>JAUESR010000196.1:18095000-18415000 GCA_030914345.1 Drosophila koepferae | reverse complement strand
CAGCGCGAAATGCGCGTCTGTCATGCGTGGCGTATGAGTAATGCAAACAGCAGCACCACAACCGCAAACCGATAACACAACCAAGCGACCAAGCGACCAACCGACCCAGAGACAGAACCACCCAAAACCACGCCCGCATTTTTGTATATATATATATATGTAGAGAGAGAGAGAAAGAGAGAGAGAAGCATTTACGACGAGCAAACAGCGCGAGCTAAAGAGCAAGTGGGGAAAATTGTAATTTGACTTGGGACGAAACGCTTGACAGAACCAGAACTGAAATTGCATTTGCAATGGCGAATCGCGTAATCGAGTCAAGGCAATTCAGCTGCTGCTGCTGCTGCTGCTGAAGCTTCAGCTTATCAAGATACAAAACAGCAGCACTTAATCAGCAGCCAGGCCTAGGGCGGCTGCCTGGAGATGGCGAGATCTCAGCTCCAATGCATAAAGGAACGAAACTAGTCAAAGGCAACAGAAAATAATTGCGATTTTGTAGTTGATTTAAATGCATTTTGTTTTGCTTATTAAATGCTCTTCAATTAGCTCAAGTAAAGCAAAATTGTTGGCGATTTTAATCTATTCGATGCTATGCAAAAATAAAAAGATTTCATAGGAAATCCACAAAAACTTTGTTTGGGTTCAACTGATGCAGCATAAATTAATTTAAAAAAAATATATTTTTTAAAATTTTATTTAGCTAATTATGAATGACTTTAATAAAATTTATTCAAAGTACAAATTTATTGTATTTCTATTTTATTTGGAAAATTGTTGTTGAGTTCCTTTACACTGATTCCATTCAAAATGGTATATTGGAATATCGAGGTTAACCGTTGATTAATCAGGGGATATTGGGATATAGAAATTAACGGATGATTAGATATGTGTGTATGTCTTTCTGTCTGTTTGTCCATCCGTACATTTGTCTGTATGTCTGTCCATACGTATCCATATCTGTCTGCCTATCCGTCTTCTTCTCCATCTGTCTGTCCGCACGTCTATCCATCTATCTGTTTCTCCGTCCGTCTATATAACAGACTATCTCTCTATTATATATATATTTAGATATGGTCGTCTGTCAGTCATATATCTATCCATACGTATCTGTCTGTCTCTCGATACGTATCTTTATCGGTCTGTCTGTCTGCCTTCCCTATCTCTATCTATCTGTCTGCACGTCTGTCCATTTATCCATCTATCTGTTTGTCCGTCAGTCCGCCTGTCCGTCCGTATAACAGACTATCTGTCTGTTATATATATATTTATATATGGTCGTCCGTCTGAATGTCTGTATATCCGTATGTACATTAGTCGCCTTGTGTGTCTGTCTGTCATATATTTGTCCACCTGTCCCTACGTATATCTATCTGTCTCTCCGTCTTCTTCTCTGTCTGTCTGTGTACCCAGCTATCTATATTTTTATCCATCCGCATAACAGACTGTTCATATATCTGGTCGTCTATCTGTCTGTATATACGTCCGTGCGTCTGTCCGTAGCTCTGTCCATCTATCTGTCCGCATTTCTAGCCGTTTGTCTAACTATCTGTCCTTCCGTTGGTCTCTCTGTCCATTTGCCCTGTTGTACCTTTTCATATGTTTGTCCGTCCGTCTGCCTCTCCATTTGGCCACCCGTCCATCTGAGGCTCTTTCCGTCCGTATAAATGATAACAGATAAAGATTTGAAATCTTAAATGTATATGAATTTTTATATGAATTCGAATATACTCATATATGCTCATCTTTTATGTAGCATAAGTAAGACTACTTCATGCACTTAGCATGCCTTCCCTTATAATTTGTACTCTCCATTACGTTGCTTACTTCAGTTACTTCAGCTATATATAAAAGCATTCCATTCGCTATGCATTGACTAATACCTTGGGCAAAGGAGTCTCCCCCTGGTGGGAACAAGAGTTGCCTCCGTGTGGGCAGAGGGATGAGAATAGCTCTGCCACCATATAGCTATATCTACCCATTCATATCTATCTATCTATATATGTATGACATGTATTATTATGATATTATGTTGATATATAGAAATCTTTCAATTCCCTATAAACTCTTCTTTTCTCTCTTAAAATTCTAATCAATTTTTGTAACTAATGCAATTTTTGATACGTTTTCAATTTTTTTTTAGCTACTGCATGCCAAAAATACTGTCACTTAACATGTCTTTGAGACATGTGAAATCATTCAAAACGATTTTGGTATTTTTTTTTTTTTGTTTCTTCTTCGACTCAGAATATTTGAATTTGAAATTTTGCCAATGCGCCAAAAACGTTGCTAGGGAAAATTAACATCAGCTGTGCTGTGCAACTGGATAACAAGCGGCACACTTGACATTCTCAGCAACAGCACGCAGCACACACACACACACACACACACACACACGCATACACATACATATGTGAACGTGACACTTATGCATCGTGAAAAGCGTGTGGCAAATGCGTTAAATGTCGCTTATCTTCATATATTCTGACGCACAGCAACATCCACACACACACACACACGCAGTGATGTGGCACTTAGGCAAACATGCAACGCCTGCAGCATATTTCCAATTCAAATTGCGAATATTGCAACAAATTTCGCCATTGAAACCCCGCTAAACCCGTTAGCCAGAGCCACGCCCCCACACCATTGTGAAGTGGGCAAATACGAAGTGTGAAAATGGAGGAAAATCAACTGAAAAAAAAAAGAAAATAAAAAAATCTACGCTCAATTTCGTTTCAGTTCAGTCTTCGCAACGCTTTTTCCTTTCTTTTTATTTTTATTTTTTTTTAGTTTTTTTTTTTTTTTATTTTTTTATGAGCGGCGTTTGAAATTTTTTTGTTGATCGATGGTTGAATGCCAGCTGAGCATGTTGCAAGTAGCATGAAAGTGAGTGAGCTCAACCCCCAATGGGTTGTATGAGTGTTAAGGATGGTCGCTCTGGTTAGCTTAACATTTTCAGCATGTGTGTGTTGTTGTTGTTGTTGTTGCGCAAAACGTTTGTCTGTGGGCGTGGCAGCTGCACTCGCAATCGCACAGAATCAATTTTGTGTGTGTGTGTGAAAATGTTGCATGCGCTCGCTGCATTGCCAATGCCATATTGCAGCTGCTACCAAGGCCCCCAAGCTGAAAGTGCTAACACACACACACACACACACATATATATATATATATATATATACAGCAAGTGACTTCAAATTGATGTTTATAAAGTTGTCGCTGCACAGTCGCCGAGTCAAAGTTGTCAACACGCCACAAGCCACGATTGGAGTCGGTTGAGTCGAGTCGGGTTGAGGCCAAATGCTGTTTACTTTACTTTCGCTTGGCTTTTTATTACAATTTCTGTGTGCATGCTGTCAGCCAGGAGCAATGTAGCCAACAACAACAACAACAACAACAACAGCAGCAGCAGCAGCAGCAGCAGCATTAACTGCGATGGCAACCTTTGACTGCTTCGAGGCGAAATTTATTACTTCTTTAACCATAGTTGATGCTCTTTGAGAAACTTAAATTGAATAGACCCAGGACTCGTTAGGCCTTTAGCCTTAGTCAGACCAGACCCAGCCCAGACCAGACCAGACCAGACCAGACCAATAATCTGAGTCGAAAGTTCATGCCACTAAAAGTATTCACAAGTGGCATTCACCAATTTGCAAAAATGTGTAGCTATGGCTCTCTCTCTCTCTCTCTTTTCCTCAAATGCACCTATTTGTGTGAAACTTTTACAATTAAAACCCCAATTTAATTCATATGACTGCAATTAGTCTAAGCCAAATGAGTGTTGAGTGCTGTTAGAAGAGAATCTAGTATGAAAAATACATTTCATTGAAATATTTTCAATTACATCTTATACTGAGTGGAACTCAGCTTGAAATGTTTACAAGTTGCTTTCGTACGATTAAGTTTTATGTTATGCAAAGTGACCCAACAAGAGTAATGGCAATGTAATTTGCCAGAGTGTAAAAATATTTGCGAAATTATATTGTTACTCAAGTTTATTTGAATGATGTATTCATGTCAGTGATTCCAATGTCTGCCTGATAGGGGAGTTGTTGTCTCTTCGAGCAAAACTCTTGTCTTTGCTCACAACACTGAAAGACTAGCCCATGCTGTTGTCAACTTTACTTAACTTACATCAAATGTGCATCATTTTATTCTGGAATATATTCAGATTATCTTCACTTTGGAGTTGTCATACTCTCATTCACTCTCATTCACTCTCATTCCCTATCAATGCATTCCCGTATATAAGCGGATAGGCGTATGCTTCTATACTTTTTGCCTCTCCCTCCCACTCAGCAAAAGAAGAATCTAGCAGATATACAAAATTGAAAAATTATGCACAACTCTCCTTTTCCATATAAATTTCTTATCAACTATATATATCCTCTTTATAAATCACTCTTTATACTATCTCTATTTGTATGATCTCCCACGGTGCACAACTGTTTTTCCCATGTCCCGTTGAGAATGGTCTGAATGGAATGCTCTCCCGCAGTCAAGTTGCTGATAAAAATCAGACTATGGAAGAGTATTATGACCATTATCTACATTCGCTAGACTAGTGTGAAATTTTGTAGATAAAAAATTAAAAAATTGAGGTTTCCATTCATATGCAATTCCAAATATTTAAATTTCATAACATAATTAGATATTTATAAAATTTAATTATTCAATGAAATTCTTAATTTTAAATTTAAATTGTGAATAAAATTAATTATTTTCTAAAAGTTAAATTATTAATTTTTAGAAAATTACATTATTAATTTAAAAAAAATTTAATTATTATCAGAAAATTTAATTATTAAATTATTAATTTACAAAAATGATTAAGTTTGAAAAAATTTAAATTATTAATTTTCAGAAAATGAAATTATTAATTTATACAATTTAAATGGTTTCAAATATTTTTATATTTAGCTTGTTAATTTTCAAAAAAGAATTAATTATAAAATTTAAAAATTAATTTTTAGAAAATTTTTTTTATTAATTTGATCAAGTTATCAATTTTTTAAATGGTCTCAGCTTTTTTTTAATAAAATATAGATTATATCAATATGCTGATGGATACTAGCTTAGGTGCTATAGGCTAAAGGCGATTAGGATTTTTTTAGTATTTTTATATTTAACTCTAAAAAAGTCCTCATACAGCTTTAGCTCTTTAGTTAATTTCTCGAACTATTTAATGATTACTAAACTAAATTTCAACTAAGACAAGTTGAAATGTTATTAATAGAAAATTCTTTCTGCTGCCAGTATCTGATTGCATATTAAGCTCTTGGTTGCTTCTTATATAGCACACATGTACATATATCATATGTATGTAATTCTGATGATGGAATCAAAGAGCAGCTGATGACAGGGAATTGAAATGTTTTATGTTTAATCCAGCTTGCAGTTCTCTCGCGCGCTCTCCCCTCTCAACACTTATATTCACTCGTTGTCTACTCCACTCCATACACACATACAATACACACTGTCTGTATGTATGTATGTGTGCGTGTGTGCATGTATACAAACTGAAGTGAAATACATAAATGCCGCAGCAGGTTTTCTACATTTTTTTTCCCTCCAGCTCCAAGTATGAGTATTTACCAGCACGGCTGCTGCACAAACAGGCTTAATGGGAGCACACACACACACAGTGGGAGGGAGCGACAGAGAGAGTGAGAGAGAGTGAGAGAGTTGGTGGGAAACCCACACAAGCACACACACACACACACACATTGAAAGGGCATATGAAATTGGCCCGTACAGAGATAGGATTGGGGTATAGGTGGCACAGCATGGCGTTGCAGTCGATTGCGCTGTGAAACGCTTTGTTTCCACTTGCCTGGCATTTGCTGCGACTCTTAAATGCATTATCGCAACCATTCATGGCATTATAAGCGAGCATGTAAACACCATTAGGACATCAAGTGTTTTGCCTTCTCTGAATAATTTAGGAAACGCTTTGAGCGCTGCCAACTGCATGTGTTGCATGCCCGCCTAGACCTAGACTGCAATTGCAACTGCCACACCTGCACAGGTGTGTTAGTGTGTGTGTGTGTGTGCGAGGGCAGCTGAATAAAGCTGCAGAGTCTGGCAGCGCATGATTATGACGACAGCTGCCCCAATGCTGGATTCCCATTTAAGCGACGGCCTGCTGAAGCCGCGTGTAAATATTTAATGTGCCACTGTTGCCAGTTGCCAGTTGCCAGTTGCCAGTTGCAAGTTGCAAGCTGAAAGCTGAAAGCTGCCAGCAACCAGTTGCCAGTTGCGAGTCGGCCAGGCCTTGTGGCTGTTATTATCGCTGCTCTCGCTGTTGGCTACAAAATTAGCGCACAAACTGCTAAACGCTAAATAACTTTTGGCAGTTGTGGAGAACCATTTGAGCCAATTGAAAGGCGACGACAGCAATGCGCTTACTTTGATGATAATTGGATTATGGCATTTAATACACCTACACACACACATAGAGAGAGAGAGAGAGAGAGAGAGAGGGGGAGAGGCATACAGCTGCACACGTTTATAGTCTGCTTAAGAGCTCTTAGGCTCCATGAAAATGTTGAAATCTTTCAACAGTTCAAGCAAAGCCGATTCTATTTTCTTTAAGCTCTGTGCGTGCGTGTGTGCACCACTGTATAGACAGTACGTGTCAAAAGTATTTACACAATAAACCATGTGTTTTACGTATATTTACCTATAGCAAATTGACTTTGTTGATGTTGAGCATCAGTTGTTGTGCACATAACTCTATGCTCACAGTCCCCTCCTCAAAATTGAAGAAAATTTCAGAAATTTTACAATCAATAAAAACAAACGAATTTTCAATTAAAATTCAATACGCAATATTTGTCAAATTTCAGAGTGCAATTCATACAAAATAGCTCTAGAAAAGGGTTATAGAATGACCATATACATATGTATATATATATGCACAAAATTGACTGACTAGAAGGTACCCTAAGCCGTGAGTAGATATGGTATCTCATAGATTTCCTTAATCAAATTTTCTAAATATTATATAGAATAGTAAGTAAACAGACAGCAAAAGTATAGAGGACGGACGAAAGATGAATGGATGGGAGCAGAGATTAATAGAAGGACTGACTAATGGAAATATAGATTGATGGAAGGAGGGATTGATGGAAGAACTAAGTAATGGGAGTAAGGATTTATGGAAGGTCCGATGGAAAGTCGGACTGATGGAAGAACGAACTAATGAAGGAGGGATTGATGGAAAAAGTGACTGATGAACGAAGGGATTGATAGAAGGACTGTCTGATGGGCTAATGGAAGAACGCACTTATGGAAGTACGGACTGATAAAAAGATAGAAGGATGGATGGATGGAGGGACTGACTGATGGAAATACTGAAAATACTAATGGAAATACTGAAATACTGATGGAAGGACGAGCTGACGAACTGATGGAAGGACGAACTATTGGAAGACGGATTGATGGAAGGATGAACTAAAGGGAGATTGATGGAAAAATGACTGACGGAAAGACGGACTTATGGAAGAACGGACTGAAGGAAAGACGGAGTAATGAAATGAGAGATGGATGGAAGACTGATTGAAGGACGCATGGATTAAGGAAAGGACTGACTAATGGAAAGACGAATTGATGAATGATGGACGGACTGATGAAATAACGAACTAATGGCAGGACGCACGCAACAATAGACAGAAGAATGTTCGGGACTTACGGACGATCGAATGGAAGAACGGCCTGAAGGATAAGTAGAAGGACAGACAAACATAAAGACAGATGAGCAGGAGAACGTAGAGAAGATTGCAAGAACGAATGGACGAAATGTAATGACTGAATGATTGAAGCAACTCAGCTTGACGGGCTTATCAAGAATATATACACTTTCTCACAAAACAAATGTACCCCAACTACCCAACTGAATGAGTTCAGGCTACCGAAAAAAAGCTATGAAATTTCAGCAAACTTATCAAAGCTTTTTGCAGAGAAATAGTCGCAACCCACTTAAGAATGTTCGTTGACAAGGACTTTGGTCAAATGCCCTGAACTAGGCAGATGAAAACCAATCAAGTCAGCTTAGACACACTCAAGTCAAGAGCCAAGCAACAGTTAAGGCACAATATGCACAAGCTAGACTGAAATTTTTTTGTGCTCTCACATAACAATCGAACACTCGAACTTAATTCTCTGAATATCCATAAAAGAGCTGCATTTAAATTTGAGCCTTAAGCTGGACGAGTGAGAATGTGAGTGCGAGCTGACATGAAATTAGCACGACGAAAGAGGAAGGAGAAGCCAGACATATCAACGTGTGGGCAATGGCTGTATGAATGCTTAGCAGATGTGGATCACATACTCCGAGGAGAAATAAATATTTAGCTGAAGGCAGCGGAAGCAGCACTCGAATGACTTTGAACGACTTTTATATTGTTGCAAATACAGTGCATTTGGCTTAATTGATTGTTTGATAAATCGATTGGCGCATGAATTGTTAATTTAAGACAAGCGAACAAAACGACGAGCTGGCACCTGCTGAAAAATGGCTGTCACATCAAACGATAGACAGCAGGACGAGCAGCAATAGCAGCAGCAGCAGCAGCAGGAGTTGCAGGAGTTGCAGGAGTAGCAGGAGCGACAGCAACGGTAAAGTAAATGTAAGCTGTCCTAACATCCAACACCCACTCAGTCAGCCTCAGTTGCGGGAAAGGGCAACGGATGGCGTTCACTTTGCTGCTTGGCTGGCTGGCCAGATTGTGGGTCGTGGTCTGATGCTCTGATGCTGGGCCAATTAGTCGACTGTCACCGTCACCTGTCAGCGGCACTGACGACGGCAATGGCAACGGCAACGGCAACGGCAACGGCAGCGGCAACAATGACAATGACAACAACCGGCAACATGCTCAAGTCGAGCATGGCATTAAGTTGGCCCATCTTTTAAAGTTGCGGCTACGCTCTAACCAGTGCATACAAATGGAGCCAGAGTTGCATTTGCCGGCCAGCCAAATCCAACCAACCACCCACTCACCCACCTGCCTGACGTCGACTGACTCTGTGCAATTAAAAGAAAAGAAAAAAAAAAATAGAAGTAGAAAAAAAAAAAAAATTGTTATGCCCAGCAGTAGCATGAAGCCAAGCACTGAGATTACCTGCAGCAGCATACACAGTCACGTGCTTCGACACACCCACACACACACAGAGAGAGGGAGAGCGAGGGAGAGGGAGAGTACATAAATGGTTTCCAGCTGCTGTTGTCACCGTTACAATAATTTCGACAGCCATCTTGCCGCCTGGCAGACAATCCAGAGCCGAGCCGAGGGGTCAACGGCACAACAGACAATGCCAACGAACGAATAAGCCAAAAACAAAAATAAAAAAAAAATAAAAATAAAAAAAATATTAACTTCCTGGTAGCACAGATGACTGACTAGCAAATACCCTCACTAACACTTGGCTACGGTTACAAAGGGAATACCCTCCATGCTCCTTTCAAGCTCATCTCGTTACTAGATCAGCTTTAGTTATCAATCAGCTAAGGCCTGTTGCATATATTTGCCACAAAGCAGCATAGCCACTTGAGGCATTTGTTAGGGTATACGCAATGCTGTGCTAGCAAAAGTTTTAATCATTTTGCCAGCTCTGTTTGCCTAATAAAAAAACTGATTAAAAACCAAGCTAATAGTCGAGAGCAACAGCTGCTGAAATCAACTAAAAATAGGAATACTTAATTGCTGTACAGATTTATACAGGGTGTCCCAAAAGTCATGCAACAAGTAATTTTGATAGAAAACAAATTAAAAAGTGTACATTTTTTATTGATTTATATAGCATAGTATAGGGTATAGGTAATTCGGTTTTTTGTTTGTGCCAAAATCGTAAGATATGTATGCGTAATTTCCTGCTCAATTTCTTGCTCATGCGATTTAAGGCAGTTGGATTATTTTCTGTTGGCTTTTTCTGAAAACTAAGTTTACATAACCCTATACAGTATACTATATAAATTATTATTCTAAATTACTATATAAATTAATAACAAATGTTTTAATTAAGCGGACTTCTTGAGTGACATTTGGCACACCCTGTATAACAAGTTAAGATCAGAGACGCTGAAATATATTCTTGCATAGAGAAATATACTTGGATTCAATGAAACAATGTATTTTATATATATGTAATTTTGTATAAATCAGCAAGAATAGCTCTAAACTATGTAACATGCGAATATAAATTGAATCAAATCAACTCCATAGATTGCATTCGCCTCTTGCATGTCTAATGGGAGAATCCAGCCTTCAATTAAGAATGCATATATGTATGTATGAAAAATAATAAAAATTCTATGACTATATTTGGTTTTGAGAATTTATATAATATGAAATATAAACTCAAAATAATGAAAAAATCAAGTAATAAGGCAAAAAATTGTAACTGCCTGAACTACCTGACTTCACTTTGCATAGCAACTAGGGTTGTTGAAAATATATCAAAATATCAATATATCGATATTTTTTGAATATAATATATTTATATCGGAATATTAGCTCTCTTAATAAGTGAATCAAGCTGCAAAACATACTAAGCCCAAAAGTAAATGATGCCTTAGGCTATGCCATGAATATCGATGATCGCATTACGATGCCTAACCCCCCTTCGGAGCGACTTGCTTCGGCAATAAAATGTTTTGTTGTTGGTATTAGCAACTTCTTTAAATTTAACTACATTTATTCTTAACACATTGAATTCAAAACTAATTAAATATTAAATGGCAAATCACATTAAATATTTAGACAGCTCAAAATATAGCCTAGCTTAAATAACAGTTCTAATATAGTACACAGCAATGGTAGCACAGTTGCTTGGTCTTGGCCTATGTAAACTTATGATTTACATTATTTAGTTACATTAATAATTTCCTTTGATGCCAAACATAACTGACATAAGCGTAGCAAATTGGTTCTTTGAAGCTGCATCAAATTTTTGCTCATTGCATATCAAATGCAGAATATTCATTTTTCTATTCATGAGATGGCTTCACTCTCTCGCTCTCTCTCTCTCGCTCCCTCTCTCTCTTTTGCTCTGTCTCTGTTAATTTATGTAGCCAGACACATGCATGCTGGCATTCTAATAGCATTGTGATTGCAGCCTATTGCATATGTATTAGAATCTGTTGCCTCGACTGTCCGACTAATGAGCACGATGGCCACATAAATATGTTGGCAGGCTTTGGACGTTGCCGCATGTGCGGGCTGCATGCATGTAAATGCCACACATACATATGCATGCGTATGCATATACATATGTATAGATAAACACTTACACACACACACACACAGCTGTGTGGATAATATTATGCAATTATGTATATACATAAAATATAAAAATATTTTCTAGTGTCTGGCGTGCAGAGAGCAAACAACTACAATTCTAAGCCACTCCATGCAGCAGCATGCACGACTAGCAGCTACCCTGGCTGCTGTGATAAATGCAAATCTTCACGAGCTTCTCATAGGGTATGTGCCAGCCAGTGCCAGCCAGTGCCAGCCAGTGCCAGCACAAGCGTTGCCCACGAGTCGGACAATTGTTTTTATTCCGCTTTCACATTTGCAGTTTCAATTGCCATCGCCAGCAATACGCTCCAGCTGGCACCCAATGCCGCACACATTTCTAGCCCTACGGCACTTGGCCCCACCAATATCTACAGTCAAACTGGTTAACTGGCCGCGAGCCCTGCTGCAGCTTCCTGCTGCTACTAATGCCAGCTGCTGCTGCTGCTGCTGCTGCTGCTGCCTCCTGCTGCCTGCCTGCTGCTTCTTAACCTATTCCTGCTCCATGGACCAGCAGTTGTGCAAACTACTTCAAGCGCTGCTTGGCTAACAAAAAAAAAAAAAAAATAAGAGATGAAAAAAAAAAACGTATAATAATTCAGGCATTTTGTATTATATGCTCAGCACACACAACGTGTGAAAGCGCTTTAAAGCACACAACTTTTCAATGGGCAAAAGGAAAAACTCTTTAAGCCATTGGCCATGCTGGCAATCAACTTATGAAACGTCTTTCAACTTATGCGATTCCTAGCCGTGTTTCCATTCGACCATGAACTGCTTCATTTCGAGGCACTTCTCTCTCTCTCTCTCTCTTATTGGCCATGTTACCTGGACTACCAAGTTAATAAGGTCGACATTCACATTCAAGCTTCAGTTGTGCTGCTAGCTTAATTAAGTGCCGTGCTGGGATATGTTTTAAAAATAAAACTGACTGCAGCAGCAGCTGGAATCCTGCTTTAATCAAATTAACTGCTATCTAAATGATTTGCATCTGCATAAAGTGGGCAATAAAATGATATGAGATTTACTAGGCTTGGGAAATCGCTCTCCCTCTTTCTCTCTCTCACACACGCTTTTTCTCTATGTGTCCCTCTGGTCAGCTCTAAAAGTTTATGTCGAAAACTAAACAGCTTCTGACATGCACTAATTATAATTTTATGATTTTAATTACTAATACGCACTGTGGGCCGACATAAAGACCGCTGGGACAACACACGCTCAAATGTTTCACTGGGCAGGGCAGGCAAAGTCCTTTACACTTACTCCATCTCTGTCTCTCTCTCACCCTGCTTCACACACACAAAGTAGTAGAAGTAGTAGAGCCCACATACTATCCCTCTCTCTCCCTCTCTTTCTCTCACTCTCTTTTGACTCTTTCTCATATGAAAATCTCTAAGTCGCTTTTTATTTTGCTACCAATACCCGGCTCTCTGGCTGCCTCCATGTCCGTGTCTGTGTTGGTAAATTAGCAAAATTATAGCTACTTATGCGGCTTGGTGTTTTCTAAGACATTTGTGAATACATTTCGGTCTGACCAAGACGCCGCAGTCATTAAAATGCTTAATGTGAGTTGGCAGACAACAACAGCTTCGGCAGCCAAAAGTCCAAGCACTTGAAGCGCTTTTTACTGCCAAGCTCACATGCGACGTGAAGTGAGCAGCTAGCTAATGGGGCATGATGTTAAGCAAGTCTCGACATTATACAAAGTTTTATTTAATAATTAAAAAATGTTGTAGATTTCACTCAAGTAAGTTCCCTGCTAGCTTCAGCTTGAGGTTTGTCTATGACTAGAAACATTCATTTGTAATTTATGGCTTCAAATATTTAAAATTCCAAACTTATAAGTCTTGCTCTAGTGTATACGTTTTTTCACTCGACCAATTTAAAATTTCAACAACGCGAATTCAACATTCAAACAACAATTTTTTCATATCACAGATTTTTCCTTTAAATATCTTATGGAATTCATATTCCCAAATGAATTTGTTCATATATAAACTTGTTATATATTTTTTTTTTCACATTTTGTTTTTTTCATTGCAGGAATACCCGCAATGTTTGCGTTAAAACTGTTAAAAACATTTTAAAAACTATCGACAGACACTATCGATTGGCCGCACAATTGATGTGGCCCGGTCGGCGCAGGACTCCCTGGCCAATTTGCACATTTTACCTGCTGCTGGGCCATAAACTGTGGCCGAGTGCCCGCCGCCCAATGCTGCGTTGCATACATTTAACGCTCACTGTTGACTTAGTTGCAGGGCGCAGGGTATTTGGCAGTCGTTTCACTCAACTTTCATTACCCTTCCGTGCCGCATGCTCAATAAATATCGTAAATAAATTTCAATTCAATGGAACTTTTTATGCAAGCTGAAATTTTCCGCCTCTGACCCCACCTATCCCACACTCCCCTGGCAGCCATCTCCCCCCCCCCCCCCTGCGCCGCGTTGCAGGACATGTTAGTGTCATTTATTTATACTTCTTTCTGCCCGATTCGCTCGCACCCATGCCTTGGCCCAATGTTGTTTGCGGATGTGTGTGTGCGTGGGTGTTTTATTTATTATTTACATATCCGTTTACGTTTATTTATATAAAATTGCTTTTTGTTCGCTTGCTAACGAATCTTTTTCGCTTCGTGTTCGCCAAATGTGATGCTTTATACACACACACACACACACACGCGCACACGCACACACACGCATACATATGCGCACACTTGCAAATGTATTTATTTTTTATTCATATATTTCTTTTATGTGTTTTCTGTTTTTTTCATTTTTCGTTTATTTTTTTTTTTTTCAGCCAACATTTTAAATCCCATAACTTGGCAAAAAAAAAAAAAAAAAGAAAGAAAACTGCAACGATTTTCATGCAAAATCCACTCTTTTTGTCACGGACTTTGCCCTTAGATGTAATTGCCATCTTTATTTCAGCCAAGTTTTTATGGAAGAAGATCCGCAATCTATAGCCAGATTTTGAGCTGGCTTAAGCAAATTTTGTTTTTATACTTAATATTTTTTTAAAATTTGCTTTGCTTTGCCTGGCGTCTACGTAATGCAGAGTCTACTCTTAATTATATATTTAACAAGTAAGCAGGCTCCAGTCGAGACGGCTCGACTACGAGATACCCGGAACCCTTTAAAAAACTAAAAGGTAATACTCTTCTTCTTCTTTACGAACGTTTGAGTTCGCGCTCTGCTAACTGCGCAGTTGCTGTCGTGGCTTGGGCCTGGATTGGACTGAACTTTTGACGCTTTTAACTCCATTTCTAGATGGAAGATCTTCATGAAACTTTCGGAATATATTAATATCATAGTATCCATAATATATATATAATTTAAAGTCTCTAGCTAAAACGGTGTAGAAGTTATGTACAAAAAACGTATAAAAAGTTAACGAATTTTCGATTTTTATCGATAATTTGGAAATGGGATGAGTTATCGAAAAAAAAAATAAATAAAAAAAATAAACTTGTACTGCGTAACTAGCATACGAGTGTTCATTGAAAATTTCTCTAGCTTTTGTAGTTTTCGAAATCTCGAGATTCATACGGACGGACGGACGGGCTAACGGATGACAATTTATCACTAATTTATTTATAGATTTGTAAAGTATTTAATGGCTGTCAAAACTTTCTAAATTCGTGATGATTAATTTCGTTTAGCTGGAAGTTTTCTATTACTTTTGTTTTACTGTACCTGGCGTATACGTAATATTTCATAAGGTTTCACCTTGACTAAATTCTTTGTTTCCTAATAACTTTATTATTTATTATATAATAGTTCTCAACTCTCAGAACTCACGCAATTATTATAATTAATTTCTTACAATTGTAGCTTTCAATCCAATCGTTGATTACTCATTTTAGCTCATTTAAGTTATGTAATATGTTATATAATTATTTGTCAACACTCAGAAGTTTCTCAATTGTTATAAACACTTTCGGAGAGCAGAAGTTTTCTCTTGCACTACACGGCGTATACGTAATCTCTCACTTAACTATTTGCCGGATAGACCTCTCAGCTAACTACTATGTGGTTGATTCACTTTCTACGTAATTCACATGCTCAGAAGTTTTATAATAATTAAAGTTCTCCATCATCCATCCATTGTTATAGACTGTCCACACCTATAACATAGCTGACGTCTAACTTACAACATATTAATTGATTTTTTTATATCTCATTATAGTTCAGTTATATGATAATTTGTCAGCTCTCACACGTATTCTAATTAATTTCTCAAAGTTTTCTACACGACATATATGCAATGTCAACTCTGCTCCCTGTCCATTGATTGATTTCTGTATCTCTCACTGTAGCTCTGTCCAGTAATTGTTTCTCAATTCCTACAAAGTCTCCTCACACTTGTTGTAATTAATTTCTGTTAACTGAAGTTCTCTCTATCAGACACTCGTGCTCAATTCCGCTTTTTCTATTGAACATTTAATTTCATTTCTCATATTGTAGACTTTTACAGTAGAGCATGACTGCCAGCCCCACTTTTTTTTTTTTTTTTCCTCTCCAATATCACAAGTTTTGCACTTATTGTAATTAAATTGCGATAACTGAAGTTTTCTATCGCGCACTTTTGCATTCATGTGCCTGTAACTGGAGCCTTGCTATTGAGTATTTAATTTTCCTTATTTTCATTATTATTTACGTACTGCTCAGGTGGAAGATGATGATGGAGGGCAGCAGTCGTAGCTGCAGCAGCCGTAGCAGCCGAAGAAGAAGAAGGAAAATGCTTGCTCGACGAGATGCAAGCCAATTGCTAGGCCACATCCAGCCAGTGGCCACTCTAGTAATTTGATAAACGTTTACTTCATCACTGGATGATGAGCCTTCCTACAGCTGGAAATTCAATCTTCATTTCCTGCGAAAGTTCCGCAATTTGAATACTGCGTCCAGAGCTCAAACAGTGGGCTATGCACAGTCATAAGGCGTGCAGTCGAGCACTGAGCACATACTACCATGATGTTGTATCTAGTAAATTACAGGGTAGCTGCATATCAAACAACTGCATGTTTGCCTCACTTTGACAGTACACGAATGGCAGAAAAAGTGATAGCAAGGCAAAGCTGACACCAAAGGAAGCATAGTGTGTCTGTGTCTGTGTGTGTGTGTGTGTGTGTGTGTGTGTTTCGTCAATCAGAGTCCTTTGCAATGCGGGACTGTAGCTAAGTGGCGGCCAGGCGAAATGCCAGGCCCCCAAACCCCACTTGGCAGCCGTTTAATCCATTAGATATGCATTCACCATTTACAAAGAACAAAGCGCTCACGTCCGCAGCCCCAGCCCCAGCCGCAGCTCATGGCCCTGGCTCTGGCTCTGGCTCTGGCTCTGGCTATGCCTATGCCCAATGCAGCTTACAATACAATTGGGCCACGCCCACATGACGGCCACCAATATGCGCATGCAGGCAGGCAACACACCCAGCCAGCCAGCCAGCCAGCCAACGAGCCGACTTTGGTTTATTTTCATTGCATTCATTTCAGGCACACACACAGCGAAAAAAAGAGCTTGGTTACTTTGCATAATTTATTAAATACGAGCAGCGCCGCTGCCGCCGCGATGCACAGGCTACGTACGGCTCTGGCTCCGACTCAGGCTCAGGCCTGGGCCTGGGCCCGGGCCCGGGCCATCATCGGCCGTGTCCGTATCCGTGTTTCAGTTTTCAAGCCCCGCCTTTGTTGCAAATCTACTCGCGGCGTATTCTCGGCCTTTGCGCTTTTGCTCTTTCGCTTTTTTTTTCAGTTTCTCAATTTGGTTTTTCGGTTTTTTCTCATTTTTTTTTTTTTTTTTTTGATTTTCCGCTTCTTTTTTGCCAACGTGTCCTGTTAGTTTTTGTATATTTTTTTTCGCTTTAGCAAAGGAAACGAGTGTTAGGGAGGCATTATTTTTTTTTTTTTTTGGCATGGAAATGCTTATGCTAATGTTTGGCACATAGCCCCACGCCCTAAAACACGTGCTGCCGCGCCCTGCCAAGCAATGCAAATTTAATGAAATATTCACAGTGTGTGTGAGTAAGACTTTAATGAGCTTACCATGCGGGCACACACAAACACACACACACACACACACACACACACACATATGTAGATACTCAGTGTGTGTGGGAGGCTGGCCGCAACCGCTTTGTATTGTGCTTGAAATTTGTAGTTTAGTTTTCATTGAAGTCTTCCGGCACTGCAAGTAACTTCCTCATTTGTTTCCAGCCCTCACCTCCTCCGAAGAACAAACACCAAACAAAGGCAAACTCTGGAGACGTTTGCTTCGTTGACGGTGTCATCTGGCTGGGGATGCGACTCTGGCTGGGTCTGGGCCATTGGGCTATATCAAGGCGCTCGCCTACTTATGCAAATGTCAAAAATGCTCCCCAGTACAATGACAGCGCGTCCGACCGTCAGCCTCATCGTCGCGACGACGTCGTCGTCGTCGTCGTCGTTGTTGTTGTCGTCATAGCTAACCCTATCGCTACCCAAGCCAACCACAGTCACGGCGTCTGCCTCTATCTCCACCGCTTCCTCTGCCTTTCCTTGTCAATGCAAGCTTCATACATTACATTATATCCTATTGACATAGTCTATACACGGGGTGTATTCCATTTGTGGTGGCTTGAGCATCAATTGTTGGATCATTCTATGCAGCATAAGACATGCGTCTGTTGACTTATCTATGCATAGCAAATATGCAAATAAATTTCATCTGACTGATTGAGTGATTGACGAATTGACTGGCTGTGCTGGGAATCATTTTGACTAGCTAAATGGTTCACTAACTGATGGCGGCATGACGAACTGTCACAAAGGCGTAGAAATTGACATTCTAACAGTTTGTTAATTGACTGATTGATAGGTGATTGACGGACTCATTACAAATTTAATTGACTGATTGATTAATGAACTAACTGAAGTGAAGTGATATGGACATGTTGACTAACCAATTGAATGCTGATTGACTGATTGATACCGATGATTGACGGACTCAATAATCGACTTTTAGCTGACTGATTGATGACTGTGATCGATTAGTTGACTAACTGAATGACTGATTGACACGTAATTAACGGAGTAAGTAATTGACTGGTTGATTCAATGACTGAATGATTCATCAACTGCTAATTAAATGTTGTTGAACTGATTGAAACCGATATGTGATTGACGGACTCATTAACGGACTGACACACTTTCAACTGACTGATTGTCGACTGTGATTGATTTGCTGATTGATTAGTTGAATAGAATGATATAGAATGATTGAGTGGCAGCTAACTGATTGACTGATTGATAAGTGACTGACAGATTCCATTATCGACTTGCAGCTTACAGATTGACGACTTGGCTTAGTTCGTTTTAGTAATATGCTTCTCAATATATATACATTGTCTCTCAGCGAACTTCTGACACAGATTTGGCTAAAAGTATTAGCTAAAGCAAATTTAGATTGTGCATGGCATATGCACATGCACATGCACATGCATGAGGTTAAAAAGATTCTTGGAAAAGTTTTATCATTCGCTATGGCTAAAGTTTTCTTGTGGTCGTTGAGAGATTGATGTGCAACTGGGTTGCTCTGTAAATCAGTGCATCGAAATTGTGTACCGCCAAGGACTGTCTTGAAGCCATGCAACACTCAACGGAAGCAACGCTAGACTGAGCGCGTTCTTAGCCATAATTTAGCTTACAGTGCATTTGGGATGCCATTCTGAAATGTTTTTCGCAGATGCAGAGGGAGACAGGTAGACAAAGAGGGAGAGAGAGCAGAAGGGCTTGGTTCATAGTTTGAGAGCGCACAAGCTGCAGACATTTTAATCGACCGCCAACAGCTTCAAATGAGGTTCAACTTTGCGGTTATTTAGCAGCTATTCAGGTTTGCTTTAGGAACTGTTTTTACACTGCCAAGGGCTAGGCACTGCCGTTTGATGTTTGTGTGCGCCTGTCACCCCGGTGATGCGTCACATTCTTTTGAAAGCATCCACTTCAGAAGTTGCCCGAAATGTTTCTGAATTGCCGCTTAAAGCATGGCACACATTCGCTTCAGTTGCAAGCGGCCCGGCGCTGAGCTCATCCGCAAGCACATCCTGTGTTTTCCTTTCAATTTAACTCAAGCTCAAAATCGATAGACATGGAAGTAACTTTGACTTTGACAAATTCCCGTTGCCCAACTTGCGCAAACGGGGGCTTCCCATATGCCGATGGTTCAGGGAGCAGTGCTCAGGGAGCCGAGAGCTGGGAGCAGAGCCCTGGGTGTCGGGCGTCGTTTCCGCTAAAAGTCGCAAAACTATGCAAAAATCAATGTGAATAATGTTGCTGCTGTTGCTAGAGATTTTAAGAATCTGATCACAAACTGGCAGGAAATGAAATATTGCATAAGATAAGTTTTGCTAGCTGAAGTTTTCCAAAATTAATTATACGCACATTGGCTGCCTTGGGCATACTCGAATGAATTTTGATTAATTCAGGGCGTACGTCGGATCTTCAGCTTTATCAATTTCAAGCAAAGACCGTACGCAGCCAGAGCCAGAGCCTGTCAGTCAAAGGCAGCAAAATCAAAATCCAAATCAACAACAACAATAGCAACATTGACATCAACATCAACATCAACATCAACATGAACATGAACATGCATATGAACAGTAGATGCAACTGCCACGCGGTCTCAGAAGCTGTGCAACTCAATTGGACTTGATTTCAATTCGCATTCCCTGCACTTGGCAAGTATCTCACGTGCATCAAACGGCTTTGGCATCAGCATCTATCCAGCATTCCTGCTGCCGCTGCCCTGCTGAACCTTTGCAATTGCACTCGCATACATATAATGCTCCACTTTGCGGCATGTGACAAAATGCGGGCCGAGCCCCGGACGGATGGACGACTGGGGCCTCGCCTCGCCGCGCCGCGTCGGGCCGTCGGGCAGTGCGGGAGCATTTGGTAGCTGCGCCTTTTTGTGCCACGCTTCAAGTGGCTACAATAACAAAACACTTTGATTTATTAGCACAATCTTTGCCGCGGCACAAGGCAAAAGGGGCAATCAAATACACGCGAAACTAAACCGCAGCCAATCTGGGGCCGCACAGTGGTGCCAAGACACTTAATTATGCGCATAAATTAAAAACTCAAACAATAATAGGTCCGAGCATACTTTGATTGATTGAAATTGCTCTAGTATAACAGTAGAGAGCTATATCAATCAATCAAGCAATCAATCAGGTACATGATTTACAGCTATTGCAATTTAAGCTTTCATTTTTTTAAATATTATATATTTGTTGAGTTAATTGAGAGCCGATATTAAATCTATTGATTAGCTTTAACTGTAACTTAAAGGAACTGCATAGTTCCTGGTATATATATGTATGTATATTGATATACAGTAGTATCCGGTTATTACGACGTTCAAGATACCGTCGTTATATCTGCAAGACGCTATAACCATATAAGATTGTTAAAAAAAAGTTTGTATGTGGATCGACATTTTCGTCTTACATCAATCCATATTCTCCCATATTCCACTCTAAACATTCACTCGTACACAAATGGCCAATCCCAATCGACTAAATGACTCACTCTTGAATGAATTTAAAAGCTTACAACTTTTGTGCGCTCTGACACCACTGTGCGCTTCAACAAGAATAGAGGAAATGATGGCTAAAAAGGAGTTGGCATGACCCTGCCCCCTGCTCGTTGCTCCCTGCACCGTGCTGCGTGCTGCGTGCCCCATAACCCCGCTGCTAGTGTCTGCATTCGACGGTTGCACTTAGCTGCCGGCATTTATAGTCGCTATTCCGAATTGGCGTGAATTTGATGCCACTGTGACTCGTAGAGGTGCCACCATGGGGCATGGTTATATGGCTATGCATGTACTGGCGTCTGTCCCGTCCGTCTGTGTTAGTGAGTTGATCGGTCTGTGTGTGTGTGTGTGACCACCCCCCAGTGTCGGCAGCGCTGCTAACATGTTGGTGCCATACATGCATACATTGTCGACATGCGTGTGACAGGATAATAAAGGATGCTTTTGTCGCAGCCCGCAACAGCCAGGACCATAATTTATTGCCTTTGCGCAAATTCATGCATTCCTAACATGATTTTCAGCTAGCCAAATATAGCCCAAGAAGACAGCACAGCGCGGCTAAACAACATTTCAACAACAAGCATTTACATACGCCGATCTAAAGCTAATGTTTGCCACATTTCAAAGCAGCAGTTACTAAATATAATAGGTGTACCTAATTATTTATCATGATAATATTTTATAATTTACTTAAACGCCAATATAACTTTAAAGTTTATATAGATTACTCTTTGATACCCTTTTTTTATACTCATGATAAGTAAGAATCAATTATATATAATGGATTCATATCTATACCCAGAATAAGCTAAAATTTATATTTGATTCATGTTTACTTATCTATCCTCATGATAACTTTAATGTATCTAGCGTATCTAGCGAGATAGCTTTTTAGTATTTTATAACTGTAAGAATTGATTATATATAATTGCTTTATATCTTCATGTTTGCTTATCTATCCTCTAGAGAAATAACCTTTAAGTGTTCTTCCACATACTTCAAATTTAAATTTAACATGAGGATACATGAATTAATTGTAATTTGCTCGGAGGAATTTACAATTGATTCAGGTTTTCTCATGATAAATTTAAAGTTTTTAGATATTACTTTTTAGTATTCATCGACATACTCTAAATGTAACAATTTTATACACATTTTACCATTTATCCTCAGGATAACTTTAAAGAATTAACAAACTGCTATTAAATACCTATACTCATGTTATGTAAAGTGTAACTCTAATAATTTTTAATTCATTAACAGTTTAACATTTCATTTTTATCTGCCAGATTTTATACGACAGAATAAAATCCGCTTATAACGACGCCGTCGTTATACCCGGAGGGCTCAATAACCATATAAGTTTGTTCACAAAAGCTTATATATGGACCGAAATTATCGACGCAATAACCGCACGAATGCTATAACTGTAGTCGTTATAAGCGGATTCTACTGTAATTAATTCTCGTTTTCCTATGTGTGCTCATGATAACTTAAAAATATTTATCGTCAATATAAATTAACTGCAATTCTGACTATTTATTTTTTTAAATAACTTGAATAATAATTTATAATTTTAATAATTTAATTTCGATAGTATAAAAAAAAGCTCAGTAGTTAGCGATTTTATTGTCAAGATAAATGATGTTAAGCATTTATACAATATAAATATAAGTTGAATAAATCACAAACTTTACATTTTGATAAATGACAATTTATTTCTAAGAAAATTCATTCACTCATGAAATAAACTTTTTGCTGAAAGCATTAAAAGGTTGAAATTGATCCACTTGATAAATGAATTCTCAGTTATCTGTTGCCTACAGATGTTCAGCTGTATTAAAAGGCGGCTAGCAAACAATAAGACGAGTTGTGTCTGTATTAAAACGCAGCTGCCGAGCACATCCATTGCACTCAAAGGATCAAAAGATTTTAATAAGACCAGGACTATTCGTAATGGAACAGCATTGAGAGCAAATGCGTTTCAATATGCAGGCACCGGCTGTGCTAAGTAAACTTATTTTTGCACAGTGTCTACTACGTCGCTTTGTGTCTGCAGACATTGATAGCTAGTGGCATGCTGGAATGCATACATACCCCAACAGCCATGGAGCGACACCGGGCAAGGATGCCCCACATCGACATCGACATCGACATCGACATCGGCATCGGCAGCGACATCAATGCCAGCTGTAGAGGCGGTCTTAGTTGGAAGCTTTAGTGTCACGCGCGTGCCGTCCGACAAATATTCTCTCTATCCCTCACAACGAACAGAAAAAAAGCAACAAAAAAAACAAGAAAACAAAATGGGGGGAAATGTAAAATGTAAACTTAGACTCTGCCGTGATTCGCTTGCCAGCAAAATTTGATGATGCCACTGCGCGAGGACATCGCATTGGGCTCGAGTGCTCGAGTGCGGCCCGTTGCTAAGTCAGCTAAGTCCGGCTACATTTCTCGGCAAACAAACAACAAAATGATTGCATTCGCTAAGGTGGAGCGCACCCAGATACGAATGCGACTGCTCCTGCTGCTGCTACTCCTGCTGCTGCTGCTGCTACTCCTGCTGCTGTTGCACGTGCAACAGTCGAGCTGCTAACGCATTCAATAACACAGTCGCCAGACCCAACTTGTGCTCAAAGTTTAAGCCAAACAAAAAGAAGCATGAAAGGGAGCAAAGTATGGCTAAAGGAAAATGCGCCGCACGTTTGCCAAATTGAAATTTACCACGCCGAACTGCAACGGCTGGCCGCTGCAAAGCCATTCAAGCGCATTGCAATAGACAGCAAGTGGGCGTGCCTGCCGAAAAAGGCGTCTGCGGGCGGAACATTGCTTAGCCATGTTTTGCTAGCAGCAAATTCATTTGGCTTGGCCATAAACATTGAAGCGGTCCATTGCGACGGCGACACCAGCAGCAGCAAAGCTCACTCTGCATACAGGCATTTTCTCTCACTCGCTCTCTCCCTCTCTCTCTCTCTCTCTCTCTATGTGTGTGTGTGTGTGTGTGGGTACGATGCCAAATACGATGCCTGGCATTCGGTTCATTGCTCTCGGCTCGACTGAGCATTGAACTCAATTCGCTGGGCGAAATGCGGCAAAAGTGGTTTTTATATTTCACCGAACCTGACCGGAATAGTTCCATAGCATATCCCAATGACCATGTCCATGTCCAAGCTAATGCCCATGTCCATGCCCAGTGGCTTTTGGCAGCGCTGAGCTGAATAATTGAACATTTGGCTAGCTAATTAGACCTCGCTAATTGCTTATTACTGCAGTGCATACGCGAGCAGCAGCAGCAGCAGCAACAGCAACAGCAGCAACAGCAGCAGCAGCAGCAGCAGCAGCAGCAGCAGCAGCAGCAGCAGCAGCAGCAGCAGCACTTCAGCAGCAGCAACAGCAGCAGCAGCAGCAGCAGCAGCAGCAGCAGCACTTCAGCAGCAGCAGCAGCACTTCAGCAGCACTTCAGCAGCACTCCCCCTAGCTGTTAGTTAATTGAACTAAGTCTTTAAATTGCCAATTTGAAATAAATATAAGCAAAACAACAACAACAACAACACTGTACATTGTACTGCACTCAAAAGTCGCAGCACTTCCTCATCAATTACAATTTGCTGCTGCTTTGCAGTGTTGTAAAGCTGCAAATGTATCGATTACTCAATGCCAGTCACAGAAAAGCTATAGATGAGACAGATGCAAGCTTCCCTCCTCATGTAGCAAGCACAAACACTCGTCGCAATCCACGTGGACAGTACAAAATAGTTGAAATTAACTAAGAAATCAATTTGCTTTTCGATTTGGCCCACTGCATATAGAGTATATATGCAATAGTATTTAGAACAACACTATGTTCGCTATATTTTGGATTATAGCTATATATAGATAGAGATTAAGATAAGAGATACAAATTTACATACAGAGATTATTACACTGAGATTATGATTTGGGTAAAGATAGAGATTGAGATTAATCTTGAGATTGAGAATGAGAATGAGTTAAAGATTAATATATAGAGATTGGAATGAGGTAGAGTTTGTACATCAGTTAGAAATTGAAAAAGTATTAGAGATAGAGATTAAGATAGAGATAGAAATATAAATCCTGCTTATGTTAGAGATTGAAAGAGCGATATAGATGGAAATTGAGACTAAGATAGGGATTAAGATTGAAATAGGATTGAGAGAGAGTTCGAAATTTAAATCCAAGATAAAGGTGGAGGTTAAGATTCAGATAAAAATAGAAATTAAGATACAAAGTTAAACGACTTGGAGAAAAGATACGATCAATACTGAGGGAGAGATTGAGAGTGAGATTTTTAGGCACATTCAATTTGAGAAAGAGATCGCGATGAAGGATAATGAGATTGAAAAAGAGATGGGGATGAATGATGATGAGATAGAAATAATTATTCATTTTGAAGTGGAAATAGAGAAGAGATGATAAGGATTGACATAGAAATTGAGAAAGGTATTGAGATAAAGTTGGAGATAGAGATTGAAGGTAGAGCCTGTGCTTAAATTAAAGATTGAGTTGAAGACTGATGTGAGAGTATAAGTTTGATTAAGAGTTTCAAATAGAGATAGGTTGACATTGAAATAGAGATGAGATTGATATAGCGATTCAAATACAAATTGAAAAGTAGACTAAGGTACAGACATAGGTAGATTTTGTATCTTAGTCTGAAATAGGATATCAAAATGATATAGAAACGAAGTTAGAGATTGAGTTACAAATCGAAACAGAGATTGAGATAAAGATTCAGATGCAAATTGGCTATAGACTATGGGTTTGAGTTACAGAATGTATTTTAAAAAGTTTTTTTTTTTTTATTATAAGTTGAGTTCTTACAGTAAGTAAGAGTTTTTGCTTATGCTTGAATGCCTCTGGCAAAGAGTCATGCTAAATTTCATTAACTCCAAACGAGTAGCAAATATCTTTGTTGAAATTCATAAGAGCTTTCGTTACACACATTCCAAGACTCAGCTAAGAATCTAATCTAAAGTTTGTTCAGGCTATGTGGAGAGCAAGTTTCGCCATCTAATTTCTAGCTTACTCAGTGGAATGAGAAATGCAAAGAAACGAACAAATTTCAGCTAATTAAGAGCTAACTAACGGTTGACATTTGAGCAAACATTGTTAGTTGTTGCAGCGTGAGGAAGTTAATCAAATGCGCATCAAGCGCAACTCATTTGCCACACACAATGTGTGGCAGGTGCAGTAGCAGCAGCAGCAGCAGCAGCAGCAGCAGCAGCAGCAGCAGCGAGTGCGCTGTAATTAAATCGTGATATTGGCTTACATTAGAAAATTATCAGAGAACGTGAACATAAAGCGCTGGCACGGTTGGCATGGCAGACACATGGCCGACAAGTGTCAGTAACTGAACACGCATCAACGCCCGAAGCACTTTGACAGCAATAGCAACAGCAGCAGGCAACAGCAGGCAACGGCAGCAACATTGCTACAGCAACAGGAAGTGCGATGCAGCCAGGCGTTGCCGATGGAGAGCAACTTGAACATTGTTGCGGCATCCAGAGGCGCTTGTCAAGTAATTTGTCATACTTAATTGCAACACGCCATGAAGTTGCGTTAGTAACGTTTTTGCTCCTGCTGCTGCTGCTGCTGCTGCTGCTGCTGCTGCTGCTACTTCTCATGCTGGTTCTGCTGTCAGCAGGAGCAGCAACAGCAGCCGCTAAGCTGCATTAATTGGGCGGGCATTAAGTGGCTAGGCGTGGCCGCACGCAACGCTTACGGCTTTGCTATGTTATTGCTATTCAAGATCCCGCCTGCTGATGTTGCTTTTCTGATGTCCTGATTCGAAAACCAAAGCGCTTGTTGTCTCCTGTCACACAAAAGTGCAACAGCAACAACAACTCTACATCATTTGCATTAGCTGCAGCTAGCTTATATAATGAGTGCTAATTTATGCAATTTATCCCAACTAGCGCCATTTGTTGTCAATAACCAATTCAGATAATTGCTTTTAGTCAAATATTTTGGCACACTCAATAGCGTGAACAAGTGAGCTCTGGTTAGGGAGGGGTCGAATGACATGATGTCTATGCTAAGACTAGATATCCTAACTGTTGTTTCAAGAGCTGATAGAGACAGAGAGAGAGAAGTGTGATAGATAAATCTAAATTATAAAATCTAGAACTTTATCTTAATTTAATCGATTCTAATTACATTTAAATTGCTCAAGGCGTTAGTTTCTACAAATAGTCTTTCAATATATGGAATGGGCTAGCATAACTAAAATCTGAAATATATTTGATCTATAGAATATTCTTGACAAGAGTCAATAAAAATGTATTCTTCTTCTTGTCAAGATAACATAACTAAAATCAGAAATATATTAATATTTGATATGAAAGAGATAGATGGAAAATGTGAGATAGACAAAGGCAGGCAGACAGAAGAGCCAAAAAACACATGAAGACTCAGAGCTCCTCCATATGCGTAGCCCTGCAGAATTATTTACAAATATGGTGTACATTATTATCGGAGCCCGCAAGAAAGTGTTAAGCATTTCTCAAAGTATACTGCAAGCCAAAACTTTGAGGAAGATCACAGGGGCTCCCTGGTACATGAGAACCAGGCATATAGAAAGAGATCTCAAGGTCACTAAAATTGGAGACAAAATCCAGGAAGTGGCCAAAAAGTACCAAGATAGGTTAAATTCCCATTCAAATAGCCTGACCAGGCGCCTAGGTACAGCAGCCCTTAGACGTACATCCACTAGAAGAAGACTAAAACGCCATCACCTTCAAGACCTGCTGGATCATGTCTTGACTTGAACATTTTTTCATAATACTAATATAATTTCCACAAAATATATATATTTTTTCTCCTTATTTATCCTATGTTAGAATTAATATAGCTTTAAGTAGTTTTATAATTTTTAATTAATTTCCGTTTAGATTAAGTTGCCTAAAAGGTAACGGTACGTTAAGCTGTAAATAAACATTTATTAAAAAAAAAGTTGCTCGCTTACAGAAAAAACCCCAAAGAGTAACAAATTTCAGGTGATCTCAGCGTTCTCGCTCACGTTCAGACAGCAACGATCTGGCTTTGGGGTTTTCCATCATCGTCATTCGTGGACGTTTTTGTTGCGCTCAATGCAGCTAAGCATTGTTCGTGTATCTGTTGGGGTGTATGCGAGGGCAGCGTGCATGTGCGTGCATGTGTTTATGTATTTGTGAATTTGAAGTCGAGAGATTTTCACCTCCGAATAAGTCGCAGTGAGCGAGCGTCTATCGTATAGCTCTCGAAATAAGTCTCTTTAAAAGAGTATAACACGCAATAGCTCAATGCTAAACTCTCAGATGAAAAATAATTCTCTTGCTCAGAGCATGAGCGTGTGTCTGATGTTTTGCTGTTTCTTTCATGAGCAGAATGTGAGAATTGATACGGATAACTAACGTATAACTTAATGGCATCCGCAATGCCTTTTTCTGTCTTGTATACCCCATTGTAATGCACTGCCCAAAAAAAAAGTGTTGGCAAATGCCAACAAGTGAAAGTCATCTAATATAGAGAATACAGAAATTAGAAATCTATTCAACTGATGGCGATGTATGCTCACAAAGCAAATGTAGCATAAGCAATCGTCTGTGTTGCCATAGCAATAGTCTACACTAAATAGTGTTGAGTAACGTAGGCAAAAGTGCGACGATATCTGAAACATGTGAGAAACTTGTCAAATTGAAATATCGATAGGGGCAAACAATCGACAGATAGAAATTGCGTAGTCATAATTTGTTTTTTGCGGAACCGGCGAGACGACAAGTTGGGTACAGAAACTTGGAAAATAAATTCACTTACAAATTTGTTGGCATCGTTGTTAGTGTGTATTAAAAAGTTGACAAAATTCTAAAATTGTAACTGAAACAATGGAAGACAAGAGCGAATTCTCCGGCTTCAGCGAATCGGACATCGACAAGCCCCATTTGGGACGCGAGGTCAGCGAATCGTTGAGGGCGCTGCTGCAGCGTCGCCTCGAGGAGTGCGGCTGGCGTGATAAAATGCGCAAAATGATACGCGAGATACTGGAAGAGCGCGGTGCGAATCAAATCAGCTACGAGGACATTGCAGTTGAGGTTATACCGAAAGCACGGGCCATGGTGCCGGACAATGTACGCCGTGAGCTGCAGATGCGTGTGCGCGCCCACGTGAAATCGCAATTCGATGAGCGCAAAGCAGCAGAGAAACTTAAAAAACCCATACGCACACGCACACGCACACACACAAGCCCAAAATAGAATCTATATGTTATAACAGGAATGACAACTAATGCATTGTTTGCTCAGTTTAAACGCATGTCACGGAGTCCTTTCGAAATAAAGCAACTCAATCAAATTAAATTCAGTCTGTTTCTGTCACTACACGAAATCACTTCCAGTCGAATCTATACGAATTTTTCTGTAGACATTTTTCTTTTGAATCTCTTGAATTTTTCCAAATTATGGAAAGCAGCAGCAAGGAATCACTGTTCTTCTCCGATCTGGATTACGTGGACGACTCCAAGAAGGACCCGAATGAATCCCTAAAGAAGCTGGTGACATTGCGTTTGAAAGAATGCGGCTGGTTCGATCAACTGGCGATGTTGGTGCGTACCACTCTAGATGAATTGGGCAACAAGCCCACATCCTACAGAGCTATCAGCGAACAGATAATACCCAAGGCCAAGCTCCTGGTGCCCAAGGACTTGCGTAGAGAGCTCGAATCGCGTGTGCGCGATGCACTCGAAAACAGGCACAAGTAATGATGACTGAATGACTCATAAACTGAGTAAATTTCTTGAAATTATTGTAATGTGAGCGCAAAATGTAAAAAAAAAAAGAAGAGTTAAATGGTTTAATGAAATAATTGCAATTGAATTCTTGTGTATTACTCATAGGCTTTAACGACTGTTTGGTATGCTAAGTATTAGCTGATATTACTATGTAAATTGTTATTGATGCACAAACTTATTGCGGAGACTGTTAAATAAAACGGAGACCTAAGAAGCGAGCTAATACTAAAAGTAGTTCCCATAGTTCCTCATAGTTCCTCATAGCTCACATTGTTAGCGAGCATTCCGTGGTCGTGCACACCCAATGTGATCCATTCAAGTGCAGTCCATTGAGCAGGCAGTTCGATGGAATGCTGCACAATGCATGCTGTGGAGCAGCTTAGTGCAGTGTTGGAAATTTGTTATTGTGGGAATTCGTTGCATTGTTTTATCAGTGGCACGAACATGGCGCAACCGGGACATATCGCAATCGCATAGACACCAATTCATGAATATTTATGCCTAAAATCAAATTGAGGCAACCACTGAACGTGAACAAAGCAAAGAGTAGAGGGCAAAGCCAGCAGCCGCAGGAGCAGCGGACACAGGAAACTGCTGAATGGTGACTGGCGACTGGCGACTGGTAACTGGTAACTGGAGACCGGATCAGGGTTCGGAATTTTTGGCCGCGTCAGTGGGTGCCCGAAATTAGCATGCATATTGAAGGCGGTCAGCGTTTGGCACCTGGCACCCGAATCTGAATGTGGATGCGGCTTTAAATATGAATGTGGCGAGGGCTCTGTGTGAGTGAGTGAGGATGTATGTCAGTCTGAATGGATTGTGGAATGGGGTGTGGTGGGGGGTGGGGGGGGCGAGGCCAGCAACCTAAAAATGCTCTTGTGCAAGGGTAAAGATAAAACCGGGTTGACAAAAGAAAAACAAAATAAAGAAAACACCGCTCGGAATTCATATAATAACATACACGTGTATGCGGGCGTGCATGTGGGCGACGGCCTGTGGGCGTGCCAAAAATTCATAAAACTGAAAGAAAACAGAGAAAAATATGCAAAAAAAAAAAATAAAATAAAAAAAAAGGAAGAAAAGGAGGAGCAAAAAAAAAAATACTTGAAGCAAACAGGAATTATTTCCAAGTAGGTTCAAGCCAAAAAATTCAGAGGATTTTTGATGGGGTTCGGGTTGGACAGAGGAGGATTTTTGCCAGAGTTGTGGGGGCCAGCTGCTGAGTTGCCCAAAAGCATTCAGGCAAAATGAATTGAAACGTGCCAGAAAACTTGTTTTATGCATAACTAAGAGCAATCCACAAGCCACGTTCAACTGCTGCAGAATGCGGCATTTGGACATCAACACTGAGAGGCATGAGTAGTATGAGTTGCAGCTTATGCAAATGGAGGGCCAGGGCAAGGGCCACGAGCGTCAATAACAATAACTGGATTAAGCTAGCAAAATACTTGTACTTGTACTTGCTTATGGCCATCAGATCCATTTATCTGCAGCAGCTGCTGTCCTACGGCGCGTTCGAGCATCATAAATTTGTTGAAGCAACTTGGCTAAAGTATATGCTATCTATTGCCAAACACTAGTAGCTCATCAATCTCATCATTATGCTGAATGTAGAGAGAGAGGGAGAGAGAGGGGGTGGCTGTGTGAGCGCGAGAGAGCGCTTCGCATTTCTGCTGACACCGCAATCAGCGTGGCTCGGCTTCGATGTTCATCAATCTAATTGCCATTCGTTTGCATCTAAACATAAAGCAGCCAAAAAAATTTTTTGCTTGCCAGTCAGCATTGAACTCAGTGCTCAATTGTGTGTGTGTGTGTGTGTGTGTGGGAGGGGGGTGGCGGGTGTGGAGCTACTTGCAGCAGTTGCTTCCATAAAACGGCTGCACTTTATTTGTCGTTCCACTTACCGCAGTTGACTTTGATTTGTGCGCAGAGTCAGGCAAACAGTCGCCGCTACCCCAAGCCCAGCCACCTTTGCTGCCTTTGCCCTTGTCCCTTGGCCCGAGTGAGTGCAGAAAATGCAATCAAATAAACAAATTGCCAGTCGTCAGAATCAGCAGACTCACATTCACGTTTACGTTCACATCAGCCATCAGCTACAGCAACAACACAGCACAAACAGATAGACAGACAGATAGATAGACAGAGAGTGAACTGTGGCAGCAGCAGCAGCAGGAGGAGTAGCAGCAGCAGGAGGAGTAGCAGCAGCAGCAGCAGGAGTAGCAACAGTACGTCGATTCGCCCCAAGCATTAACACAAAACGAGTCATGTTGAATTTGTTGCCACGCGATGTACGCGTAATAAACATTTGTTAAGGCCATGGCCGCATTGTACTTCAAGCCAAAATGGCCAGCTGAGAGCCAGCTTTTAGCTATCACAAATATGAAATAAGATAAGAAACACGCAAAAATCTCAAGTGTGCTGAATGTATAAGCCTGTATATGTGTATTATAATATATGTATAAATATTATATATATTTATATATATTCGCTTGTTTGTATTTCCATTTAGAGAGCTAATAGAATTTATTGCAATTTCACTCGCTGGTTAATTGAAAAGAATAATTGCCATTTTTGCCAGCTAATTAAAATTAATAAGTTGGCATTGCCAATTGCAATTATTTGGCATTTGCCAATGCCATTAGACTAAGCAATTAAGTTATCAAAATCAGAAAAAAAACGAAGTTTTTTCTTTTATTTACCTGAAAGGCAGTTCAGTTCAATATGCCAATTTGCTACCTCTATTTGCAGTAGAGGCTGAATAAATTATATTTAAATGCGAAGAGTATGAGAGTTTTTGGTAAATCAATTAAATAAAGCAGAAGGCATGGCAGAGCCGATAAAGTATATATCCACTAGTTCAGGATGTTAGGCTGAGTTGAGAACGCTAAGAAGCTGCTGCTGACAAGATGAACGACTAAAGGAATACCCTATATGCAAATGCAAGCATAACACATACATGTGTTCGTCTATTTGTTCATATGAACTACAATAGCTACAGAGTTGCGATTTGAAGTTTATCCGGCTATAACGACATACAAGGAACCGTCGTTATACCCGGAAGACACTATATTCATATAAATTTGCTCATATACATAAGTTCGTATGGGGAGCTAAGTTTTTGTTGTAATAACCGAACGAACGCTATAAGAGTTCGTTCTAGCTGGATTCTACTGTACTTCTATAACATTCATAACATGGGCGTAAATACCACAAAGGTCTGACATCAAATATTTAAATATTGGAAGGCAGTTTTTCAATTGTTTTTTATAGTTTTTTTTTTTTTTTTTTTTTTTTTTAAGCATAGTTCCATTTCTTCACAAATCAGTCCAAAATTAAGGTTGGGAATTTTTTCATTTATATTAATTATTATTAAACCTTTTTAAAATGTTAAAAGTTAACAAAGTTATTTTTTTGTTGAGTTTCATTTTTGTATTAATTTTTTTATATAGATCATATAAGATTTCAGATTTTTTTATTTATTTATTAATTAATTTTTTTATTATATATTTATTTTTTTTACCCATTTGAGGTAACATGGGGCTATCAACCAAATGAGCTTTTTTTTAGATCTTAATTATTATAAACTCTTTTTAAATACATCTATGTCTCATAAATAAGGAATATATATGTGAGTAACGTAATCAAGTAGTATGTGTCAGCATTTTTTATATGCAAAAGGGTAAGTCTTCAAATAGTATATATGTTTTTTTAGACCCTGTTTTTTAATGATTTTTGTGCTTTATTTCTCTTTAGTATTTTTTAAAAATATATATAACAAATATTTTTTTTTTAATTTTATATATATTATATATATTTTTTTTTCTTTCAAATTTTGTTGAAGAGGAATCAGAAAACACTATAACAAAATGAATTTCATAATAATAAATTCCACTGCCACAAGAGTGGACTGAGAACTCTATCCAATTAGGAGCATGAATACACTTCCGTTTCGGGCAACTTAATTCAATAGTCTTTACAATAGAATCGTATAATGGAATCGGAAGCGATCACTTACCTGGCAACAAGATTAAGAGTCCCAGGAGACAGGCGCTGGCCAACAGATGGACGCTTCGTGCGGCACGACTCATTCTCGCAGTGGGCACAGTGGGACGCATTTGGTTAATAGTTAAGTGTATTGATTTGGGAATTATTAATATAGTTGCGCTCTGGCTGTAGACACGCTTGTCGCTTGCACTGTCTGCAGTTAGTTGGCAATGGGAAGCATTCATATATTTAGCGTAGAGCGATCGATTGGCTAACACCATCTGTTGCTATTCAAGCAGTCCGAATATCTCGCTATACAAAGTCACAATCACTCAACCGTGAGATGAACTCAAATACTCAAATCGGGGCCAACCTTCGCAACCTGTGGCATGCGGCCAACTGGCTATGTGGCTGTGGCAGACAGTCTTTTTAGCCAGACATATGGCGCATCGATCAGGCGGTCAACTGAATCAATAAGCAGCAACACGGGGTGTCTCTGTTCCGTGTCCCGTTGCCCGTACCCGCAGACACGAAGGCGACAACGGAGCCGGAAATGGAGACGTAGGCGTTTGCCGGAGTGCGCTGATGTACGGCAGGGAAAACAATTTTCTACGGCAATTGTTTTTTTTTTTTTTATTTTCTTTCGATTTTATTTTATTTTTTTATTTATTTACTTTTTGTTTTTCTTTTCTTTTTTTTTTTTTGCCTTTCGCCTTCGTTTTTTATGCTTTTTGGTCGCCTGTTGTTATCAAAGTGGAGGCTGACGCTTGCTAATGCCACTTCTGTTCGTGATGGGACGGCTGTTGTTATTGTTGTTGTTGTTGTTGTTGTTGTCGTTGTTGTTGTTGTTGTTATTGTTTTTTCTCTCCTCTTCTTCTTCTTCTTTTTGTGGCCCTTATCTGTGCCACCTTACTTGCCTTTCAATTTTGCAAGCTGGCGTAAACTTTTACTTTTGGCTTGCCGCAAATTTTTTTACTCCAACTGCCATTTATCAAAAATGTTCTTTTGTCCGCCGACCATTAGAGGGGCGTGGTGGCGGGAGGAGGCGCAGGCGCAAGGGTTTCTGCAATTGCGGGGCTATATTTGGCCGGAAATCGAGGGCGGGCAAGCGGTCGCTATGTCTGGCTGACTGACTCGATATCTCTCTCTCTGTTTGTATGTGTGTGTTTGAGTGTGTTTGTGTTTGTTGAGAGAGTCCAAGTCTCGGTGTCGGTGTCAGTCTCAGTCTCTGTCTGCGACACGGCAACGGCTGGCTTTTGGCCACATTTGTGGCATCTCCGGTCGGTTGTTGACCTTGACTATTTAGCTTGTCAACGCCAAAAGAAATCTATGTGGCAATCGGACTCTTGATTGATTGTTGCTATGATTGTTACACAATTGTTTTATATGTCCCTGTCCGTGTGGCATGTATTATGTATGAGCCACGCCTCTTTCGACTCCCTGGCTCGTTTGCCCCTTTTCCGGCTTTGTCGTTTGTTTGATGTTGACTATCGAAAGCTGCGTTTCCGTACTTTTTTCTTGTTTTTTTTTGTTTCGTCGTAGATTTCCGGAGCTTGTTTACCGGACCGCAATGCTGCGACTGTTGCTGCTACTGCTGCTGCTGCTGCTGCTGTTTCTATTTCTGCTGCTTGGCAAGTTTTTGATTACTTTGTCTGGCTAACAAGTAGCCAAGCTAGCTAGCTGCTGCCTTGTCAGTGCTTCAATTTCGATTTCTATGGCAAATATTGTCGTTATGTCCTTTCAGCTGGCCTCCTTTCTACTCCTTGCCATCCGCTGCCCACTCAATGGCAATGCGAGTGTGTGAGTGCATTTAAAATTCAATTTGGAAATAGAATTTGATTGCTTGTGTTTTCTATCCTTTCTTATGCTGACTGCTCTATGCAAGCATCTACGAGAAAAAAGTAGCAAATATATATAAATATATATATATATATATATGTATATATATATATATATATATATGTATATATATATATATATATATGTATATATATGTATGTATATCTTTCAAGTATATGCACACTTATTTATTGATGCCCTTAGGGGTAGCGTTAGCTTTGTAAAGTTTCATTTGGTTATTGCTTGCCCCGCATATATATATATATATTTGATATATTCAAAAATTGATTCAATTTGCCTTGCACATTTGCATCGTCCAAGTGATTCTATAAAGAGAAATATACAAAAAACACGTAAAATAAATAAGTTGCCAGCTAGCATTTAATTAAAGCGATCTTAAATCAACAACTTATGTATGCACATATATATACAGATTCCATATATATAGATATATAATCAGTATATGTATAAATCAGATCTCAGCATATGGTTCTCTGCATCATAGGCATATACATATACACATAGTATATGTATAAAGGCATTCGCATACAGATGTTCGCATAAATTCATTTTTAAATAGTGTCGCCCAGGCACTGAGCCGTCTCGTCCAACCCGGCCCAGTCTGGTCCAGTCCGGTCCGACTCGGTGCATTTTTTGGTATTTGAAATTGCGCTCTCATTTTGGCATTAAAATTGCAGCAAATACTTTGAATAAATGCGCCAACCGCATGACAAATGTCTTGCATTAAATATAAAATATGTCCCAATGGGACACACAGCCACAGAAACAGCCCCAGCCCCAGCCCCAGACCTAGAAACAGAAACAGAGCCAGAAACTAAAACAGAGCCAGAATCAGAGTCAGAGAGAGAGCCAGCATCGTTCTACATCAGTGTCCAGCCGACGTTGCAGCCTGTGTGTCCCACGAATGCATAAATACACACACACACACACAGACAGAGAGAGAGAGAGAGAGAGAGAGTGAACACATTTTCACAGTTGCCGGATGCGGGCCTAGCAATAAGGATCAAAGTGCATCTGACATCCAGTTAGAGCTGCAACAAAAGCCCCAACCATTTGGCAGCCAACCAACAAATTTCCATGAACTGAACTGAACCTAAATTTCCATCAGCTCTAAAGCTGAGCCTAGCTACAATTGAAATATTCATATCAACAGCTGCAAATTGATCTGAGCAACACAAATCTGATTTACTTAATGTTATTGAAGTTGTTTCATTCATAGTTGACTATGAATCTATTTGTGAATAAGTCATATTAATGGCTGGAAGTAAATGTGGAAAATAGTTGAATTGATTAGCACAAAGTATATGAATACGAACTGGAATCTATCGACTTGAGCATGGTATGAAATGTTTGTGTGGATTGAATACACTGAATGCATAAATACATTTATTCATGCAAGCATTTGTTTATGCAGTAGTTAACCCATTTATTCATTCATACAATTATCAATTATATTAATCATTAATTCATTCAAACAATAGAGTTATTCTAATCATGCTTATGTGCTTGAGCTTTAACATATATACCGATAGTATTGTAGGAAATCGTTGTGTGAGTTAAATTTATTCATTTTGATTAATTCAATTGATTCATTCTTATATTAATTCACCATTTAATTCATATAAATACTCATTCACTTATTCACTCTCCTATTCCATTTTTTATTTATTAATTAGTTTATTCATTCATATGATCATTCATTCAATCAATTTGTTCATTCATTCATTCATCAATCATTCATTCATACATTCAGTCATTTAATCATTCATTCATTCATTCAACAATTCATTCATTCTATTATTCATTCAATCAATCACTGGTATATTCATTCATTCATTCACTCATTCAATCATTCATTCATACATTCACTTACTTAATCATGCATTCATTTCATCATTCATTCAATCAATCATTTAGAAATACATTTAATCATTTATTTATTTATTCACCAATTCAATCATTCAATCATTCATTCATACATTCAGTCATTTAATCATTTCATTATTTTTATACACATTTAATCATTCATTCAGTCATTCATTCACTCTCACACTCATTCAGCCATTCATTCATTCTCACACTCATTCATACTCATTCATACTCACACATTCACACTCATTCATTTAATCAATCAATTATTTCCATTTAATTATTAATTTCAATATTCAATCATTCAATCATTAATTCATTCAATCATTAATTCAATTAATCATTTTCTAATATATTTAATCATTGCTTCATTCATTCATTCATTTAATCATTCATTCATTTATTAATTTCATCAATTATCAATGAATGCATCAATCACTTAATAATTCATTCAGCATTGCCACAGTCTCTATATATATATCAGTAGAACAAATGACATAAGATCCAACATACCTGAGTACATCGCTCCAATATTCTAATACAATAATCTCATCCCCATCATTCATACAGAGAGCGTAAGGCAACAAGCAATACGAATTTAAAATCAATCTCTAAACAAGGCACACAAGTGGAAAAATGTGCGCGAATGCATAACAAATATGACTGAAAGTTATGTTTGTTGCGCATGTTTGGCATATAAGACTAGAATTTTAAGTGAATAAATCATTTCAAGCTCGAGCATGATGCTTGAATTCAATAAATGTTGAGTTGTTTTGCTTTAACTTGCAAATTGCGAGCAGCAGAGATTAAGTCGACTTAGGCCCAACAAATTGCTTTGAATGTTTGTTTATTATTTCGTTTCGTAACTCTGTCAACAACATTCTGCTGCTCAAATGATTATATTTGATTGATTATAATCAACGTTAGTTCGCGTCTCATGAAATCAATTAAGAGTAACGCTGAAGGCTAACAAGAGCTAGAGTCGTCAATATACTTATCTACTTGAAGCCCAAAAGGCAAAGACTGAGTACTCCACTTTGTGCATACCTTAACCCATTACACCCCAAGGAACTTTTAAGACTAAACCACATTTTCTTACTACATTTATGCATGCCATGAGCATAACAATAAGATCATCATCTCCCAAAGTAGAGGCACAGCGAAGCCATTAACTAACTCTGTTTAGGTCTACGTTCGCGTGTGCTTCAGCTTGTTTCCTAGTCTCGAGCGCTCTTAGTTGCCTTAAGTTACTTTGGAAAGTGTTGCCAAGTGTATATCAGATTGAATATCAAAGCTGTAGGTCTGATTAGCAAAAGTGTGTGGCCGGCATTAGCTGACTAAGGAATATGGAAAATGGGCTACGACAAGTTCTAATGAAAACAAGTAAAAAAGCTCTAGTCGAGACTGTTCGACTACGAGATCCGCTGAACCCTTCTTCAAACGAATAATATTCCAATCCATAAATATTTTGATCGATAACTCGGGAAATATACGAGTTATCAAATTTCTAAAACGAACCTAAGACAAAAAGAATAAACTCTCAAACTCTTATATCATTGGAAATCGGCGCGTTCAAACATACGGACAGATGGACAGATGGACATAGCTCGACTCAGCTCGTCACCTTGATCAAGAACATATATATACTTTATGGGGTCTGCCACGCCTCCTTCTGCCTGTTACATACTTTTAACAAAACCATTATACCCTGATTTCCCATTTGCAATGGGTTCAGGGTATAAATATGCTCAGCAAAAAATTCGATAATTTCGATAGCAGCTATTAGATCTTTACAATTGCTATCCAAATTGCAGTTGAATATCGATTGGATATCAAACATTATCGGTATGAATAATTGCTGATTGGCTAATTGGCTTGATTGGATAATTGAAAATCATTTCGAAATCATTTCGACTGGCCGCAGGCAATGCAAATGCCAATGCAACTGCATGTCGCCAACTGTGAAGCGAGCGCCAGGCGCATACTATGCCCAACGACAAACCACAAACTCTGAGCCAGGACAACAATTTGATTTGGCTTGAAAATAATTGCATGTAATGAGTGAGTGAACCCAGTGAACGATACAAGCTAAAATCCATGAATAATGCAAGCTAAATTGTTTGAAATTTTGCATAATAAATCGATTAATGAGTTAGAGCAATGCATTGATATCGAGGTAATTATGTTTTAGTATGCTAACTAATATGATAAGCCGTTATAACAGTGCTGTGCGTAAGTATGCTGCCAGTCTATACAGTTTAATAAATGATGTGATATCTGTACGCTTTTGCTAGAACGTTTTTCAAGTTTACTGACCAAATAGGTCACTGCCCCGGGCCTATTTTCGGTCGAAGGTACCTTTTTGCATATATAGTATATGTATGTGTGTGTATAAAACTACAATAAATCAATTTGCTGCCTCATAATGTGAGTTTGCTCACACACACACACACACACACACAATCACCTAGGGCCGTAAACGTTTCGTATCACAAATTACATGACGCTTATCGTTAGTTTTACAAGCGTCTTCCTTCAGTAAACGCACTCTTCCTGAGTGACTGACGAGCTGATTCTGTATTGCCTGAATCCTGCCTGTAGCTCAATTTGTTTTACTCCGCTCACTCACTCACTGACTCACTGACTCTCTGACTGACTGACTCACTGACTCACTGAATGGCTGACTGAATGACACGCTGTATGGCGTACGCATTATCTGGGGCGCCATAGCCACCCACGCGTCTGCTGATTGCTGTCTCAATATTGTTGTTGTTGTTGTTGTTGTTGCTGTGGGTTTTTAGCACTCTGTGGCAGTGGGTCTCTGGCATTATTGGCTTTTTTCTTGCAGTCTTTGGCATTGTTGCCATAGTCAGTTGTGAATCATTTATCATCTTTAGTCGCTCGCTTAAATGCGCCTCAAAATTATGTTTAATTTCGCATTGAACATTTGGCAAAAGACTATTTGGCATTCCGAATTGTGTAAACGAAATACACGCACAATTTATGTGTTTTCTGATTAAAGCTAAAGCAAAAACCAAGCCCCATTTATAAATTATCAGCAACAACGAGGGAGAGAGTCTTTCTATCTGTTGTGTCAACAGCACTCGCGGCACATAAATAAGTCATTAAGTTAGATTCAATCAGCTCTGCTCTGCGGGCTTTAAAATGCGATCTTTGACTCATTCAATATTTAGTTGACTTATTTAATTAAAGCGAAGCTAAACGAACCATCTCCAGCCACATACAATCAGTTGAGGCATCGGATCGGAATCGTCTTCAATATTCGATGGCAACGAGCGGTGGCAACGACGCGTAAAAGACGCTGAACTGGCATGCCAAAGGGGGCCCAAGGCTGGGAGTTGGGTTGCCTTAGGCCGCCACAGCCTAAGGCCATAAGCCGGGCGAAAAAGTGTGCAGCAATTATGCTGTGCGGATGTACAGCATACAGCAACAGCAACAGCAACAGCAACAGCAGCAACAGCCGTGGGACAGGACGTTCATTAGGATTACGCAGGCGACGAGCGACGCGCTGGCCGGGCTAAGTTAACGACTCGTTGTCATGCTTTTTCCCGTTGCTAAAAAAAAGGAAAGCAGCGGTTGGCTTGAGGTGTCATGTGAAATCAGTCAGTGTATCGAGCACAACATTCTCAAGAAAACCCCATTAATCTGACGAAAACGATAAAGCAAAGCTCTACATGTCTGAGATAAGACTAGCTGCCCTAGCATTTAATCATGGCATCCTGCAGTCTTAGTGACAGCTTAGCAATCAATAAGAGCTGTCGATAGCAATCGATGAGGGCAGCCGATAAAACTATTCGATTTTTCTGAAGTCAAGTCAATCATTTAACTTGGAGTTGAGGTTTAAGAGACGTTTTTCTCCATAGTACTCAAACATCAGCAATCAATAACAGTTATTGATACAAACTATCGGATTTACTTAAATTTTACTATACGGATTTACTTAAATTTGAGTATCATATACAGCTATCGATAAAGGCTACCGATACATATGTTATCGATAAGTAATATTCATATTATCGAAGTCTAAATGTTATGTATCTCCTATTCTAGCTCACGTGACTATTCCTTCTGTTTATTGACACACAGCTTTCGATAAAGGCTACATATATATGTTATCGATAAGTCATATCGATATTATCAATGTCTAAAAGTTGTATATCTCCTTTTCTAACTTATAGAGACTATTTTCTTATCTTCATTGACACACAGCTATCGATAAAGCTACCGATATATATGTTATCGACAAGTCATATCGATATTATCGAAGTCTGAAAGTTATATATATCCTTTTATAATATATCTCCTATTCATTGACACACAGCTATCGATAAAGGCTACCGATATATATGTTATCGATAAGCCATATCGATATTATTAAAGTCAGAAAGTAATGGATCTACTATTCTGACCCTTAGACACTATATTCTTATCTTCAATCACACACAAATATCGACCGATACTATCATGCAAGTCTAATTTTAAGCGATTCCTCTCCATGCACAGCTTCGATGAAACTAAGAGACTATTTTCACCTCTCAATTGATGGAACCACAAACACCAACATTTTTCGATACAACTTATCGACGTTTGGGATAACTCCCATGAGTAACAAGTAACTCCCATGATAACTCCAAAGTTGCATGTCACCTCATCATTGCTATATCAACTTATATAACTAATCAATTTATTCTGAAATCGAGTCATACAAGTATCTTCAACTCTAAATGTAAACGATTCATGCACTCAAAACCGATTCACAATCAATTAAAACACCACAGCAACATTTCAATTCATATATATTAAATGCAAAGTGTTATTTCAATTCGCAAAATATTTCTGATCGAAATCCTTATAATATCTAAACTATAAAATCGCACTAATCCATTGGCATCTAAGCTTTCAGTTTTATATTCAAAATCATTTTGCACACATTCTTTGCTTGTTGCAATGCATCGACTTTTTGGCTTTTCCGATGCAATCGCCCACATCGATGTACAATAAATTCCTGCAGGCTTGGGGCAAAAAAAAAAACACTAACAACAACAATAACAGTAACAACAACAAAGGCAACAAAACGTATAGAAGAAGATGAAAATAAACATTTTTTGTTTCACTTCATTGTCTGGCTGCAGTGCATAGACAGCAATGCGAAGCTTGATAAATACTAATTGAATTCTGAAACCGATGCAATGTGCACAGAGATCTCGAATATTTTGGGCCAAAAGCTCACAGTTGCATGTGCGCAAATGTGTGTCTCTATGAGTGTGTCTATGTGTGTGTGTGTGTGTGTGTGTGTGTGTGTGTTTGAGTATTTTTCTGTCTTTTAATTAAATCACTCGTATGTGTTAGCTTTGCCAGGTTTTAGCATTACAATGGAAGCCCCGAACCCACACAGACAGTCAGATAGCTCAGCTCGTCGTGTTCACATTTCTGTTATTCCCATGCTGTGACTTATCATTTTTATTAAAGGACATAGAAATATTTTCACACAGAGACGACAAACACAAAGGTGGCCCACACCACACCAAACCCGAACACACAGAGGCACACTACACTCTAGGTCTGCTGCTATTGTTGAGTAGGCAAAAAGCAAACGAAATAAATGTGTATAAACACACACGCAAACATATTCACATACACCCACGTGTGTGTGTGTGTGTGGGCTAAATATTTGTTGTGTGCCAACAGCTGAGGCAACTCGGTCTAAACTGGAATACATATTTAGCAGTTTATTATCCTCACACATTTTGCATACTCGTACAAGCTGCAAAATAAACTCGGATTTCTTTAATTTGTGCCTTGTGCGATGGGAAATTTAGTCGAAAGTCACACAAAAAAAAAACAAAAACACAAAAACAAAAAGGATAAGGAAAACATAATAAATTCAAGCAAAATCAATTAACTCGAATGCAATTTTTGGCTTTTTCTCACTCTTTAATAATAGACTTTAAAACTGCACTACAGAGCTAAGGACATAAAGCTCTAATAAAGGATTATAAAAAAAAAATAGACAAATTAACAAATTGAATTCGATATGTGTGTGTGTGGCCTGTAGCTGCTTCTTCTTGCCAGAAGCACATGCAAAAGAGAAGCATACGTCTCTGGTCACAAGTTTAGAGTTTTAGAGTGGAGAGCGCAAATATTGATCGGATTGAAAATTTCTCTCAAATATCTAAAGAGCAGATATAGTATGTAAGCTGTTCATTGCATTGATGAGATATGCAGCAACTTTACAAGCTATACAGAACAACCCAAAGAGAATGCGAGAGTTATCAGAGCTCGCAAGAAACAGTTAAGCATTTCTCAAAGTCCGAAAACAATTCACGCTCACTCACACCTTGAAAAATAAACCCAAAAAGTAGCAAATTGCAATTGTTCTCAGACAGCAACGATCTGTTTTCCACGATCATTCAATCAAGGACGTTTTTGTTGCGCTCTTTGCAGGTAAGCATTGTTAGTGTATGTATTGGTGTATGATGTGATTTTCACTAAAAAAAAACACGTGCGTGCATGTGCATACATACGTGAAGTTGAAGTAGCTGCGAATTGTCTTTTTGAGATCTCCAAATCCGAATAAGTAGCAGTGTGCGAGCGTTTATCGTATAGCTCGCGAAATAAGTCTCCTTAAAAGAGTATATCACGTATTGTTCAACGCAAAACTGACAGACGAAGACAGAAATGAAACAAAATAATTCAATTGTTTCTCGACTGTTGCCTAATACACTAATACATTCCTGCAAAATCGATTTGGCTGTACCTTCTCCAATACTCTTAACTAAAGGGTCATGCAGATCAAAGCAAATAGAACAGTTAAGCTGAAATCTCTCTAAAATTTTGTAATTTGCATACATATTTTCATGTATTTGGCAAATCATTCTTAAATGGCAAATCGTATTGAGCGTATTAAGAATTAAAATTTATCGATAACATAAATATATTTATCGCAAATGCTATTACTCTTGCTGGGTCAGACATAATATGTATATATATGTGCTTCATATGAATTTTTCAATCATATGGAAAGTTTCTTTTCAGCTTTTTATCAAATCCTAATGTTCGATTTTTAAATTTCAAATTCACACACGCACACACACACACATACATATGTGTATATATAATTGCTGTTAATTTTTAAGTCCGATAACGGATTTCAGCTCTATGCAAAACCATAAAAAGTTTTCGCTTTTCAACCGCAACCAAAGCTAAAAGTTCGAAACAAAAAAATTGAAAACCATAAGAGAGAGGGACACAGACAGAGAGAGAGAGAGAGAGGGTGAGAATGGGCGGAAGAAATAAATTTAGTTTGACCTCACAGACGGGCATTTCAGCTATGCCATCAAATATGCAACAGCTCGATTCGTGCTCATTTAATCCAAATGGTTCACTAAAGTTAATTGAAATCGCTGTGACACAGAACATTAAATTTTGGTGTCCTGTTTTTACTGTTATTTGTTTGTTGCTGTTCCTTTTTTTTTTTTTTTTTTTTTTTTTTTTTTTTTTTTTTTGTATGTCCAACAAGTACATCGAGCAATGTAATTTGTGCATCATGTTGCATGTTTTTGTTGTTTGCTCGTGCCTTCACTCTCTCCCTTTCTCTCTCTCTGAATGAGGGGGCGTAGCAGCATAGTTTTCAGATAAATTGCATTACTTTGCATTTTTGTTTTGTGCTTGTGAGCGAAACAAAACAAAAGGGGCAGCAGGAGGCGCAGAGACACACGACTGCCATACGGATGAGTACGAATGCGACTACATAGGCGTTGGCCTCGATACTCAAATCAGCGACAAATAAAACTTTTTACAACATTGCCAAACACACATATAGCGGGGTACAGAGAAAGAGAGAGAGAGAGAGAGCGGAAGAGAATGTAGAAGGGCATTCAAAGCTTGCAGACCTCTTGGATTAAGGAAACATTTTTGCTAGTCCTTCCACTCGCTGCAATCGAACTAGAGAACTAACAACAGCAATTGCGAATATATTACAAAATGAAAACAGCAAAAATCACATAGGAGCAGCGAGCAGGAGGAGCAGTGGACGGCTGCTCCTTGCTCACATGTAAATCAGGTTTATTGCCTCTGAGAAATCCATTTCTAATTCAAATTCTCCAACATCAAATGCTCGATGCAAATAATCGACTATCGTCTATCGTCTATCGGACAGTTATCATCGCTTTGCGGCTTATCGCTGCATCTGTTTTGCGTCGCGGCCGAGCATGCATCCTGTCATGCACTGCTTGACCCAATTGATTGATTGATGCCAGCTTGATTTTCGACCCTTTGGCAGCAACAGCTGCCAGCGACAGCAACGACCACAGCAGCTAGTGCAACAACAACAGTGAATGCAATTGCCACGCTGGACTTGCTCGAAGTGGACAAGGACTCGAGGCAGCAACGGAAACACAAGAGCTTAATCAGTGAAACGCCAAGGCTACAAGCCACAAGAATTATGCATACGAAATTTTCGCACGATTTTCAACCCTTTCACAAAAAAACAAAAACAAAAAAAAAAACATGACTTTTCTCTTGTTTTCTGTTCTGCTTTGTGTGCGAAGCTGAAGCTCCAAAGGGTGCGAAATGAAAAACAGCTTAAATTATCATGCGTTCGTAAATTTAAGAAAAATATATATATTGTAAAAATAAAAATAAAAATTACTGAGTTAAATTTGTTAAAAAAAAAATGTAAACAAAAACTGTTTTAAATTTTTTGATTATTTTGGTTAGAATTAAAAAAAAAAATCATAAGCAATATGATAAACAAACAATAATAATTTATTTATGTTTATAAAAAAAATTATACAAAATTACGAAAAATAATTATTAAGTTTAATTTACAATATTTAAAAAAAATGGATTAAAAATTTTTCAAATTTTTATAACTTGTTCAGAATTGAAAATATTCATAATAAACAAAATGTAAAAAATAATTTATGTAAAAAAAAAAAAATAAAATAAAATAAAATAAAAACAAATAAAAAAAGAATTAAAATTAAAAAATTAAAATTAAATAAAAAATGCAAGAAAACGAAACAAATGAAGAAAAAAAAAAAAAAAAAAATATATATAGAGATATATATAGAGATATATATATATATATATAGATATATATATATATATATATATATATATATATATATATATATATATATATATATATATATATATATATATATATATATATAAAATGTATTAAATTTTTTAGAATTGAAAAAATATTCAAAAAAATATTTTTTTTTTTTTTTAAATAAATCAATATTAAAAATAAACAAATATTTATATTTAAGTATTTATGTTAAATTTAACTAAATTATGAGTGTGCCAAGAAATATAAAAAAAAAATCTTAAATATAATTAATCCAAATCCTATAAAATCCTTAAGGAGCATAACACAAGTGGAAGAGCTTAAGTCGGCTGATGCCTGACTAGTAGATACTCAGTACTACTGAGCAAAGCTAATACTTTAATCCTAAAAGCGAACAGAACAGAACTAAGAGTGCTCTACCATTGGCATGCCCGACTAACAGATACCTCTGCAAAGGGCAACAGCTCTGCTCTGCATTCAGGGCGCTCTCAACTAGTGCTAAGCACTCCCAGCTTGAGCACTCTTACGTGTTAATAGTCCATCTATGATTGAATACATATGTATATGCTATTGTTCTGCAATCGGGGCAACAAATGTTCATAAAACTCCAAAAGCACTCAAAAAAGAAACAAATACATATACAAAGGCTTCAGCTCTTATTCAATCTTGGCTATCAATCTGAAAAGTTCAATTATAGTTCCATTACAACCGAAGCGCCCTTTGTTCCCATTGAGTTTAGGCGCACAACATACGCTCGGGCTTTCAGCTGGTATTCGATTGTAAAATCCACTTAATGAAAGAAATCTATGGATTAACTGTAAAGCGCTGATATTACGATATGCAGCATATGTACAAATAGCTACAAACTAGGCCCACATCTAAAATATATATATATATATATATATGTACATATGTAGGCATGTACTATATCGATGAGACTGGCTGGCATTGGAGGTCGGCCTTGGGGCATGGCCCGGCCCATGGGGCTGGCTTGGGTCATAGCGCTGGGCAACCTTTTTTTTTTTTGCTGCCCCTGAACATAATCAGAGAGACGCAATCGCGTCATGGCCTGGCGCAAAATCTAACGCACGCCACACGCTCATTGGGCTTAGGTGATGGCTCCAGCTACGGCTCTGGTTCAGGTTGAGGCTTGGGGCTCAGACGATTTTACAAATCGAATTTGTCTCACATTTTTATTTTAATTTTTTTTTTTGCGTGGTATTCCAAAAAAATGAAAAAGCAACAACAACAACTAGAGCAGTAAAAAAAAAAAAGGTAAAATCTTGTGCATTGACCTTTTTCCAAGCGAATGGCAGTCGGGTTAGCTGACAGTAATCCTCTGGGCAGCACACACACACACACACTCGCTCCTCTCTCTCCCTCTCCCTCCCTCTCTCTCCCTCCCTCTCTCTCTCTTTGTCTATGCGTGTGCGTGTTATGCTTGGGCTTATGCTACCATTGGGCATTAGCCCAGCCTGACCTGGCTTAATTCTTAACTAGTTATGGCCTAGGACCTTAAGTAAACAATTAGTTGGGCACGAATAAATGAAGCACTGTAAAGTGCGGTTGCCAATGTGTGTGTTGGCCACGTTATTAGATTACCATGCCATACGCAAAGATACACATATATATATATAACATCTATATATATATATAGAAGCACTTTAGATACATATAGGCGCCACACGACGCTGCAAGGAGTCCAAACGCCAAACGGCATAAAATGTCAAGGACGTTAAAATTTACGTTTTGAGGTTGCCACGCTTCGTTTGGCACTTGGGCAACAACAACAACAACAACAATAACAATAACAACAAACAACTAACAACTAACAACTAACAGCAAACAAGAGCAAAGCACAAACTCTTCTGGCTAGGCATCTCCAAAGCAAAACCTTAGCGACATCCAATTCCGCAAACCCACATTCACATCCAATGCAAGCTAGAGCCGAACAGCGCTGCATATACTGAGCTGGGGGTGTGCGTGTGTGTGTTTGGCTAATAGCGCGTATGAGTAATATTCCATGTGGTCATGCCCGGGAGCAACTGCCAGCAATACTAACGAGTAGTGCTGCAATTGTGGCAGCAACAACCAGCAACAACCAGCAGCAACAGCAGCAGTCCTGCTGGCAGCAGGATACAAATTTATTTATTTGCCTCCACCTGTCGCCTGCAATTGTTGTGGTCCACACCATGGCCGAGGCACACGAACAAGCCACAAAGGGCAAGACAAGCATGGACTATTTAAGAAAATATAGCCATCTATAGATTCTCTCCATTCTCGACCAGACCAACAATACCTATAGACGTCATTCACTCAACTAACTACCTTCATTTCGAATGAGCTTTGAATTGCTACAGCATACGTAACATTTTATTGAATGATGCTTAGAATGAATGATGCCCAGAGGGCAATTTCCATGAATATACGAAGTTTTTATTTATTCAGGTATATATATATATATATATATATATATATATATATTTGTCTGCTACTAAGTAATCCGCTTCGCATAACTTTGATTCTTTCTATTCTTGCAGCACTTTAAATCTTGTTCAGCTGCTCATCTTAAAGTCAGCCTCGCCTGGATTTAGTTCGATTTCGACACTTAGGAGTTACTTATTTTGCTCACCTACTCATAAATGATAATAGTTATAGCAGAACCTCATAGAAGTGTATTATATAAAATATAATAGATTATGCAATAGTATATATGTATTCAATATCTGCATCTCTCCCAAGCATTTCTATAAAGAAAACCTTTCCGCCCTTCCCACACCGCACAGCTATAAATAGATCAATGGAATCTTATTAACTAACTTAAATCAAGTGACCCACTAAAAAAACATGCAACGCAAATATATATATATATATAGCTGCACAGATTATCTGGCAAATGCCAATGCTGACCCACTTGGAGCGGGCCACAGCCAAAATGTTTGCGAGCTCCAACCCGTTGCGAGGCTTAATTCAAACTTGTTGTAAAAACCAAACCAAAAAAAAAGTAAATAAATAAAAAGAAAAAAAAAAACAAGCGGAAAAGTAATGTCCTCTTTGGTGCTGTTGCTAAACAATTTTTTATCTGCGTTTTATGGCTAGCCATGAAACTTAAATTGCTCGCATACCCTAGCGGCAAGTACTTGCGGCTACACAATCAACATGTGGCGCTGCAACGTGACATGAACCGGCAAGAGTGTTACTTCCTATTGCAGCAGCTGTTCAAGTTAGAGTATTCAAATTAATTTTACAAAATTATTTATGATTTGCCATTTCATAATAAATTATATCGGGTATAGACCCGAAAAGTATCTAAATTTGCTGAAAAAAAACTAGATAAACTGAAATGTTCTCTATATAAATATGTTGGCCGTTTCAATTAGAATGTAATGTAAAGTAGAGTTTCTATAGGTTTTGGGCATAATGAATTCACAAGCAGAAGGAGGCGTGGCAGATTCTATCAAATATATCAGTCGGTATGTCCGACTATGCGTGCGTCTTCTATCTATCCGTCTATTCATGTGTCTATCCATCCGTCTATCCGTCCGTCTATTTATTCGCCTATTCGTTCGCCTATCCATCCGTCTATTCGTCTGTTTATCCATTCTTCTATCTATCCGCCTATCCGTCCGTCTATTCGTTCGCCCATTCGGCCGTCTATCCATCCGTCTCTCTATCCGTCTATCCATTCTTCTATCTATCCGTCTATCCGTCCGTTTATTTATTCGCCCATTCGTTCGCCTATCCATCTGTTTGTTCGTCCGAATATTCGTCCGTCTATCCATTCTTCTATCTATCCGTCTATCCGTCCGTTTATCCATTCTCCTATCCATCTATCTATCCATTTTTCTATCCATCCGTCTATCCATCCGTCTGTCCATCCGTCTGTCCGTCCGTCTATCAGTTGTATTCATCCATCTATTCGTCAATCTATCCATCCGTCTTTCTGTCTTCTATTGCCCTATCAATTTGCCTATCCGTTCGTGTATACGCTGTGATTTGGTTGTGTTCGGAAGATTTCCTAGCTAAGTACTCCCGACTAGTGCACTTTTACTGCTTCTTGTATATAAAATACTTTTTAATTTTTAGAATTATATTTTAAATTGTCAAATATAATTCAAGCAGAGCCTTTAAAATGATTTCTATAAATTTTTTTTTTTTATTATTTACCTAACAAAACAAAACAAAATTTTTAAAACCCATTTATATGAATATATATTTTGTATTATTATTTATTTATTATTATAAATATATCTTTTTTTCATTTTTTGCTAACCAAACTTTTAATATTATATTTTCAATTTGATATTTATCCACAAATGTTTTGCTTGCGGACATTAAGCGATGGATCTGCTGAATTATTGAGTTAAGCTCTTGAAAACGTAAAGCTGCTCTCTAGATGGCCTAGCATATGCCATTGCCAAATGCCTTTACCCCAACTCCAACTGCTGCTCTGCGACTGGCCGTGCCGTTGGCAAGTGTCTCGGCCGTGTGCTTGTATAATTGGGAGCATATTTTTCGAGCGGCGGCAGCTAAGTAAATTCATGCATAATTAATCGGATTGCCGTGCCATGCAGAGTAGGGCAGCCGCCGCCTCAGCCAGCAGTCGATCGGGCGCGTAGGCAGCACGTTCGCGTTCGCGTTCCCAACTTGAGACTTGCGACATCAAGCCCGAACCCGAACCAGAACTCTATCTCTGCCTGGCCTGTATCCTGTGCCTGTTCCTGTGCCTGTTCCTGTTCCTGTGCCTGTGCCCATTACCATTTGACGTGCCCCCACATGCATATTTAATATGAGCACATGACTCAAAAGCCCGCAATTAACTTGCTATGAAGTGGGGCCACTCACTCGCTTATTTCCACACAATTAAGATGGCGATGACGATGACGACGGAGATGACGACGGAGATGACGATGACGATGACGATGACGATGAGCGCGACGAGCACGTGGACACACGGACGGACTGTGGTTGGCGATGATTCAGAGATTGTTCCCCAAAGAATAAATAAAAGAGCTTAACTCAACTCGCACAAGCACTTTACACATGCCCGAAAATGCAAATTGTATTTTAAATAAAAATGCCACTGACACACGCGGCGTATGAGCGACAGCAACTAAAAACGTACGCATATTGCGTATACGCGCGCCTTCAATTATTCAACGAGCTAACGGACCTTGTCGATACCCTGCAGACACTGGTTATAGCGTAAAAGGGTATGATTGACGTATAGTGTGAGGTTTCTTCGAAGCAGCTAGAATATTAGCATAGATAGATCGAGCTGAAGCTTGGAGAGAACTCTACAAATTGGAGTAGATAAATGTCGAGCTGAAGCTTCTCAACTCAAGCTGAGGGAAATTTTGACAAGAGTACCAGTCTAGCCCAAGGCCAGTAGTGTATGTATACGTATGGGACAGAGAGAGAGAGAGAGAGAGAGAGAAAGGTGTACAGAGTGGTATATTATGTAGGGTATTTGCAAGTCGACTAATGCATTTCCATCTGCTTTATTTGCTATTGTCAAATTAGGGCTTAGCTGCCCCTAAAACTCAGCTCAAATCAACGAGGGTCACATCTACTATATAGAGAGAGAGAGAATATATGTATATATTTGTATATTTATATAAATTAAAAACTATTTATAAACCTGTGCGTAGCGCATGCCGTATTCGTTATGCTCCAACTGTGAAATTCATTTTCTTGGTTTCAATTTCATTTTGGTCGTTCGCGCAGTTTGTTTCCCTTTTTCCTGTTTTTTTTTTTTTTACTTACTTTCATACTTTCTTGCGCATCGCACTTTTACCTGCTTCTTATGATTATTACTCGCTGTAAATTATATTTATATTGCTCGAGCGTGTGGAGCAGGCAGGAGACTCCACAGTCAACTGGAGTAAGGCTGGATCCCGGCGAGTGGCGACAGCATAAACTGTGCTGATTATGTGGTGCCAAGTGGCCAAAAGCGGGCACTTTCCAATTGCAGGTGCCAGGAGCTGCTGCTGCTGCTGCTGCTGCTGCTGCAGACCCCCCGTCATGGCCATGGCCATTTGCTGCCTAGCAAGAGAGAGAGGGAGGGAGAGCGAAAGCCGTAACCAAAGTCAAAGTCGAAGTTGCGGCTAAAGCCAAAAGCCCATGGCAATGTCAGCAATAGCTGTTGCCTCTTCCTGTCCTGCTGCTGTTTATGTATTTGTCTTTCTATTTGTATACGTATTTGTATTTGTGTTGTTGTTGCTGTTTGTGTTTTTTGGGCGCACCACACGCGGTGTCTTCTCTACGCTTGTCTTTCAAATTTGTTGAGTATTCATTACGGTTTAAAGTTTAATGAATTCTCGCGCCACGGCCAGCCACACGCCTAGACACGATGTGCATGAACACGAATTCAAAAGACGGACACAAACAGCGAGTTGAAGCTGCAGATGGAGCTGGGAGCTGAGAGCTGAGAGATGGAAGATGGAAGATGGAAGATGGAAGATGGGAGTTGAAGATTTGAAACGGGCTATGACTGCAGTCAGTCGCCTTGGGGCCACTTTTCGGTTAGTCATTTATGTTGTTGTTCTGCGTACAATTTTGTTTGATATCAAATGGTTGCTATTTTTAATTAAATTATCTGGGCCAAGCCAACTTGGGCAGAGCCCAAAAAAAACTTACAAGACGAACGCATGTGCCATGGAAAAGTATATTTGTATCAAGTCTGGAGCCAACTGCATATATAAATGGAATAAAATATATATATATATATATATATATATATATATATATTTACATAAAGTGAGAGAGAGTGCATATATAATACAAATTGGTAAGCGCACAAAAACTGCTCACAGTCAAAAACTGTGAAACGTGACATATTTCCATTAGCAAGTGCCCAGCAGAGCTTAAGCACAACTGAAAACTACATTTCAAGTACTTACATACTTACATCTCTATGCAGAGAGAGTAAGAGGGGGAGAGAGAGGGGGAGAGGGAGAGAGAGTGGCTCAATGATTGAAAGTTCTTCGAAAGAGAATTCTTAATTGAAATTAACTCTAAAGTAGAAATCATTTCTTCCCTTTCAATTCTCACAATCTTTACTCTTGCATACATACATACATACATACAAACATACATACATACATACATACATACATACATACATACATACATGTATATATGCACCTTTAGTTCGACTTCAACTTGAGCTCTGTCAAAGCGCACTCTCAAATCTCCCACGATTGCTGCTTATACTACTTTGCTCTATCTACGCTTATGCTGACACACTTGAACAACTTGTTTCAACTTTCATTCGTACACAATTTAAACTTTTCTTATTCTCTTACTCAGCTATGGCATCTCTTCAACTCGGCAATTTTTACTTATACTTAATCTATCTTACTTATACTTATATTCACTTTAATTTTTGTAGTTATACTTTTACTTGAGCTGCAGCAGCAACTTTTACTTCAGCTTACTTTTGCTCACATCGACTTGTTTCTACTCTTATACTGATACTTATACTCATGCGTGATTGAACTTATACAGCTCATGTACTTCTCGCTTGCCTAGTCTAAATCATTCCCATTTTCTGCATTCAGTTGACTTTTTTCTTATACAAGTCTACCACCCTCAAGACCAGCTACATCCTGTCTTGACCTGAACATCTTCCCATTTATAATCACATAAGACTTATTCATATCCTGCATACCTAAAATATCTTTCCCTCATGTATTCCATGTTAAAATTAATATGGCTTTTAGTAGATTTATAAATTAGTTAGCTTTAGTATAGTTTAAGTCGTACGCTCTGCTGTAAATAAATATTTAATTTCTATTCCTACTTATACTTATGCTCACTTGAATCTCTACTTATACGCAGCTGCTCATACTTGTACATGCCTATGCAGCTGTTCACTCTAACTTATACTCACTCTTATATATTTCTTTTATTCCATATACTTATAACCGCTTGAGTCTTCGCTTAAACTCCGCTACTCATACTTATACTCATTCATGACTTGACTTATACTGCTGCTGCCTCTTACTTATAGCCACAATCAACGCTGTTTCTACTTATAATTCATCTTTTACTTGGACTCCCTTGCTCATACTCTTGCTCATTAACGGTTCTAGTTATACAGCTTTCGATTTGTACATTTCAACTCATTCTGCATCTCATTTTTACCTATTCTTATACTCGTTCTCAACTCCATTCCTACTCATACCCACTCGAGTCTTTCGACTTTTACTCAGCTATTCGCACTTGTATTCACTTATAGCTCCACTTCTACTTTCATCTGTCAACTTTTACTGATTCTCGCTTTTACCTCTCTTGAAACTCCTTCAGGACTGCTTCAGTCCCATTCACGCACTCTGTCTCTCTCTCTCTCTCACTCACTCATTCTTTCTGTCTCCCACTTCTCGAGTACTGTGTCTATTGCTATGCTCTTTCGAGTCTCATCTGTGTCCAAAAATATGGAGCATTTATTAAAAATCAAGTGAGTGCCTCGAATTAAGCCTCGGCTATGACGCAGAAGCGGAAGCCCGAACCAGAAGCCAAAAACCTAAGCAAAGAAAAAAAAACGCCGTTATTGCTTTCAGCTGCCCCAAGCTTTTCAGGCACCGTTGAGGCAATACACACACACACACACACACACACACACACACACAGACTCTAGCCTTGCTAGACGAAAATTGAAAATTCGAGTCCTTTAAATATTTAACTTAAAGTCAAATAGAAATAAGTTTTTAAGCAATTCAATTTGAAGTTGCTCTCTCTCTCTAATTAAATGAGAATTAAAATACATTTATAATTTATTTGAATTATATATAATTAAATAAAAAATAAAATAAATTAATGGCCTTTGCGAAATGCTCTTAATAATTTCTAATTTACTTTTAGCCTCAGTCTCTAAATATTTTTTTTTATATATATTTATATATCACAGCCTGATTGATTGATTGACCTAATGTAAAATCGTTGCTTAATTTGATATACCCTTCTGTCTGGTGCTGTCGAAAGGGCATCATAATAATAACCGTAAAATGTCAACTTGTCAAAATTTGCCAGCAGCTTCCTTCCGTTTACGCAGCGAAACACAAAAAATATTTTAACACACGCACTACGCAAACACACACACACACACAAATATATATAGACGCATTCATGAAGGCGAAAAGGGCTCCAATCTGCGAAAATGCGTAGCACAACACAAAAATGCACAGCCGATCGAAAAATTCAAAAAAAATAAAAAAAATAAAATAAACAGAGTAGAGTAAGAGTATGAGAAATGATAGATGATGGACCAGCAAATACCACGTGAAACATTTATAATAAATACAAAGTCAACCGAATGTGAAAAGCGCGAAAATTCAGTTTGATAAACTAAGAGATATCATGTAGAGCAAAGGCGCAGATTGTGTTGAGTAAGGAGTGTATGAAGAGAGAGCGAGAGATTGATAGAGGGAGCTAAGCTATGTCAAGCAGGGCAGCTTCAAGCCAAGCAGCGTCAAACAATCTGTTAAGCTAATATGCCCACTTTGACATATGGGGCGACGATTAGAGAGTATAAGTGAAAATGGCAATGGAATCTGCTGCAAGCCATGAGCGACTGCATGTGATTGTAGCTGTATGTGTGTGTGTGTGTGAGAGCGTGAACGTGGATGTGTGTTATAAACATCCTAAATAAACAATTTAACAACTTGAAAATTCCATTTATTAACCTTTTTCCGCATAATAAAATTCGAAACCTTTCCAACACACATGGACATACCTAACACACACGCACACACACACACTCATATATACAAAAAAAAAAAAAAAAAAAATAACGAAATAAAAGAAGTATTGCACAGCGTAGTGAAGAGAAAAATAATAATATGGCGCAAAACAGAAGAGCAACATAACAGAGCAACAACAACAGCAGCAACAACAACAACGGCAACAATGACAACAGCAAATACAACAACAACAATTTGCTGAAGTGGATTAATAACAAAGTCAACAAGGATAACACGCCTTAATTATGTATGTACAGGCGTTAGTGCGCACTGTGGGCGGGGCACTTGGGGCAGGTGGCCATCTGGTTGGGAGGGCTAAAGGGCTGCCTGCCTGATGGGCGGATTTGTTGAAAAGGAGGCGGCAACAACGGCAACGGCGACGGCGACGGCGACGGCAACGTCGACGGCTGAGGCTGAGGCTGGGACTTTTTCAGAGAGGTTTGAGAGCGGGTTAATGCGACGTACAGGAAGAGGGCGGTGTTCAGGTGTTTTGCGGCTGAATGACGTAAATTGTAGTCAAACAGCAACAGAGACGACGGCAACAAACAAACAAACAAACAAACAGACAGACAGACGAGACAAACAAATGAAACGAAACGAAACGAAACGAAACGAAACGAAACGATATGAAACAGTCAAGCAGCCAACTAACAAATGCGGGTCTTGCTCCACAGGCTCAGATCTCTCAGTGTTGGCATCCGTTTGCCGTCTTTGCCACATTGATGAGCAGAGCAGGCGACTGCTTAATACATGTGTGTGTGTGTGTGTGTGTGTGTGTGTGTGTGTGTAAAAGCAAATACTTGTTAACGAATGCGGGCCCAAGCGCTGAGCCACACTGCGCGCATTTTCATAAATGAATTTCATTTGTGATTTTGTCAGCCAAAACACTGTCAATACTCTTAACAACAGTTTCAACTCTATTCTCTTCAAGCTGCATCTATTACCTCTTTTTTTTTTACTTTTTTAATTGTCAGCGATTTAGACGTCAGTTTCACGTTTTCCACTCGCATAGCATCAATTTAATTATGAGGCAATCGAACGTTTTTGTTTTCTCTTTATATTTATATTTAGATATATTCTATCTATCCATTATTATGAGCATTTTTGTTTTGAAGATTGCGTAACAATTTCGTAATTAACAAGGAAATCTCAATGAATTCTGATACCTTAACTAAATGCTCAGCTACTATTTGCAATAACTAATTAGATGAGCTGAGCTCACTTTTCTCATTATTCAAATACCAAAAAAAAAAAAAACACTTTGAGATTGCACAGACATTGTTCACTCAGCTAGATTCATTTTGCTTAAATTAACACTGAATATGAATACAATTTATGCATCAGTAATCTATATAAATATGCCAACGTATACGTAATGTGTAACTAATTAAAAGAACGTATACGTAATATATAGCTCATCAATATTACTTATGCATTAGATCAGACTTTAAGCAATACAACATGTTCATTGAGAGACAGCGAATGGGTTTGCAATCAATAAACTAATTAGTCTAGAGTAAATGCCAGATAATTTATAAGACGCATGAAATGATGTGAATATGTGAAATTTGAGCAGCTTTAGAAATGAAATTTGAAATGAGCTTATAAGCTGTGGGTCAAGTGAGCAGCACAGTGAGAAGGAGAGAAAACACTTATGCTTGGGCTTAGATGTATATTACACCAAATATAAATATATATAGCTAATGAATATATATATATAGAAATATATGTGGAGAATTTAAATGAAAGTTTCAGCTGTTGAAACTACACGCGGATTTTCATATTCCCAGTGCAGCAATTAAAATTCTTAATCGCCTCCATTAGCAGCAGACAGGCTGAAAAATTAGACAGATAGACAAACACTCACACAGACAGAGCGGGCCACATAGACAGACAGACAGACAGAGTGAGAGAGAGAGAGAGAGAGAGAGAGAGGGAGAGAGACAGTCATATTTGAATGCATATTTTGCTCTTCAATTGGGGCAATTTTGCAGTCGACTGCTGGAGCAACAATTAGAGAACATTAAAATTGTATCATGTGAAATTGAAGCGTTAATGAAAATGTGTTGACATGAATTTTCATGTTCACCTCTCTACGCCACACTGCTCGCTTATCTCTGTCCCACTCTCACGCCCGCTCGGTCTCCGACATAGATACATATATGTATATATAGCATGAAATATATCTTTGCCATATCAAGTCGCCATAAATGCAATTAAAAAGCATTCAGCGTATGAAATTACGACCATGAAACGTTTTCATATTCATTTTCCCCATAATTACAAAAAGCAGAAAACAAAATAAATGAAAAGAAAAATGAAAACCAAAGAAAACATTTGTTCAGCAAGTATTTAGAATACATTTAAGAATCACAAACAAAAAAAAAAAAAAAAAAACTCTGCGCTGTCTGTTGCCTACTTTTGGGGGAAAACTCAATTGCTCGTCTGCTCTTAGACGCAAATAATGTTGCCATCAAATATTTAATACTCAAAATGTTTAACACGATTAGATTTGCCTTTTTTTTTCTAATTGCATCAAATTTTATAGTTAAATGCAAAGAAATTTCTATGCGACTGCAGATTAGAGTTATATAATTGCTAAGACAACTAGAATTTGAGCAATTAAGATGTGATATATATAGGTAAATTAGTATATAAATTCGTTCACATATTATTATTTAAAAAAGTAAGAAAGTCGACTACAGCTGCTCGACTACGAAATCCCTTGAGCCCTTCTTCGAACGAATCATATTCCAAGAATGTTTGAGTTTTGCTGCCATAACTTTTTTGATTCATAATTATATTTCTAGACGGACAATCGTATTGATCTCTTCAGATTATGAACATGATATTCATATCAATATGCTAAACCAAACTGCATGTCTCTAGTATTTTAAATGCATTTTTTATACATTTGGGTGTGTGGGAATCGGTGACTGGAATCCAAAATCTGACAAAAACCGAAATTGTAATAAATTAGTATCTATATATATGCAGCAGACTTGGAGACTCTAACTCTAAAGGTGAATTAGCTAGAATTTTATAACTGGTTACCGATAAATTACAATATACAAGTTATCGAATTTCTGAAACAAACTCGTACTGCGAATATACGAACCTAACACAACAAGAATGAACTCTCTAGCTCTCATAACTTCGCAAATCGACGCGTTCATACATACGGACGGACGGACAGACGGACATGGCTAGATCAACTTTTCTCGTCACCCTGGTCAAGAATATATATGCTTTATGGGGTCTGCCACGCCTCCTTCTGCCTGTTACACACATTTAACAAAACCCTGAATCCCTGAAATCCCATTTTCAATGGACTCAGGGTATAATAATTAATAATAATGAGTTATCAAAAAAAATATATTACAAAAAATAAAAATAAATCAAATTTAATTGTTGTAACAAACAATTCTTCAGATAAATATAGCTATATATATATATATTCTAGCTATATATCGAGAACTCCAAAAAAGTTCTGCTTCATTCAAGCGAAAAGTGAGAGAATTTAACACGCCTAACGATTCAGTCCAGATTCTTCACTTAGACGAAACATTTCCTCACTGGATTCAACATTGTCTAAACTACGAAATTAAATTTGTTTAAAACTATAAACAATTCTATGCACAAATATATGACGATATTGGGAGAACCGCTTGCTCTAAGCACAAATCTAGTTAATAACATCTTTAGCTTTATAATAGCATTCAAAGCAGCTTTTCGCTTTGGCACTTTTCAAATTAAATATTAAATAAATACAATTTTTTTAAAGCTTATTTAATTATAAATAAAAATTAAAAATTATAATAATAAAAAGCAATAAAAAAAATGTTTTAAATTATGAAATTTATAATTTTTAACTGCTCGTAAAATTATTAATATTTAAAAATGCTTAAAAAATTTTTAAGTTACTTTGCTTTAAATATTAAAAAAAAAAAATTAAAATTACTTTTAAAAATAAATTATGTTTAGAATTTTTGAACTGCTTAAAAACAGAACTTATATATTTAAATTTATCAATGCATTGCAATGGCATTTTATATTGTTGTTTTTTTTTTTTTTTTTTTTTGTTATTATTAATTTTCTTTATTTTATTATTTTAAATTTGATTTAATCATAAATAAATAAAAATTTAAAAATTTTAATAATAAAACAAATATAAAATAAATGTTTTAAATTATGAAATCTATAATTTTTAATAGCTCAAAAATTTTTATAATTCTTTTAAGTTTATTTATTTGATTTGAGTATAGTATTAAGCTTCAATAGAAATATTTAAAGAAAATTAACTTACAAATTTCTTGAGTATTTTTAAATATTAAATTTAAATGCTTAACCAATTTTTAAGTAACTTTGCTTTAAATAGTTCTATGTGAGCTTAATAATGTAATCAAATAAAATAAATCAATTTAAAAGAATTATAAGATTTCTTATATTGATTTATTTTTTAATTAAAAAAAAAAACATTGTTCAATTCATATTTTTTATTAATTTATTATTAATATTTTTTTTACATGAATTAATTTTGTATTGTTTATAATTTTAATTTTTAATAAAAGCAGATTTAGTTTAGTTTCTAATTTTTTGTTTTAAGTTGTTTATTTTTAATTGTTATACATATTTATGCAATTCACAAAATTAAAAAAAAAAAAATCTTTTATAAAACATTTATAAATAAACAAAAATAGCAGCAGATCGAGCTTGAAACTGCCAAAGCTTGACTTGAATCTGTGAAACTTGTAAATTCTTAGATTTATTTCTGTTTTGCAAATGACAAAGGGCAAATGGCGAATTGTAAATGTTTTATCAGCTCAGTTATGTGATTTGGCATTTGGAGTTACTGCTGGCTGTGCAAAGTCTTAAGATTACAATACTCACCCGACGCGGCAGCGCGAAAGACAGAGATGGAGAGAGGCAGAGTATTCGCTGCGCTGTAATTTGTATTTTATTTATATATACATATATAATTCGTATTTTTGTTATTTTGGTTTAGCACTTGGCAAAAAGTTTGTTGGGCCAAACAGAAATTAGGCAAAATACTGTTGCTGCTGCTGCTGCTGCTGGTGCTGGTGATGTTCGGGTTCGAGATAGCCGTTTTAAATACTTTCGAAAGTCATTAGGCCGACCGTGCGGGGTTTCAATTAATTCGATCTATGGCGAGTGGCTTTGAAGTGCCTGTCAAAGTGCTGACAGTTGGAAAAAGAATAATCGAAAATTAATGCAATCATAAAGGCGGCCCAGGGTCCAAGGAATGCGGCTAAATCTTGGCAAATTTGTTGAAAATTCTCACCCATCTCAGCCGGGTGAGACTGATAGAGAGTGCGAGTGAGAGCGGGGAAGGGGAAAATGATTTGATTTGTTTGCCTGCTTCAGCGACTTTAACAACAATTCACAAAAGCACCGTTAAAAAAAAAAACAACAAAGAACAAACAAACAAACAACGAACCATTTGGCAAGAATGCACAGCTAAAAAAAAAATGTAGATTTGGCTCTGATCTTTTTTTTTCCTTCTTTTGGCCGCAAAATTTATGTTTACGCGTCGCTGCGCCTAAGGACCTCGCGCCTCCGATTCCGGCCGTGTGTGTAACAAAAACAACGGCAAAGGCAATCGCAAACGCACGTGGCACAAACTACGCTGACTAAACTAACTTCAATTTCACTGCGCTACAGTTTGAATACTTTTTGCTTAAGTTATTTGATGCGACTTGTCCGACCGTTTCATGCGAGACCACGACCTCGACTGAACGGCATGAACGGCGCTAACGGCACTAACGGCACTAACGGCGTCGAGCCAAACGAACGAACGCCAGTCGCAGCGTGGCGACTACTACGTCAACAACAACAGCAACGGCAACGGCAACACGACCACGGACAATCAACTAGCTGGCTGGCTGGCTGGCTGTCTGCCTGGCTGCACTGTTTCGACTGAAGCGCAATTTTCAACTAAACTCAATGATGGCAGCAGCCACGTGCAATGTTGCCGAGCTTGTGATGCTGCTATGGCTGCTTCAGGCAATTGCCGCACATTCATACACGACCATTAACAGCGGCATGCTTCGGCAGCTGTTAGCCGCTCTGTTAGCTAACAGCAGCCGGAATGTTACGAAATATAAACAAATAAACGCAAGATTTACGTCGATGGCTGCTGTTGTTGTTGCTGCTGGCGTCGCTGCCGCCGCTATCGCTCCATCGCATTTTCTCGCCTTTCTTTTTGGCGTTTGTTTCATTTCATGCTGCGGCTGCCACGTGCAGCTCCATTTTTTGGGCATTCCATTTCCCAATGCCTTTCATTCATTTTTTAATTTCGGCCAAACTTTTGTTAAATTAAAGCTCGCGCCCCACGCGTTCTATGGCTAATCTATTAAGTCTCTCTCAAAATATAAAAATAGGCATAAGTCCTGCTTCATGATTTGTTGCGGCTGAGCTAGCAACAGAACACTAAATACCCTAACTTTTCTGATTTCATTTCAAATCAATGTTTTTAGTTCTTTTATTAAACATTTTTCAAAGTACAAATTATATATATTTTTTTATTTCATAATCTTTTATAATGCAAATGGAATTCCTTTATATTTTTTATACATTTTAGAAATCTTTAAAAATATATTTGAATTAAATTTTTTTTAAATGTTATATATATAATTTAGAATTCAAATCAAACATTTTACGGGATGAAAAAACTATTTATATAAAAAATAGTTTCTAATTATTATTGTAAAATAACTTTGAGCTCTTTAAACTTTGGTTTTTAATTAATTTAGTTATTTATTTTAATTATATATATGTAATTATTTTCCAATAATTTAAAAATGTGTCAAAAATAGGTAATTAAATATTATACAAAATTGAATTTTATTTCCAAGTTAAAAAAAAAAATTTAGTTAAAGCTAATTTTATATTTATGTATTCAAATTAATTTTTTTACATTTTCTAACATTCAAAGCTATGACTTTTTTTATTTATTTTTTATGCATAATTTTTGAAAGAAATTTCGAATACTCTAAATAATTGCTGGACTTTAATAACAATATAATTTAGAGTCAATCAAATTCAAATTGCATTGGCCTTTAATTGCACTTCCATAGAAACGAATATTATTTTTTGCATAGAGCGAAACTTTTAATGCGCAACACTGGAATCGCAGTTAAAAATTGTTTGCTTGGAAAAAGTTTCTTTGGCTATAATTAAATGCTTAAAAGTTGGCAGCTTTTAATTGAACATCTCGCGCAATCTTGAAGCGTGGAACAGGTTGAACGCAGGGACTCAGAGACGTAGGAACAGACGGACGGACGGACGGACGGACGGAAGGGCGAACGGACGGACGGAGTTGTGAGGGTCCAAGGAAGGTTGAAAGGTTTGTAATCGATGGCTTCTTAGCGCGAACGTGTGCGACGTCCATTTCATCTTCGAATACCCCGTTAGATGGGGCTATGGGGCTGCTTAGGCAAGGCCAGTCGAATGGCATTTCACATATAGAAATTATGTTATTTCTCTCACTAAAACATAGCATACTTATTTGGTGCGAAGAATCTCTCGCATTGCGCAGCATCTGGCAGTCGAGTTGTTGTTGACAACTGACGAACATTATTTGCCCCTCTTTCTTTTTTTTTTAATTAAGTTAATGAGCAATTAAGCGATATTTAGAAAAGCGGGAAGCCAAAACAAATCCATTGACAATGGCCACAGCGCGGCTGCTTGACAAGCTGCAAAGCTGCTGGCAGGACATGCGCTAGAAAGGGATAAAGAATGGGTGTGCGACAGAGACAGAGAGAGGGAGAGAGAGAGAGCGAGAGAGAGAGAGGGTGCACACGAAATGCACAAACAGCAAGCAAAAAGCAAAGACTAATAAAAAAATAAATAAATAAAAAAAAAAATAATATAAAAACCCTACAAAAAATTTATTTTAATTCTCTCTAATTTTTTCATAAATAAAATTTGTAGTCAAAAAATAAAATAAAATATAAATTGTCATTATTTATTAATTTTAAATATAAATAAAAAATAGTTTGAAACTCATTGAGCTGGGTTCATGTCCAGGCTGAGGCAACTGTTAAAATTCTGTTAACATTTTCAGCCTCAGCTCTGTATAACTTTCAGTGTTCGTTAAGTGTGGAACGCATTGACTGCTTAGCTAATATCACAACCATGACAATGCTGCCATAAAATTTCATTTGTCCCAAAAAGCTCTAACAAAATAGGCATAAATATGGGTGCTGAACTTTGCTTTAGTCACGTTTAAAACAATGCCAAAGCTTTTGCTGGAGCTTTAAACGTGCTCTGGTTTATTGACCCCATTGGCAAAAGTTTCGCTTTTTTTTTTTTGCTGCTTTTGCTTGCCTCTCACCCCAAAAGATTTCCAATAGATGGAATCATAGTTGTCCCAGTTCCCTTAACACACATTCGTACACTTAGCGCGCAAGCAAAATGCAACTAGAAATATATTTGTAATTGACTAGCAGATACTCTTTAGGAGAAAGCTTAAACTTCTAATATGGTTTTTCAATTTGTATCGATAAGATAGTTATTTAGCTTAAATAATAAAAAATATGAAATCATCTAAATTACAATGAGAGTTTCTGTAATTACTACAGAAATTTCGTATATTTCGTATTCTTAATACTTCGCCCACCTTCACCTTCCACTAATGCCAAAAATCTTTGCTTATCGGAAGTATTCAACTAGGATATACCCTGCACTCTGTGAACTAGCATTCGATGCTTTTATGTGTGAGTGAGAGAGAGAGAGAGAGAGAGAGATAGATAGATGGAGAGAGAGGGAGAGAGAGAGGGAGATGGAAAGAGAGAGAGAGACAGGGAGGTAAAGAGAGAGATGGAGAGATAGATATGGAGAGAGAGAGGGAGAGAGATATAGCTGGAGACAGAGGCAGTGTGAGAGAGAGAGAAAAGGAGAGAGATAGATAGAGAGACAGATAGAGAAAGAGAGAGATGGAGAGATAGATATGGAGAGAGAGGGAGAGAGACATAGCTGGAGACAGAGGCAGTGTGAGAGAGAGAGAGAGTGAAAGAGACTGAGAGAAAGAGAAAGAGAGAGAGAGAGAGAGAGATAAAGACATAGGGAGAGAGAGATGGAAAAAGAGAGACAGAGATGGAAAGAGAGAGAGACTCAGAGGGAAAGAGAGAGAGAGAGATATATGTATTTAGCTAGAGAGAGGTAGACATAGAGAAAGAGAGAAAGATAGATAGAGAGACAGATAGAGAGAGATATGGAGAGAGAAGGCGAGAGAGATAGATAGAGAGACAGATAGAGAGAGATATGGAGAGAGAAGGCGAGAGAGATAGATAGAGAGAGAGAGAGATATGGAGAGAGAAGGAGATATATAAAGCTGGAGACAGTGAGAGAGAGAGAGAGTGAGAGAGAGTGAGAGAGAGAGAGAGAGAGAGAGAGAATACACAGAGAAAACAGTAATCCATCGTAAGCACAACGTACACATGTGTGTGTGTGTGTGTGTGTGTGTGTGTCTGTGTGTGTGTGTATGTGTGTGTGTGCATGCGTGTGGACATACGGACGGATCAATGCAACGGTGACAGGGCAACTGCAATCTGTGAGAGAGAGAAGCCCATGCCAAGCAGCTGTGAGTTGTGGCTTGAGCCGGAAGTATGACAGCTGAAAGAGATATGGAATCGGGCAAACAAAACGCAACTGGCACAAGCATACATACATGCATACATGCATACATAGATATATGTGCATAAGAAACAATTTGAATACAAAACGAATCAAATATTCATGCACAATTTTTTGTTTGATTGATTGCAATGAAATATATAATTGATATTTATTTATAAGCGTATTTATAGGCAGATGTTTGGCAACATCTACGCATATTAATATTAATAACAATATAATGAATAATTAATTATAATAATTACTTGAGCGCATAATTAACGCACACCAAAAGCCCCGTCAGCCTACATTTATTTTGCATTTGTTGAATTTTTTATTTTATTTATTTTTTTTTTTTAATTTGCATTTGAGCTAACCACGAACAACAACAACAAAAAATGCATAACTTAAACATGTTAATATTATCGACTGCATTATCAAATTGTTATTAAATTTACAATCGATTTGATGACGAGAAAGTTGCCAAAGAGCTCAAATTTGCAACAACAACAACAACAACAAATGTTTATGAATTGCATTTTGTTAATTAGGCAAATGCACAAATCTCTTAATGCATAAATAATGTCATATCAATATAAAAAAAAAATAAATAAAAATTAAAACATGTGTTTATTTGCATTTCATTAGCATTTTCAATTTTTTGTTTTTATTTGTTTTTAATTTTTATTAATTTTTTATTTGATTTTATTAGATTTTTTTTTAATTTGGTTTTATTATTTGCATTTATTTCTTTCACTTTGGCCCTTTTTATACCCTGAACACATTGAAAATGGGATTTCAGGCTATAATGGTTTTGTGGAAATGTATGTAACAGGCAGAAGGAGACGTCGCAGACCCCATAAAGTATATACATATATTCTTGATCAGGGTGACGAGAAAAGTTGATCAAGCCCTGTCCGTCTGTACGTCCGTCCGTATGAACGTCGAGATTTCGGAAACTACAAAAGCTAGAGAGCTGAAATTTCACATGAGCAATCGTATGTTAGTTACGCAGTACGAGTTTATTTTGTTTTTTTTATAATAATATATATAACTCATCCCATTTCAAACTTATCGATAAAAAATCGAAAATTCGTTTACATTTTTTAGGTTTTTTTTGGCATAACTTTTACACCGTTTTAGCTAGAGACTTCATATTTATTTATTTAGATAGATATTATGGATACGCAGATAATGTAAATTGCATTTTGGATGCCACGCCCCCTTCGCCCCCCATTTGATAAAAACACATTTCAAATGCTAGAGACTAGGCAATTTGGCACATAGATGGATTTAGATACTCTTAATCTACTCTGAAGATTTCATGAAGATCGTCCATCTAGAAATGGAGTTATAAGCGTCCAGCCCAACCCATCCCCAAGCCACGGCAGCAACTGCGCAGTTAGCAGAGCGCGCGCTCATACATTCGTAAAGAAGAAGAGTATCACTTTTTTTGCAGGGCTCAGGGTATTTCGTAGTCGAGCCGTCTCGACTAGAGCCTTCTTACTTGTTGTTGTTAGATGCGCTTTGACTTTAAATGGCCGAACGCAAATTTGCATAATTAAATTATTTAATGTGGTTTGCCAATTTCGCCCATCAAAGATGCAAACTGCGAAATTGCGAGAAAACTTAATCGAACGAAGGCAGACCGACTAGCAAATAACCTGCATTTGTATTTGCTTCATAAAACTTCCTTATCAAGTTTAATCAAATGAATTTTCTTCTAAATATTTGATCACTTTAATTCTGATCAACTGATCAACTCGCATATACCCTATAATAATCATTTAAATTTGCTTTAACATTGCGAATTTGAAACAGTTGCGCAAAGTTTCTCATAGACTCGAAAACTCTTCGTGTCTATCCGTTGCACATGTTGAATGACTCAATTATACCCTGTAAGGTCATGAGGTTACCTTGTCTGGAAAAAAAATATAATAAATAAAAAGAGTTGTGCAAAGTTTTTAACATGCATATCATATCTTATGATTGACAATTTGCATGTTGATTGACTAAAATATACCCTATAATCAGCATATAAGTGTATGTAAACAATGTGTAGATAGTTGAGCAAAGTTACTTATATTCATAAACATCATTCATGACTGCATACTCTATATGCTGTTCGACTCGCATATACCCTATAATACGAATTAATATTTGCTTTGTCATGTTGTCAAGCTGTTAAGCTGTTGAGTTGTTTATAATAAACACATACTTATGGCATGACTGTCAATTCCTGATGCTGTTCGACTGAAGCATACCCTATGATTTATACGATTGTTTATAGCAAAGCAAAAAACTTATATACATATATAAAAAAAAAAAACAGTTTTAGCAATTTTTTAGCAATGTGTATCTACCATATCGAGTTTCTTCTCTCTCGCACGCTTTGCATCTCAGATCTCATTATGTATTAACTTGTGTGAAAATAAAACTGGTTCAGCGAAGCTCAAAACTTCACAAAAATTTGCACAGCTTTCGGCAATGACAGCGCAGATCGGATGATCGTTGAGTGTCAGCTAATGGGCATTGGATATGCTTGAATGCCGGCGACCCCCGGCCAAAATCTATGCAATACAATGGGTGCTCGACTCTAGACAGCTGCTGCTGCAAGCTGGGCGTGATTAATTGCACAGCTGATTGTGGAGGCACCGCTGAAGCCATGGATTGGTAGCGACAAAATTACGACACATCGAACGTCTCCAGGGGCAGTTTAGTCAGTCAGTCAGTCAGTCACACTGGACTTTCGAATATGCATATCGCATATTTTACAATGCTCAAGATTCACATTTGCTATTTGCCTTCTTTTGTTTTAGTTTTGTAATGTGAAATCTATTCAAGCTAATGGAAAACAGTTCGTTTGATATGTGAACTTGCTCGGCCCACACTCACTCGCCCAATTGTTGCGATTCGGCTAGCCTTTGACCAATTCTTTACATATTCTTTTACATATACTTGCCAGTCATTCAAATAATTATTTAGTCATGTGAAAGTTTGTCAAAAGAAAAGAAAAGGATGCAGAAGTGAACAAAGAAGAGGAAAACATATCAAGAAATATGTAGAAACTTGAAATAAATAAAATTAGAATATTCAAGTCGAAGGCGTTTGCCCCATCACAGAGCTGTAAGCTAAAGTTTGAATGGAAACATTTATTTGTTCAATAACACATTATTAATGATTATTTTTAACTCATTTTTATATAATAAAATAAAAATTGTCTAACGAAAAGTGAACCAATTAGGTTAAAAAAAAAATCATTTTATAGTTACAACATGTAAGAAGGCTCTAGTCGAGACGGCTCGACTACGAAGTACCCTGAACCCTGCAAAAAAAAAAAAACTAATTTCTTCTTCTTCTTCTTCCGTGCAGTTGCTGCCGTGGCTTGGGGGTGGGTTGGGTTGAACTTTGGACGCTTTTAACTACATTTCTAGATGGTAGATCCTTATGAAATTTTCAGAGTAGATTAACAGTGTCTAAATGTATCTACTTGACAAATTTCAAGTCTTTAGTATTTGAAATGCGTTTTCGTTTTTCAAATTGAGGGCGAAGGGGGCGAGTCATCCAAAATTTGAAAATTACATAATCTGCGTATCCATAAATAAATAAACAAATTTGAAGTCTCTAGCTAAAATGGTGTAGAAGTTATGCCAAAAAAAAACTTAAAAAATGCAAACGAATTTTCGAATTATCGATTTTTGGAAATTTATCGATAATTTGGAAATGGGATGAGTTATTGAAAAAAAAAACAAAACAAAATAAACTCGTACTGCGTAACTAACATACGAGTGTTCATGTGTTCAGCTCTCTAGCTTTCGTAGTTTCCGAAATCTCGACGTTCATACGGACGAACGGACAGACGGACAGAAGGACAGACGGACAGACGGACGGACAGACGGACAGGGCTAGATCAACTTTTTTCGTCACCCTGATCAAGAATATATATACTTTATGGGATCTGCGACGTCTCCTACTGCCTGTTACATACATTTTCACACAACCATTATAGCCTGAAATCCCATTTTCAATGGGTTCAAGGTATAAAAAGGGGCGTGCCTGTGCATTTAGTGTATGCCAATATAATTAAGATATCAATCATTTGATATCCTGAACATACATAAAACCGATCAATTGTGTCTCAACTGCAGCATCACTTGATAGGTAGGTGTGTCATATGATCAAACCAACAGTAACTGATGGAGCAGCAGGCGGCTTAAAATTGAGATATATATATAATATAACATATATATAATATATATAGTATATACTTATGTGCGTATTCATATATGCAGCGCATAAATGTTACAAATTTCGTTTAACAAGTAGCCAAGATTATAATATTTGGCTGTTAGCCATTAAAAGAAACATTAATAATTTATAGGTTTTGCTATTTTAGGTCGTGAACTTGTTTCTGGGTTCAATGCAGCGCAGCTGATTGTTGTTGTTGTTGCTGTTGTTGTTGTTGTTGTTGTTGTTGCTATCATTTCTCTTTGGATAGCAATTAACTTTTTCGTTTGTTTGTTTAGCTCTGGATGGCCGTATAAATAGCAGACCACAAGCTTGGTATCAATATTAGTAACTGATTAGGCTTCCAGGCTTAACTTCGTCTAACAAGAGCTAAAGCTGAACCCAAGCAGAACCGACAACAAAATGAAGGTAAACACCCGCAGCTCCCACAACGAAAACATTTCTCCTTTAGTTTTCCACATAAAATTTTGTGCTTTTGCTTCAGGTGTTCGTTTGCCTGTTTCTGTGCGTGAGCCTGACCCAAGCTGGCTACATTGGTGGTGCTGGTGGCTACTCCGGCGGTGGTGCTGGTGGCTACGCTGCTGGTGCACCCACCATTGTTAAAGTCATCCATGAGGAGGGACATGGACATGGACATGGACATGGACATGGCGGTGGCTTCGATCATGGACATGGCGGCGAGGTCAAAATTGTCAAGGTGATCCATGAGGAGGCACATGGACATGGCTTCGATCTGGGACATGGTCATGGTGCTGGCTTCGATCATGGTGTCGCTGGTGTTGGCGGCGAAGTCAAGGTCATTAAGGTCATTCAGGAAGGCGGCTATGCGCATGGCGGCTTCAGTCACGGCATCGATCATGGCTACAGTCACGGTCACGGTCACGGCGGCGATGTGAACGTCGTCAAGGTGATCCACGAGGCTGGCGGCGCCATCGAACATGGCCATGGACACCAGGTCGAGGATGTGAAAGTGGTAACGGTGCTGGGTGAGGGCGGCTATGGCGGCGGCCCAATCGGTGGTGCTGGCTGGTCTGGTGGCTGGACTGGTGGCTGGTCTGCTGGCGGTGGCAATGGCTGGGACTAAGCACAATTAGGCCATTAGCTAAAGCGCAACAGCTACCTACACATCGTCCCATTCCCACACACACACACACACACACACATACATGCAACCATGTGATTGGCCAGGCACTCGACTCGCTTGTTTCTGTTGTCCGAGTTGAGCAACGGCATTAGCCTTGTAGATGTTGTTGTTACTATATCTTTAAGATGGCACACATAGTGTGTGCCTGTTGTTTTTGTAATCCATACACATTCTTTTTTTTTCGTGTTAAATAGTTTCTAAACTGTACAAAACCTCTTCAACTGTGTTGAAAAATATATTTTAAAAAATAAAAAAAAAAAAAAAACATTTAAAAATCATTATTCCTCGTGTGGCTGGCAGCGGGAGTCCCCGAGCCACATAGATATCACAGGGTCGCGTACCCAATTTAACGTTGGCAATTATGCATGGTAATACACTGATCTATCATTAACATCAACAGCAATTGGCCAGACGGTTAATTCGCTCATTAGCTGCACATGCTGTACAGCTCCAAGTAGATCAAGTAGATGTGCCCCCAGACACAACTTAATAGAAAATTGCAGAAAATTGAAAGACGAACAACAAAAATGCCTTTAAAGACATTTTAACACCTTGAACAAAGCAATTCCCATCCATATACATATATATATGGCTATATATATATATCAAATAATACGCATGCATAACTAATAGGCAAGCAAGCTGGTTTCTGGGTCGGAAGCTCTGACTTAAATAAGACCCATTAATATTTTTGGCATGAGGTGAAAGGCGTCTTCGCACAATCCACAAATGGACCGCCTTAAGTTATGTATAGTCATAGCTATCATAGACATGGAAAAAAAGAAAAAGACAGAGAGAAAGGGAGAGAGAGAGAGAGAGTAGGTACCTTTATGGACATAAAGTAACGATAATAAGCTTTGCTTTTCTTTTCGCACAACTATAAAGTTTTATATGAACCACTCTACATTTCATGCCACTGCTGACTGCAGCTATATCAATTTATTCAGAAAAATATATAGAAGGCAGAGTACGTAAGTACCCTATAATATATATATAATAATAATAATAATAATAATAATAATAATAATAATAATAATAATAATAATAATAATAATAATAATAATAATAATAATAATACATACAGCTGTATGCTGTATGCTGTATGCTGTATGCTGTATGCTGTATATGCTGTATGCTGTGTATGCTGTATGCTGTGTATGCTGTATGCTGTGTATGCTTTGCTGTGTGAGCTGTATGCTGTGTAATGCTGTATGCTGTGATCTGTATGTTGTGTGTAGCTGTATGCTGTGTATGCTGTATGCTGTGTATGCTGTATGCTGTGTATGCTGTATGCTGTGTATGCTGTATGCTGTGTATGCTGTATGCTGTGTATGCTGTATGCTGTGTATGCTGTATGCTGTGTTGCTGTATGTCTGTGTTATGCTGTGTATGGCTGTATGCCTTGTAGGGCTTTAATGCTATTGCTGTGTATGCTGTATGCTGTATGTGTGTATGCTGTAGTCTGTGTATGCTGTATGCTGTGTAAATGCTGTATGCTGTGTATGCATTATGCTGTGTATGGGCTGTATCTGTGTATGCTGTATGCTGTGTATGCTGTATGCTGTGTATGCTGTATGCTGTGTATGCTGTATGCTGTGTATGCTGTATGCTGTGTATGCTGTATTGCTGTGTATGTATGCTTGTATGCTGTATGGCTGTGTATCTGTATGCTGTGTAGAATTCTGTATGCTGTGTATCTGTATGCTTTAGCTGTATGCTGTATCTTATGGCTGTGTAGCCTTGTGGTTAAAAAATTGCTTTGTGTGTATTCTGTTTATGCTGTATGCTGTATTCTGTTATGCTGTATGCTGTGTATGCTGTATGTGTGTTTCTGTATGCTGTAATGCTGTAATGCTTTATGCTGTAGTCTGTATCTGTGTATGGCTGGTATGCTGTGTATGCCTGTATGCCTGTAATGCGTGTATGCTGTATGCTGGTATGCTGTATGCTGTTAATGCTGTATGCTGTGTATGCTGTATGCTGTGTATGCTGTATGCTGTGTATGGCTCGTATGGCTGTATGCTTGTATGCTGTATGCTGTATCTGTAATGCGTATCTGTATTGCTGTGTATGCTGTGTATGCTGTGTATGCTGTATGCTGTATGCTGTGTATGCTGTATGCTGTGTATGCTGTATGCTGTGTATGCTGTATGCTGTATGCTGTATGCTGTATGCTGTATGCTGTATGCTGTGTATGCTGTATGCTGTGTATGCTGTATGCTGTGTAATGCTGTATGCTGTGTATGCTGTATGCTGTGATATGCTGTATGCTGTGTATGCTGTATGCTGTGTATGCTGTATGCTGTGTATGCTGTATGCTGTGTATGCTGTATGCTGTGTATGCTGTATGCTGTATGGCTGTATGCTGTGTATGCTGTAGCTGTGTATGCTGTAGCTGTGTATGCTGTATGCTGTGTATGCTGTATGCTGTGTATGCTGTATTGCTGTGTATGCGGTATGCTGTATGCTGTATGCTGTATGCTGTATGCTGTGTATGCTGTGTATGCTGTGTATGCTGTGTATGCTGTGTATGCTGTATGCTGTATGCTGTGTATGCTGTATGCTGTGTATGCTGTATGCTGTATGCTGTATGCTGTGTATGCTGTGGTAATGCTGTGTATGCTGGTATGCTGTAATGCTATGTATGCTGTATGCTGTATGCTGTATCTTGTGTAGCTGTTTATGCTGTGTATGCTGTGTATGCTGTATTGCTGTATCTGTATGCTGTATGCTGTATGCTGTATGCTGTATGCTGTATGCTGTATGCTGTATGCTGTATGCTTTATGCTGTGTAGGCTGTATGCTGTGTCATGCGTATGCTGTGTATGCGTTATGCTGTGTATGCGGTATGTCTGTGTATGCTAGTCTGCTGTTTATGCTGTATGCTGTTGTAGCGTTGCGTGTATGCTGTATGCTGTGTATGCTGTATGCTGTATGCTGTGTATGCTGTATGCTGTGTATGCTGTATGCTGTGTATGCTGTATGCTGTGTATGCTGTATGCTGTGTATGCTGTATGCTGTGTATGCTGTATGCTGTGTATGCTGTGTATGCTGTGTATGCTAGTATTGTCTGTATGCTGTGTATGCTGTAATGCTGTTAATGCTGTATGCTGTATGCTGTATGGCTGTATCTGTATGCTGTGTAATGCTGTGTATTTCTGTGTATGCTGTATGCTGTATGCTGTATCTGTAATGCTGTATTCTGTGTATTCTGTGTAATGCTGTGTAATGCTGTATGCTGTATGCTGTGTAGCTGTATGGCTGTGTGCTTGTATGGCTGTGTATGTCTGTAATGGCGTGTTGCTGTATGCTGGTATGCTGTATGCTGTGTATGCTGTATGCTGTGTATGCTGTATGCTGTGTATGCTGTATGCTGTGTATGCTGTATGCTGTGTATGCTGTATGCTGTATGCTGTATGCTGTATGCTGTATGCTGTATGCTGTATGCTGTGTATGCTGTTGTATGCTGTATGCTTGTATGCTGTATGCTGTATGCTTGTATGCTGTATGGCTTGTATGCTGTATGCTGTAGTGCCTGTATGCGTGGTATGCTGGTATGCTGTATGCTGTATGCTGTATGCTGTATGCTGTATGCTGTATGCTGTATGCTGTATGCTGTATGCTGTATGCTGTATGCTGTAAGCTGTATGCTGTATGCTGTATGCTGTATCTATGCTGTATGCTGTATGCTGTATGCTGTATGCTGTATGCTGTATGCTGTATGCTGTATGCTGTAATGCTGTATGCTGTATGTATGCTGTATGCTGTATGCTGTATGCTGTATGCTGTATGCTGTATGCTGTATGCTGTGTATGCTGTATGCTGTATGCTGTATGCTGTATGCTGTATGCTGTATGCTGTATGCTGTATGCTGTATGCTGTATCTGTATGCTGTATGCTGTATGCTGTATGCTGTATGCTGTATGCTGTATGCTGTATGCTGTATGCTGTATGGCTGTATGCTGTATGCTGTATGCTGTATGCTGTATGCTGTATGCTGTATGCTGTATGCTGTATGCTGTATGCTGTATGCTGTATGCTGTATGCTGTATGCTGTATGCTGTATGCTGTATGCTGTATGCTGTATGCTGTATGCTGTATGCTGTATGCTGTATGCTGTATGCTGTATGCTGTATGCTGTATGCTGTATGCTGTATGCTGTATGCTGTATGCTGTATGCTGTATGCTGTATGCTGTATCCTGTATGCTGTATGGCTGTATGCTGTATGCTGTATCTGTATGCGGTATGCTGTAGGCTGTATGGCTGTATGGCTGTTATGCCTGTATGCTGTATGCTGTAATGCTGTATGCTGTATGCTGTATGCTTTATGCTGTATGGATGCTGGTATGCTGTATGCTGTATGCTGTATGGCGTATGCTGTATGTGTATGCTGTATGCTGTATGCTGTATGCTGTATGCTGTGTATGCTGTATGCTGTATGCTGTATGCTGTATGCTGTATGCTGTATGCTGTATGCTGTATGCTGTATGCTGTATGCTGTATGCTGTGTATGCTGTATGTATGCTGTATGTATACTGTATGCTGTATATTCGAGTATATACTTAAGGGGATTCACATGGAAAGGCAATCTAGTTCACAAAGATTACTACTGAGATTTGCTCAACAGACATCAAAATTTGAGTGTGACATATGCTAACCACTTTTAGCGACTCATTTGTGTGGGTATCGAAAATACATTCATTAATCAAAACCATATTTGTCACAATGACTTTATTTTGTCACTTTCATGATGATATGTCAGAAAGTGAACTCGACAGACATAATAAGATAACATTTAGTTATAATGATGTCAAGTTGGACCAACTACAATAAAGGGGATGCCCCCAGGCAGACAGAGACTGGGCTTGATAGTTCATGAGAATTGTGAAATAGTTAAGGATTATTCAAATTATATAATTATATACGAGCTATGAACTAAGGGGATTTTTTATATTCGTTTTCATTTGAGTTCGAGCACTGACAAAGCCAAATCTTTATCTGGACGTATGTTAAGTCTTAACCAATAAATATGATCATCATGTTAATTTTTTTTGTTTTTAAATATGATAATAAATATAATACCAACGTATCGAATCTTGGAATTGCATAATCTAACGCTAATTATGGGAAATGAAGAAATTATGATGAAGCTTTATGCTTGTACTTATGTCGGAAATCAGGCAATATGATGTAAATTGAAAACCTGTTTAGCGGCTTAGACTGAAAAACTTTGGCTCAGCTGTTCGCAACGGCAGACGATCCCTCGTCAAATATCGAAGACAGCCGCAGCCCTGAATGGAAGTTCAGCTAATATTAAGCCATAAATTTGTACAAACATTTCCAACGGCAACAAAGTTTTGAAAACTTGGAAATATTCAAGATTTGTGAACTTTAATTCATTTCATTTATAACTCAACATAATTGCTGACTACGCCATGGGCCAGAGCCAGTTGTACGCCCGCCAGCCAGCGATAGATAGATGTCGTGACTGCGTGGGATTTGTGAGCTTCCACGAACTCCGCAACAATGCTGAGGCAATTAACGTGGCGCACAACACAGTTAAATTATATTTACCATCTATCAAGTGTCGATCCGAAGGCTTAACAAATTAATAATCGGCATCATCGAAATCGAACCAACAAGAAAAACTGGCTCTGTCGTTAAGCTGATGAGCTTCATCAAATCAAAGCTAAGACAACTTGCTGATATAGAATCTTCAACTTGCATTTGCATATAGTGATTTAATAAGATGATATCATAGATAAGGAATATATAATATGCATGGATAGCAACTGGTCATGTATTGAGTGCATTTATTGACTGAATTTATTTTGTAGAAGCGCTGAAGCTTATGACAAACCATAGTTCAGGTTCTTTTGTATACCCTACCTTATCTGAGTATTTTTCTGAAATATTGATAAATATATGTATAGATATTGTATATATTTTATGTACTTCTACGAGCTCGAAATGTAACGGAAATGTGCTCTCTCATTTTCTCAAAAGTTCGTTTTTTATTCTTGCATAACAACTTTAGCTTTTTTCCAGCTTTGAAGCACTTCATCATTTTTATGAACTTGTTCAACTCTTCAGCTCCATTTTAATAAGTTGAGCAAACAATAATAAAAATACATTGCTGTCTTGCTCTCTCTCTTTCTCTCCCTCTAACTTTATCTGTCTCTCGTTTTCTGTTTCTCTATCTCTGTCTTTATTTTTCTCTTTTTTCTCTCTCTCTCACTCTCTCTCTCTCTCTCTCTATATATATGTCTCTCTCTCTCTCTCTTTCTATCTGTCTCTCTCATTATCGCTCCCTCTTTCTCTCACTATATTTCAATCTCTCTCTCTAGCTCTCACTGTCTCTGACTCTCTCTCTTTCTCTATTTCTCTTTTTTCTCTCTCTCTCACTCTCTCTCTTTCTCTCTCTCTTTCTCTCTCTATTTCTCTCCCTCTAACTTTATCTGTCTCTCGTTTTCTGTTTCTCTATCTTTGTCTCTATCATTCTTTTATTTTTTTCTCTCTCTCCCTCTCTCTATATGTCTCTCTCTCTTTCTATCTGTCTCTCTCATTATCGCTCCCTCTTTCTCTCACTATATTTAAATCTTTCTCTCTCTCTAGCTCTCTTTTTGATTTTTAACATAGCTTGAATACATTTAGATATAGAGATTTCCAGCTTACTCTGCTGATGCTTCTGTTATGCACACACATATTTTATATATTTCGGATCTGATTATCTCTCCTCAACTTCTCTACTTATGTGCATATACTTAAGCTTCAAAAAAAATGCAAACATCTGAAAGTAATTATAGCACTCTGAAATATGAAATTAGAGAGAGTGTTTCTTTCTAGAATAAAAGTTATTAAGCAATAAAATTTTAATTAAAATTCATTTTTACTATGGGAAAGAGAACCCAGAAGCACAACCCAAGGGCAGTCGCTGCTTTAGCTGGGAGGCAAGCAGAGTGTGTGTGTGTGTGTGTGAGAGAGAGAGAGAGAGAGAGAGAGAGAGAGCGTGTGTTATTCGTTGTGAATGCATAAAAGAAGCATAGAATAATACAGAGTATTTGCTAGTCGTACCCCACTGTAGCTGCTGAATTTATATTTTTTATAAAGCTAAACACAAAATTGCAAATCTTGCTCCAGCTCTGTTATTAAAACGTTACAATGCCCATTTTGTTAGGGCATCTTATGAAGGCGGCGTTTGATTCGTAGTTGGGTTTGGTTTTCCGTTTGGATTTTGATGTTTGATGTTTGGTGTTTTTTGATGTTTGGCGTGTTAAAATGCGCTACTTATTCGCATTTTGTTTTGTTATGTTTGGTTAATGCTCTTTGTGCAAGCGCTTTGATGAATTGCATAACGAGCTAATAAAGAGAGCTGAGAGCGGAGAGCGGAGGGCGGAGAGTGGAGAGTGGAGAGCTCTGAAGACGTTGAGAGAGATGGTGTGGTCTTTGTGATGCTCGATGATGGTTGGTATGATGGCATAATCCACACAGAGCATCGCGTGGACAACCAATTAGAGTGTCATGCATTAGCATACACTTTGGTTAACGGGCTGGCCGACTGGCTAACCAGCTTGGGGCAGGGTCGAGCTGGTTTTTTTGGCTTTGGGCGCTGTTGGGCTCTTGGCCAGTTGGGCTGACGACATTTGGCCATAAAAGCCAGCGTTAGTGCACTGCAACGGCACAGTTGAAGTTCAACTCTCGTCAAAGTCGCATTTGCAATCCCAATCTCCTAGCTCCAAGCAAGACACAGAGCCAACATGAAGGTGCGTCCTGCCTCGAAACGGTTCGGCTCGAAATATCGTCGTCGGGAACTAGAGAGATTTCGAGCTAAACTTTTTATTTTTACTTTTTTTTTTGTTGTGCTGTGCCGTGAATAAGTTTTGAATTAATTTGTTTGATTGTGAATGTTTCTCCTTCCAAGGTATTCGTTTGTCTGCTCGCTGTGTGCAGCATGGCCCATGCGGGCTTCCTTGGCGGCGGCAGCTCGCTCATCTCCAGTGGCGGTGGCGGTGGCGGCTACGGCGGTGGCCATGGCGGTGGCTATAGCGGTGGTCATGGCGGCGGCGGCTATGGTGGTGGCGGTCATGGCGGCGGCGGCGGCGGCGGCTACGGCGGTGGCTATGGCGGCAGCGGAGGCGTGAAAATCATCAAGGTCATCTCTGATGGTGGTGCAGGCGGCGGCGGCGGCGGCTATGGAGGCGGCTATGGCGGCGGCTATGGCGGCGGCCATGGTGGTGGCTTTGGAGGCGGCCATGGTGGTGGCTTTGGAGGCGGCTATGGCGGCGGTGCCAGCACTGTTAAGATCGTCAAAGTCATCTCTCAGGGCGCTGCAGGCGGCGGCTATGGCGGCGGCTACGGCGGTGGCTATGGAGGCGGCCATGGCGGTGGCTTTGGAGGCGGTCATGGTGGCGGCTCTGGCACTGTTCAAATCGTCAAGGTCATCTCCGATGCAGGCAGCATCAGCGGCGGCGGCGGCGGTGGCGGTGGCGGCGGCTGGGCACCACAGGGTGGCTGGGCCTCCAGTGGCTGGTAAACAGCGATCCACAATCCGCATACACGAGATACCTTTGTGTTCGGACCTCTGTGACATGTGTGCTGTGTTCGTTTGGGAGCTCGTGCAGCAGACCTTTCACATCTTTGTTTTGCATTAATTTTTGTTGACCACTCGAATTGTAAATACTCATTACATTAAAACAAATAATACAAACCTAAAAAGAGCAAAAGGGAGAGAGAGAAAAACAAAAATGTTTGCTTAATTCGCGGCATTTGCAATTATGCGAGGTCAGTTCAGGTCTAGATCCGCGAAGTCATTTCCGCCAGCGACAATCTCAGTGGAATCAAAAGCCGCACTTGTTTACACTGCACAACATGACTTGTGCTTCGAATGGAGGTCTTAGATATATACATATATTGGGGACTCGAGAGGCTGGAGAGTGCAATGAGTGTGTGTGGTAGGCGCTATACGGATGTAATGGGTGGGCTTGGATTATATAAAACAGCAAGTGGATCAAGCTCAAATACAGAGTAAGAGAGAGGGAGGGCGGAAGAAAGAGAGGAAGAGAGTGAGAAAATAGCAACATTTCCTTTACAGAAAAACATGTCTATTCCTTTAAATACAACACATCTCCATTACAATAGTCTTCAGCAACATGTCTACGTTATCGAATGCCCACTGTGAGTGCACAACTTTTGCCACAAAAAGGAACACTCGATAGCAAGTGCCTAACATCTACTACAAACTGGAAAACTTTGTTTTTTGTCTGCTCTGCGCATAAGAATTGTTAAAATGAAAACGAAATTGTTGCATAGCTCTGGGTAAACGAGAATCTCTCGACAGCATCTGTTGCCAGCGAAAGGGAAAACGTACTGAAGCTGGCTGACCTATCTGGCTAATGAAAATGAAATCTGTGAAAAATTTCACATACGGCCATCGCTTCAATAGGATGAACAAATATGAAACGTTGCCCATGGCAGACAACGTGTGCAGCTCCAGCATTTCAATTAACGTTTCGATGCGAACCAACCCCACTAACCCCCAACCCCCAACCCCCAACCGCCAACCCACTAACCACCCTAAACACCCTCTTGCACCTGTTCAGCCTGTCGCCTCTGTCGACGTTCCGTCAGAGCTTTGTTGAGCTCTATGTCAATGGTGAAGCGCAAAAGCTTCAACACACAAAGCTGCAGCCGAGGCCTGATTGGCCCAGTGCGTCGAGCCAAGTTCAGAACAGGCGGGCATCGAGTCGGAAGTTTGGCTCGTCTGGTCCTTGACGTCGATACGTGGCTGATGTCGGCACATGTCAAAGTCAGGCAGTCAAAAAGTAAAAGTGCAGCTGCTCCAGTTCAACCCATTCAATTAAACTTTTCCAACGTGGACCTAGAACCCACCCTCCATCTCAACAACGGGAATCTTGCAATCTTCATGAACGACTTCTTTATAAGCACTTCAAGTGCAAAAAAAAAAAAAAAAAAAAAAGACAACAACGCAGAAGCGGGCTACGCTCGAGCCAGTAGCTAGAAAGATGAACACAAATAACTAGATAAAAACGAATAGAAGACAACAATAAAAGAATAAGTGGAAAAGTGAGAGGAGGGAGGGTGAATAGAGAGTAAGTTTAATCGAGTGTTAAAAAATAAATTAGTTTAGATTGGCAGCACAACTGAAACATCAAAGCATGATGGCCACTGGGGAGTACTTCAGTTCATGACAATCGCACAGAAGAACAATGCTTCAGAGAATATCTCTGGAATGTGATTTATTAGCGAATGGGAGTAGAACATCGTAATACATATTTACATACAGCATACAGCATACAGCATACAGCATACAGCATACAGCATACAGCATACAGCATACAGCATACAGCATACAGCATACAGCATACAGCATACACAGCATACAGCATACAGCATACACAGCATACAGCATACACAGCATACAGCATACAGCATACACAGCATACAGCATACAGCATACACAGCATACAGCATACAGCATACACAGCATACAGCATACAGCATACACAGCATACAGCATACAGCATACACAGCATACAGCATACAGCATACAGCATACAGCATACACAGCATACAGCATACAGCATACAGCATACACAGCATACAGCATACAGCATACACAGCATACAGCATACAGCATACAGCATACAGCATACAGCATACAGCATACAGCATACAGCATACAGCATACAGCATACAGCATACAGCATACAGCATACAGCATACAGCATACAGCATACAGCATACAGCATACAGCATACAGCATACAGCATACAGCATACAGCTACATACAGCATACAGCATACAGCATACAGCATACAGCATACAGCATACAGCATACAGCATACAGCATACAGCATACAGCATACAGCATACAGCATACAGCATACAGCATACAGCATACAGCATACAGCATACAGCATACAGCATACAGCATACAGCATACAGATACAGCATACAGCATACAGCATACAGCATACAGCATACAGCATACAGCATACAGCATACAGCATACAGCATACAGCATACAGCATACAGCATACAGCATACAGCATACAGCATACAGCATACAGCATACAGCATACAGCATACAGCAATACAGCATACAGCATACAGCATACAGATAAACAGCATACAGCATACAAGCATACAGCATACAGCATACAGCATACAGCATACAGCATACAGCATACAGCATACAGATACAGCATACAGCTACAGCATACAGCATACAGCATACAGCATACAGCATACAGCATACAGCATACAGCATACAGCATACAGCATACAGCATACAGCATACAGCATACATACAGCATACAGCATACAGCATACAGCATACAGCATACAGCATACAGCATACAGCATACAGCATACAGTATACAGCATACAGCATACAGCATACAGCATACAGCATACAGCATACAGCATACAGCATACAGCATACAGCATACAGCATACAGCATACAGCATACAGCATACAGCATACAGCATACAGCATACAGCATACAGCATACAGCATACAGCATACAGCATACAGCATACAGCATACAGCATACAGCATACAGCATACAGCATACAGCATATCACAAATACATTTATGTGTTTGATGTAAAATCAGCGCTCGTCCCAGATATTCTTATATGTAATCAATTGATTGGAAAATTATTGAATTTTCCAATGGAAACTGTTGATTGACAAAGCGTTGCAGTTCCGGCGAGTCATAAGACTCCAATCTTTTAATGTCAATCAGTTAGTCAGACAGCGACCTAAATTAATTGCGAAAAAAAAAATAATAAAAATAATAATAATAATAATAAAGAAAAGAAAAAGTGGAAAGGTGGCTAAGCAGGGGGCAGCGCAACAGCTGTTATCGTATTTATTACGTATACGACTGCGAGAACAGAGCTCTCAGTGAATAGAACAATCAGCCGTGCATTTAGTTGCTTTCTTTTCTCTTACACTTTCCCTTTATGTGAGCTGTGATATGTATGGCAGGCACAGTGCGAACAACAGATGTGCCAGTGACACGATGCGAAGGCATTGTCATTGTCCAAGCCCTGGCATTGCCTATAAATAGTTGCTTCGCTGTTGGTGGCTATGCTTGGCGCTGCGACTCCATTGCGACTCGATTGCCGATGGCGCTCAGCAGCAGATTTGCGAGCTTGCTGCAGTTGCTGTGGCTGGGCGCGCGCTTGAGCTACGCCCAGAATTACTGCAATCCCGCCCTCTGTCCGGGCGGACTGCGCCATGTCGTCTGCGGCAATAGTGGTGTAAGTATTCCCCGCAGTAGAGAAATGAAAAAAAGGGAATAAGGGAATGAAAATGATTGGTGCTTCTCAGCAATTCGCAAGTGGCTGTAGGGGCGAATTTGTCTCGCTCGATGCTCACATTCCGCTCATCCTGAAGGAGCACAACGATCGACGCAATCTGGTGGCAGGTGGCGGACTCAGCGGTTTCCCAAGTGCTCTGCACATGGCGACAATGTCGTGGGACTCAACACTTGCCCAGGTGGCCGCCTACAATACGCTGCAGTGCCGCATGGCCCACGACGAGTGCCGCAACACCAACACCTATCGCTATTCCGGCCAGAATCTGAGCATTCTCTTCACGCTCAACATTGACACGGCGACGTTTCTGCGACAGCGCATCGCCGCCTGGTTCGAGGAGTATCACTATGCGACCAGTGCCGATGTAGAGGTTCATGTGCCGCGTTCGGGACCGTGCGTATGCCCATTGAATATCGTAGCTTAGCTTGCTGGATTAACTTGAGGTATCTCTTATCATTCGCAGTGCCATCGGACACTTCACGACCATGGTGAATGAGCGCAACAATCGCGTTGGCTGCGCTGTTGCCCGGTTCACAGACGCCAACGGATTGGGCAATACGCTCCTCGCCTGCAATTATGCGGTCACAAATGTACAAAACAATCCCATCTATCGGGCTGGACCACCGGCCTCCGAGTGCATCAGGGGACGTAATCCCAACTACACTAATCTCTGTGCCGAAAGTGAGGAATATAGCTATAATACGTGGGCTGGTTGAAATCCTTTCATTTCCCTTTGAATCGAACTCAATTTCTCCTTCACTCACATTATTTACCTTTATTTCTTAGCCTCACTGTCCCAAGCAGGGGTAAGCTATTAGAAAGAAATTTCTAAAGGAAATTCCAAACTTTAGTTACTGGGACATTACTATTAGATATCCAGCAAGATGAGCATAGACCTCAGTTCAAGCTGGATTATGTCTTGGCTGAAAAGTACAAATGTCCTCTATCATAAGCAATATCGTAAAAATTTCTTCTTATCCATTCACCTGCTCAAGCTGATTAACAACCTGGCTACAAGAATACAAATATCCTCTAACATGAGCAATATCGTAAAATTTTCATTAAATTTCCCTCTAATGTACTCTTATTATAAACAGAGACCTAAGCTCAAATAGGTTTGGGACCTGGCTAAAAAATATACCTGATATCCATTCAAATTTCCTCCAAAGTACATGCACTATAAACAAGTCTCAGCCCGAATAGGTTTATGACCCGGTTAAAAAATATACCAGACCAATATCGTAAATATGTTTTCTCAAGTACACATTCAATTTTCCTTGTATTATACTTGTACTATAAAAAAAGACCTAAAAGGTTTGTGACTTGACAAGGAAAAATATACAAATATCCTATTGCTTTTAACAAGAAATATTCCCAAATATCCACTAATTTCCCTTTAAAAAATTGGTTTACGACTCGGCTCAATAATACACCCCAACTTGGTACTTTTTGTTAGCGTAGGCTTGCACAAATATTACCCATTCAGAAGCTTAAACAATTTCCAATATTTGTCTTGGCTTCAAAATACAATAATTTTTGATATCGTAAGTACGTTTATTAGCTATCCATCATGGACGGATAACTTGAAATATTCGCTTTTACTCAATGAGTTTATTTGTCTAAGCACAATAATTTTTAAGTGAGAAATTTGCAAATGCCGCTTGGTACATATATATCGTAAATTGTACCTGCAGCACATAGAATGGAATTTGGTATAAAAGTAATAAAATCTGATATTTGTAATGATAAAACTGAATTTCCTTTCATCAAATGAGCTCAATTGGAATCTTTGGGGACTTTTTTGACTATCTCTAGGAATGGAACCAAAGTGTTGAATATCGTAATTGTTTGTTGATTGGTCGATCTATTTATGCTTGGGCTCCTTTGATTCAACTATGCGAATTATGATGGGTATATCTTCCAGCTTAGTGTCACTGGTGGTGGAGTGTGTGAACTCCTCGACACAGTCGGTCTTAAACTGTGCCCATTTGCGCGTCTTGATAAAGTCATCGAACAATGTCTTTCGCGACGGTATGCAGCGATCCAGATAGAAGCGCATACGCTGCCACATGTGTCCCGGATTCTGATCCTCCTCCATCAACCAATAGCGTGGAATGAGTAGGCATTGCACTGTGGTGCGGGCCATAACAACACGATGATCGCATTTCTCGCCCACACCAAAAAGTCCGCCGAATGTCATCGAACCAACGTCCACGAAATGGGTGGCATAATTATCATCGCTCTGAATGGAAGAATGGAGAAGTCTCAAGCATATGGAATATGCATATATTAAACATTTAGCAATATTTACTTTAGAAGGCTTAGACCCAAACGACGTTACTGAGGCCGAGTTGGCCACCGATGGTGGCGCTGTCAATATTGCCGACTCTTCCTCTTCCTCCTCATCCTGGACATCTTTGCTGTGATTGCTGATCTTGCTGAGCCGGCTATTTCTACTCAAGTGACTCGTTCGACGAAATGGATCTATCTGATTCGAGTAGCGATTCGAATTCCGATTCGACATATATTCACTATCCGTCGAATAGAAATCCTCATAATCCTCGCCAAACATAAAGTCAAAATCGTCATCCCAAAATTTACCAATCAGCGATTTATGATGATGTGACATACGCATTTGGCGCGTCATCGGACGCTCCTCGACTGGTGCTGGTTTCATATTCAATATCTTACAGTGCGCCTCGATTTTGGCAAACTCTGCCTTGCGTTTCTGCATGCAAAAATGAGAAAGAAACACGAGCTACCAAATGAGAAGAACAGTATATGCTAGATCAGTCATACCGCTTTCTTCTTGCTCTTTCGCACTTCATCCAACGAAGAGCTCGAACGCAAGAGCTCCCGCACATCGAATCCATCTCCCTTGTCGTCCTCTCCCTCATTCTCCGAATCGTCCTCGACCACGGGAGATAATTCATAGTGTAATTCGCCCTTTTCATGTGTTACCTAGCAAGCAGATAAAGACGGAGATAGAAAGAGAGAGAGAGAGAGAGAGAGAGAGAGAGAGAGAGAGGGAGTTAAGAGAACTCTAAACTTACAATCATATACAAGCATTGCAATAGAACGCATTCGCCGCTCAACACAAAATACACATGTTGTATATTATCGGAGCTATCCGGATAGATTGTGCTCAATGGATCGTATTGTCTTAGGATACCAAATTTACAGGCGCTCACTATCTGAAAATCGGAGAAGAAATATTACATAGCAAGAGTATATTGGCTGGGTACAATGACAGTATATTCATCTAACCACCAAACATTTGGCTTGAAGACTAGAAATATGGAACATATACTTATAGATAATCCTTATTTTATAAAGTGTTATATTCGATATATAGATTCGTGAAAGTGCTTTCATAATCAATATCTCTATGTACTATATAGTTAAAGTTTATTACCTGTGAAGGGTTCATGAATTTCAGATAGCTTAGCGATGCAATAGACTTTTTTTTCTCAATCCAAACTTTCTTAACATATGGTTTGAGCATAGCCTTAAAATCAAAATCGTCCAGTACCAAAATTTCGCAATTAGCTGAAGTGATTAGAAGTAAACATATTTGCAGACAACTATTATCTCAGATTAGATTAATGTTCATAATTTACTTGTGGCCTTGTATGTATTCATTCGTACATCTTCCTCGAGCAGCTCGATTTCGCCAATCCAATCGCCTGGTCCAAAAAATGCTTCAGGCTTCGGTTCCAACTTGCGTGTTAGCTGTCAAATCGATGGGTATACAGGTATTTATAAAAATATATGCACATCTACAATAACATTACCTTATTCATTAAGAGTCTTGACATCTCCACTTCGCCGCTCACAACAAAATAAACACAGGTGGGCACATCGCCCTCCTTCATTAAGGTGCGACCAGCACTTACGATCATAAAGTGAAGATAGGGCACCAAACGAGCACGAATTTTCTGCAAAGATTATTGGTAGATTATATACACATTAGGTATATAAATACAAATATAGAAATCTTACCGGTGGTACTTGGGTAAAGCAGCCTAGACCGGCGACTATAGTACAAAGTTTCTTGCGCTCCGCTACAGAGCGAGTCGAATGCAATGTGGACAAAAGACCTTTTTGCTGCAATACAAAGAGAATACTGGGTATATAGAGGGCTATATGGAGTATAAAAGATATATAGAGTATAAAGAATACATAGAGTATATGGAATATATGGAGTATATAGAGTATATAGAGTATATAGAGTATATAGAATATATAGAATATATAGAATATATAGAATATATAGAATATATAGAATATATAGAATATATAGTGTATATAGGATATGAAATAGATGAAGTATATAGAGTATATAGGATATGAAGTATCTGAAGTAGGTTAGAGGAGAGGGGATTTAGATATATATAGATGTCGGTGTGTATAGGGTATAAATTATCAAGAGTATATATTATATAGGGTATATGGAGTTTTAACATATTACGATATAGTATATATAATATTAAGAGTATATAAGGAATATAGATTATTTGGGGTATATAGGATAGAAGGTATTCAGAGTATATAGAGTATATTTTATATAGGGCATATACAATACTTGATATATATAGTGTATACAGAGTATATAGTATACTTACCGCCATTGTCATATGCCAGTCTTGTGCTTCTTGCGCACTAGCATCGCCACATTCTTCTTCACATTCAAGGTGAGACCTTGATCGTCCGTTTCATTGACCCATTGAAAATTGGCAAAGGCAACGCGCACCACTCGCTTGAAGCGCAACTTGGCGAGTTTCTTTCTCAGCGCATCATCTACATCCTTATTACGCTTATTCATTGCAGATGCTCTATATGTTCATATATAGTTGTATATATTTTGTTAGAATTCTTCAGTTGTGTTTTTTTGTATTTTTTGATCACACATACTCGAAATCTGACCAAGTCTATATATATATATATATGTGAAGGATAGGCGAAAGGCATCTACTATGTTTTTCAGTTTCTCAAAAACTATCCAATGAATACCTGACATAAATTTAATGCTACATATCTTTGCCAAAGCAAATCAATCCTTGAACCCCGCACTCAAAAGGAAAATCCTAAAAATTTCTTAATTTCCCCTAACTAAATGTACGACTTTGAGTGCAAAGCGAATGCACTCAGAGTCAGAGTGAGTGTTTGAGCAACTGCTAAATTTACCCCAGTATCTGCACAAAGCTCTGGCCAAGCTTTGGCACACTTTTGGGACACAAGCCCCTCGCTGTAGTGCTGCAGCGGCTGGCATCGTGGTGAACAGAGCGAGATTTGAGTGAATTGAATCGAGTGACAATGCCTGGAGAGTTGAGTGTATGCAGACCGCTAAGCTTGCACTCAGAGCTGGCCGAGCTGTTCATTTGGATGCTTCGCCATGTGTCCGTAATTTTGCGAACGACAGTTCATTACGGTTTTCAAGGATAAGCGATGCCAACGTGCTGGCCCCGCACTGGCGGAATATCCAATTCAATTGTCGTCTTTTATTATCGCTCGTCTAACGGAATGCGCGATTCAAAAAGAAAAGGACAATAAAATAAAAGAATAAATAATTGACTTTAATACAAACAAACAAAAATACAAATAAAAAAGGCAAATAAAATCCAGAAAATTATAAAAGTTTCGTGCGTAAAATCTACAAAAGTTTTGTTGACTTTTTTTTTAAAACAATTTTTTTTTCCATATATACATATATATATAAATATATTCTATATATATATATACATATGTGTGAAATGCAAACAAGTGCCAAATGTGATGTGAAGTATCTAAAATAAAACAAAAAAAAATAATAGAAAACAGCAATAGAATTGTTTTAGTAGCAATCCAGAGCCAAGCGTTGCAAGTGAAGGCTAATTCGTTATTTTTTGTTTTTTTCTTGTCGGGAATATAAATTAAACAAACAATTTAACCGGGTGAGTGAAAAGTTTTACATATTAAGTAAGCTAATATTATAATTCCGGCGAAAACTTATTTATCGGATGCATTTGATATACTTTGCTCCTCTTCTCTCCCCCTCTTATTATGCCAGCTCCATTTGCTACGCTAAAACTGTTTGCAGTTCTCCATTTCCCCCACTTTTTTTTGTTTTTTTAAATTTGTTTGTTTGCACTTTTTTCTCGTGTGAAAGTTCTCGGCAGTTGCTGCAATGGAACAAAAGTTCTTTACATACATCAATCTGTGTACTCAACTAAGTCAACGGGCAAGTGAAAGACGAGCGCTGCATACTTGTTGGCACTTATCTGCATTTTGTGATCATTATTAGATACTTATCTAAATGTACTTAGAGAAGTAAACATCAAACAGCGGAAGAACAATTTTCAAATCTAATTAAGTGCTGGGCATCCTTGCCTTGTTTTCATTCTCTCTGCACTTATCGTGTTTCTCTACATATTTACATATTTAATGTTTGTATTATAGATATGTATGTCGCTTCCTTTCTCGCCTTCCTTATTTCTCTGCCTCTCTCTCTATATCTCACTCTAGAGGTCCCTAGTTCTCTCTCTGGCTCTCTCTTTCTCTCTCTCTCTCTATCTCTTTGTCTCTCTCTGTCTCTTTGTCTCTCTGTCTAGCTCCCTCTCTCTTTCTTTTCATCTGTCATCTCACTCTAGAGCTCCCTAGTTCTCTCTCTCTCTCTCTGTCTCTCTGTCTCTCTGTCTAGCTCCCTCTCTCTTTCTTTTCATCTGTTATCACTCTAGAGCTCGCTAGTTCTCTCTTTCTCTCTCTCTCTGTCTCTTTGTCTGGCTCCCTCTCGCGCTCTCCCTCTCGTTATCTTTCTCTGTCCTTCGCTTTCCCCCTATTTCGCTCCCACTATCTCGCTCTCTATCTCTCCCATTATCTCGCTCTCTATCTCGCTCTCTATCTCGCTCTCTATCTCGCTCTCTATCTCGCTCTTTATCTCTCACAATCTCCCACTATCTCGCTCTCAATCTCGCTCTCTATCTCGCTCTTTATCTCGCTCTTTATCTCTCACAATCTCCCACTATCTCTCTCTCTCTATCGCTTTCCTTATCCCCCTTAATCTCTCTTTTCCATAGGTTTTCTTGCCCTTTTTCATTAGCTTCATCCGTTTCTCTCTCTCTCTCTCTCTCTCACTGCACCTCTCTCTCTCTCGGTCTTCACCCTTTCTCGCTCGTCTACGTTTTTTTTTTTTCATAATTGTTTATTAAAAACTTCCCAATTATTGTGTCTGTTTCCTTTGCCCGCTAAATTCTTTTGTCGAAAATGAATTATGGCATTCCAATTTCTCACATCCACTCTCTCTCTCTCTCTCGCTACCTCCCTCGCTCTCACATATTCCCATTGATGCGTTCGTTCTTGAACTCTGTGTCTCTCCCTTTTCTCTGTTAGTTTTCATACTTCATTTAACTTTTTTGTTTGAATTATGTGGTTGTTAGCCTGCAGCTCGTCAATCTTTGTATCTTCATTACTTTTTTGCAATCTCCCTCGACTCCCACTCTTTCACTCTCTCTCTCTCTCTCTCTCTGCTGAACACCCGTTAAATTAACTAATTTTAAATTAAATTCGGTTGAGGTCGTTCATGAAATTGAGAGATATATAAATTTTTGATTAATGTGGTATGAATAATTTATTTGCTGCACATTAAAACAATTACTTTGCTTGCAAAAACATTAATGTTTAATGCAAAAGGGTAAAAGATACCCGCAACATACAAATATATGTACATATGTATATGCATTTACATAGTATAGTATATACTATATACATATATGTATATATATGTAAGCAAACTGATTTGATTTAGTAGAGCGAGTGCCCAAGTCGAGTCTCCAATGTCTTTAGGCTGCCCAGAAAAAAATCCCAAGAAAATTTAAATAAAATAATGTATTATTTAAAAAAAAAACATTCAAGCTTCATTCTCTATGGCCACAAGGAACAGAATTTGCTACCATGTTAATATAATGACTGTGCTCATGCCGGCTCGCACTTCTTATCCCTCAACTCTGATTCAATTCAACAGAATTGGCTGCGAGAGCTGCCAGCAGCTCGAGTATATTTCATTTGCCTAATCCAAATGGATGTTATTCAATATATAACAAGCACGGAACGAGAACACGATTTATTTCAAAAAGAAAAAAATAAATAAATAAAAAAAAAACTTGAGCAAAGATTAGAAAAATAGTTGCAAAGCTCACAAGGCCGTTGCTAATAGAGTTTGCTCAATGGAATAGCTTTGAACTACCAGCTGGGCAAAACTTAAATAAATAAATTAAAATATATATATATATATAGATGGTATATATGTATATAGTTTGTATGTCTATGATATTGCCAGTATAAACAACTGTCAAATATTTGGGCAACAGCAACCGCATTTCACATGGCAAATCTATCTTTGATATGTGCATAAAATTTGTTTATTAAACAAAATGCATAGAAAACAAATAACAAATGCGACAAAACAAACATTTGTCATATGTAAATCAGCGTGTTTTCTTCTTGTTTTATTATTATTTTGATTTTGTCATATTGCATTTTAAACACTCTTTTTCTGCAAGAGCGTGAAATTGCATGTTATATGATTGTTAATGTTAATCGCATGTTTTTCAAACTTGACCAAATAGCTGCATATTAAACAAGCAAGAAAGCTCTAGTCAAGACGGCTCGACTACGATATACCCTGAGCCCAGCAGAAAAGTGATACTCTTCTTCTTTACACACTTATAAGCGCGTGCTCTGCTAACTGCGCAGTAGCTGGCGTGGCTTGGGGGTGGGTTGGGCTGGACGCTTATAACTCCACATCTAGATGGACGATCTTCATTAAATCTTCAGAGTAGATTAAGAATATCTAAATCCATCTGTGTGCCAAATTGCAAGTCTCTAGTATTTGAAATGCGTTTTTATCAAATTGAGGGCGAAGGGGGCGTGGTATTGAAATTTACATTATCTGCGTATCCATAATATCTATCTATATAAATTTAAAGTCTCTAGCTAAAATGGTGTAAAAGTTATGCCCAAAATACCTAAAAAATGTAAACGAATTTTCGATTTTATCGATAATTTGGAAATGGGATGAGCTATCGAAAAAAAAAAAACAAAATAACTAACATACGAGTATTCATGTGAAATTTCAGCTCTCTAGCTTTTGGAGTTTCCGAAATCTCGACGTTCATGCAGACGGACGCACGGACGGACAGACGGATAGGGCTAGATCAACTTTTTTCGTCACCCTGATCAAGAATATATATATACTTTATGGGGTCAACGACGTTTCCTACTGCCTGTTACATACATTTCACAAAACCAATATACCCTGAATTCCCATTTTCAATGGGTTCAGCGTATAAAAAGACATCTACATAGTATATAGCATATATATATATACATACGTTTAAATACACATAAATATATGTTTTCAAACTGTTGTCACGGCAACTTTTTCGTCACTTCAAAACCAACGCAAATTTTGCATAAATATCTCCCTTTTGTCGACCTTCCAAGTAATCCCCATCAGATATTATACAATTTATGACATTGTATTATTTTATTTTTTTTATTTTTTGTTCCAATGATTCGCAAAATATCAGGGCTTAGCCTTCCACGTCGAGTTAATCTACTCAATCACAGCGGTGCGTTGTCCTTTCAAGAGCCTCTTCAGTACGAGGCACAAGCTTGAATCTCAGGGCAACCACATCTGGGGCATACGCTGGCTGTGGTAGCATCATGAGTATCTTGTTTTTTTTTTTCTGACAAAAAAAATTTGATACAGTTTCTGTGCTCTAATTTGGCAACATTGTAGATAAAAACGAAAGACAAACAGACGAAACATGTAAAAGCCAAGGGGCTGACAAACCCTAACAGAATATTTAACATGCTAGAGCTTGGCGACTCAAGTGAGGCATGTGAGCACCGAGATAATGCCAGAGAAATCATTTACATATATTGAATATGCCTAAGCGGCATAAATTCTCGATTATCGATATTTTTAAAGGGCATACATCTATATTTAAAAAGTACATATACACATGCATTGCATTTTGTAAATATAAAATATTATTAAATTATTTTACATATTTATAGGTGTATACAGTGGCTCACACCTTATTTGCACCACCAACAAATACAAATTTTAACTGCTCATCACTTGGAAATGATTAAAGACTTTTGCAAAATTTAAATGCAAATTTATGTTTCAGTATTTAATTATTATTTTATATACATATCATAAATATTCGTCCTATAGACATCAATACATATGTATCACTTTTCTTTAACCCTATTAATATAATATATTTTATTTTATATGGTATATATACATATATTGGGTTTTCTGCACACATAAGTAGATTCACTTTTCATTATTTTATTCATTCCTATGATTTAATTAACATTTATATATTACTTTGCGCTGATCGTCATTTCTGAACACATTTCGCATTCCTGCAAAAAAAAAAAATAATAATTATTAATTTCTTATTAAATATATAAAATAAAAAAAGTAAATAAAATAATCAACATTTTTCAAAATTAAAAAAACAAAAAGAACATTTCTATTTAGTTAAATATTTTTATTATTTTTATTTATATTTATTATTAATATTCTTCTTTATTTATTTATGTAAATAAAATAAAATGTTAAAATTAAAATTAAAATTATATTAAAATATAAAAATTACTTATTTTTGTTTATTATTTCTTATTATTCTTTATTTATTTATTTATTTATTTATTTAAAAAAAATTAAAAATTAAAATTATATTAAAAAATAAAATTTATTTATTATTTTTATTTTTATTTATTATTTACTAATTTTCTTTATTTATTTATTTAAATTAAATAAAGTATTAAAATTTTAATTAAAATTATATTAAAATATACCATTTTTTATTTTTTATTATTATATATATTATTACTTATTATTTTTCTTTATTTATTTAAATTAAATAAAAAATTTAAAAAAGTATATTAAAATATATTTATATACATACCAAAAACTCCAATTTTATATTTTTATATTTCTACATTTTTATTAAATTTTTTTAGATATGCGAAGAAAACAAAAATCTTAAATTTAATTCAATTCAATTTGCATGCTTGAACATTTGTAATATAAACTTTTTGCCATTTGCATAAATACATTATGACTATCAGTGCTCCGCACACCATGTATGAAATTCATTTCAATTTCCAATTTCAATTCGCTGTACATTGGGCTAAACTGCAAAGGCCTCGCCTCCATAGAGGTCTGTACAAAGATAGAGCTGCTGTCTGAGTCTGATTGTTTAAACGATTCAAATTTCGATTTTAATGAATGAGAGCGAGGCGTATGTATATACATACATCTATATATACTACAAGCAATTGCACACCAGTTTGTAGCAGCATTATGATTAGATTATGGTGTATACATGTGTGTGTGTGTGGGGCAAATCCATTAGCCCTAGACTATATAGACAACGGCATATGGGGCGTATGCAGCCAATGCCAGTGTAACCAAAAACCGCAATCTTGTTATATTCAGTTAGCCCCAACAAACATGCCGCAATAACCTATACTTACTGCGTTAATGTATGAGCACAACTTTGTGTGTGTGTGTGTGTGAGAGAGTATATGTGTGTGTGTGTGTGTGTGTGTGACGAGTAGTCAACAAAGTTATAAAGCTACATTGCGGGAGGGTAAGAAAAAGTCGTAATCCCAAGATGTCAACCCGGTTGTCGGGCGCCTAAGGAACTTTCTAATCTGAATATATATACATATATATACATATATATATATATATATATATATATAGATGAGTGTGTATACCTAAAGAAGATGAAGAATTTGGTGTAATAAACAGCGCGTCTGAAGGCTGTGGGTGGTTAGCTAAAATGTGTACAAGACTTACGCGTAATGCGTATGAAACAAAACAAAGCACGTTTTGCACTCAATGAGGCACAGCAGGTGCTCCACTGCAGACGCACACACACACACACACACACACACACACACACACACACACACACACACACACACACACATGTTTCAGCTTAGATTTTTTTGGGTTGAGCTGAACGCATATGCTAAGCGACGCTAAGCGTTAAGAGCTAGTTAGTCAAAGTCAGGTAAAGAAAGGCGAATGCTAACGATGGTCTATGCCTCGGCCAGGGTCGCTTCAAATAGAAGCAAAACAAAAATAAAAAATAAATTAAAAAAAATAAAAAAAAGAGCGCCGCAAGCACGTGACACTGATGATGATGCTGCTGCTGCTGCTGCTACTCCTGCTGCTGCTGCTGAGAGCTGAGAGCAAGAGGATTTCATAAAATGAAATTTTGCTATACAAGAGCCCCCATTCGACTTTTATTGCTGCTATGTTATGAGAATATTCTGTCCGCCCAGTTGCTCGACTCGGGCCCGGGTCGCCCATCAAGTGCAATTAGAATACGCAAGGCTTTAAGCCTTCCTGCCCTAGCTTCTCGAATCCCCTACCACCCCCCCCCCCCCCCCCCCACCACACCCCTACATTCATTCGCGGCCCGTTGTTATCGCTGCATAAGTAAATAGTTGCCAACGAGTCGCCCTTTAAAATTATTTCGCAAATTCAAATGTCAACAGCGTCAGTCGGTGGCAAGGCAAAAAAACACACACACACACACACACAAGAGAAACAAAAGGGATGCGCCTAAAACCAAACAATAGCGAACAATAACAGCGAACAACAAAAAAGGAGGTAAAGCTAAAAAAAAAAAAAAAAAAACAAAGAAGAAAGGAAAAACGTAATGGGGAAAATGTGATGCATAACAGGAAGCCAATGTTCTAATACCCTAATCGATTATTGGAAACGAAAGTTTGAACCGAAACATGTGATGTGAATAGAATTCAATATAGAATATGATATAGTGATGCGACATAGTTCGAAAGAATAGTAGTAAAGAGAGATCGAATGAGTTATAAATAAGGGTAGATCATAAAATACTCAAAAACTTAGTTCGCTTAGAGCTTCTGATGTTCTTTAAGCAGAAGCAGTTTTTTCTTCACCTTTCGGTTATAGCGACGTAAAATCGGTCGGTCCCTTGAAATAGTTAATTAATTGAGAGATCCTAAATAAGCAGAGTTCGTAAAGAGTGACTTGGATGAGGGTTTCTGATACTATTTAAGTATCTCTATATTATTATATCTATTGTCTACATTCTCTATATTACAATTCTATGGAATAGTACTCTGAATTTTCGTAAGAAGAGAATTTAAATAAAATCGAAAAACTTTACCTATACTACAATTATATGAAATTGAACCTAAATATTCTTTAAAAAAAATAACAGAATATAGGAAAAAAAAATACTAAACTTCATTTATGATTTCTGGAAATTCTCAAAATAGGAAATCTCAATAAAACTATAAAAAAAAAATTAAAATTCAATAAAAACTTCGAAATGTTCAAGTTTATCTACTAGAAATTTATTATACGTCATTATATTAATTCATATTAAACTATATAAATAAATCTAATCCATCTAAAGTTCTTTGAAACTCTTGAAATACGAATAGACTTTTGTTAGTTGCATTTACAACTAATTTATATTCCTTTATGTTCCTTTCAAATCAGAGCTCTATTACCGTTACCAAGTCAACTTAGTCCAAAGTTACATTCCGCATGACCAAGCGATGAGGGTTTTCTCGCAGAAAACATACAAAAAACAAAAAATGGCAGAAGATGAGAATGTCAGCAAGAACAAGATGAAGAACAATAACAACAACTTCACTAATATAATATTTATTACGGTGATTATGTCTTGAGCCAAGGGCAAGTGCTAGCAACGCCCAACAGCCTCGCAGCCTCGCAGCCACGCAGCCTCTGAACATTCGGTCCCCCGAAGCGAGTCCCCAACGGCCGATGGGAAAGTGGAAATGAAAGTTGAGAGAAATGTAATAAGCAAGCACTTTGTGGGCACGGTCAGAGGACAGCGGGCAGCGGGCAGCGGACCGAGAACTAAAGATATATCAACTATGATGGACGCCGGCAATAACGACGACGACGACGACGACGACGACGATGATGACGATGACGACGATGACGACGATGACGATGACTATGATGATGAAGAGACAACACAGCTGGCCAAGGTCCATTGCCGTAGGAACAAACTTTAATTCATTTTATGTACCTTCTCTCTATGAACCTCTCTCTCCCTCTCTCTCACCTAAGGCTCTCTGTCTCTCTGTCTCCTAAGGCAATAAAAAATCGCTTTGAAATCAGCTTTTCTGATACAAATCAGAAAACTTAACTAACTTCCATAGACTCTCTCTCTCTCTCTCATTCTCTAGCTAACTCTGCCCCCCCCCCCCCCTCCCTCTCTCTCTCTCCCTCTCTCTCTCTCTCTCTCTTTCGCTCCCCCTCTCCCTCTCTCTGTCTGCTTAATCAATAAGTGACGCATCGCAATCTACACCTTTGAACGCGTTTACGCGTTAACTGCAAATGATGAAACGCGTTGGACCGGAAAACATTTATTTACCAATACATTTTTAAACAAGTTTACCTCATCATTTCCGCTCTTGGATTGCAATTTTTTTATTATTATTTTTTTTATTAATTTTGTTCAGTTAACAGAAATGAACTTTTTGCAAACTGTTGTCCACATCAAGGGGAAATTCGCTGTTGAAAAAAAAAACGAACATTCAATCAAAAGGGGTCGCTGCATCGCATAAAGGAAATAGAACTCAATAGAGCAAATATTGAAGAAAATATTTAATTTGAATTTTTTTAAGTACATCAATGAGTGTAAATGTATAATATTAAAAAAATAAAATTAAATATTAAATTATAGCTTCTATTTAATTGTAATTTTAATTTTAAATTATGAATTATTATTTGTTAAATTAAAAACTTCTTTACAAAAAGTTAAATTTTAAATTTTATAAAAATTATTTAATTTATTATTATTATTTGTTAAATTAAAAATGTTTCTACAAAAAGAAAATGCCGTTCTCTACACAATTAGCATAGGATAATAAAGTTCTATGGATGCTGATTGATGCTAGGCTGCAGTTAAAGCTGTAAGCATAAAATTCTCAACTATCTGATGTCTGATGAACTTAATAACGAATAATACAAAATAAATAAATAAAAATTATTTAAAAAAAAAAAAAAAACACAAATAAAACAAAATATCTCAATTACCATTTCCAATGCGTTCAAGCTATAACAAGCTATGAAAAAATTACTCTAGCCAGAGAAGTTCGACTAGAAGCTACCCTGAACTCTCCAATCCTTTATACCTACATATATATTAAACAATACATGCACACACACACACACACTTACACACATGCAGATACACAATTGCATGCACACGCTCTGCTTACTGCACAGTTGTCGCAGCTTGGGCAGCGCTTCTGGGGTTTTACTGTGTGAACTTAATTGTTGAATAACTTTTCTTCTACATGGACGTTAACAATCAAACTTTCTGAGCGTAATAATGATATCCAAATGTATGTATTTGCCAAGGCGCAAGTCTACTCAAGTATTTAAAATACTTTTGTTGACTGTGGTAAAGGGAGGAAAAATATGCATAATCTGTATTTAAAATACTTTTGTTGACTGTGGTAAAGGGAGGCAAAATATGCATAATCTATGCATGCATTGCAATAGAGACCAAGTTCTCCTATATAGAATATATATAGTTTATAAAGTCTCACCCACGCCCCACTTCTGTCTGTCAGGAGAAAACCAATATACCCACAATTCCCATTTTCTATGAGTTCATCCCTTTCAGCATTTCAGTTGTATATATATATAATTTTTTTTTGCAGACTTCAGGTCATGTATTTGCTGATTAATACTAATTGACAAATTAAGTTGTTCGCATGGCTATGCGAATTATGATGAATTATGATATATATATATGTATATGAAGAAAACAAGAAATATATATAATGTTAACTGAACTTTCTATTCAATTTCAGCTGGATCACAATAGGAATTCGCATTAAAACCTATCAAAGTCGAGGCTCGTCACAGAGTTTTGGATGGACAGCTAATGGCTGTGTGTTAGCGCCTGGAAACGTTGAGGGCAGCTACGTTTTGAGAATACAATGAAGGTTTCTGATTTCAACAGGGCCGTTTGTCAAAGTCACGTCGTCCCGTGCAAAGGATGAGGCGTTTAAGAGTTAATAATGCATCATTAGCATCAGCATCAATCGCGGCTCACACAACCCAATCGTACTATAGCCCGGCCATCAACCCGAGCCACAGTCAGAAGCGGAGTCCGTGGAGTCTGAGATGCTTTTGGCTGTTCGCCGTTTTCACAGTTATTGAATTTCATGTACACTCCGTGCTGGGTAAGTTAACAAAAAACAAAAAAACAAGAAAAATACAATGGAAGTGGGGTTAATTGAACGGAAGCAGGTGACAATTGTAATACGAAGAGCTGCGCTGCGGTCAATTGCAGGGCGAAGACCCAAAAAGCCAGTGGACGAGGCACAAATATTTCAATGAAAAACAATATATATGTATATGTATATATATTTATATATCTATAATTTTTTGCCTAGGCACAACATCAACAACAGCAGCAACTGCATCGATATCGACAGCTGCTAGCAAGCCGAACGACAGCAGCTCGGAGAATAACTTCTATTTTGATGAGAGTATTACGAGCAGGGGGTTATCACTCATTGCCGCTGACACCGCAGCGCCGCAGCTCGTTGACGTCACCTCGCTGCTCGGCGAAACGCAGGCAGCAACAGCAGCAGCAGCAGCAACAGCAACAGCAGCAGCAGCAGCAGCAACGGCAACAACAACAGCAACGCGAGCAACAACACGGGCAATCAGAGTTCGGACAACGGCACTCAGTCAAGCTAGACTCTTGGCCGTTAGCACGGCTCGACTACGAACGGAGCCTGCACTGATTGGCAATAGTAGCACGGCCAAGGCTCAAGATCTATTGGCGGCATCAGCGACGACAACCAAAAGCGCACGCAGCGCCACCGTGAAGCAGCCCATCGATGCGGCACGCTCCCGAAATCATTGGACAGCCGGCGGCGGCGGTGGTGGCACCACAGATGCGGAACGTTCGCGCACGTTTCGCAGCAAGTATCATCATGAGAATCACTATGGACCCTTCTTCGAGGAGCCATCGAATCTAATCGATCCCGGCAAGACACTGGTCGCTGCCGTGCATCTCTTCACGGAAGCTGTACTCAATTGTCGCGTCGGCATGCTGAAGGATAAGACGGTATGGAAAATGAAATATATATCGATTCATATATATATAATATATATATATATATATATATATCGAATGTCGATACAAACTGAATAACAATTAATATACATATTAAATATCTATATGAACCGAATGACGATTAATGTTCACCAAATATCGATATATATCGATCAGCAAGTTATATATTTTAAACATCGATACATATCGACAACTAATTAGTTTTCGATTACAATCCGAATGATCTCCATTGATGCTGATGCAGCTCCAACAATTATCAATATGTTTCGTATCATATTTGCAGGTGATGTGGGTTCGACGCACCACTGAGAAGGTCTCACTGCTCACCGTTGGCAATGTCACATATAGCGGTGATCCACGTATACGAGTCAAATTTCAGTATCCAAACAACTGGCGCCTGATGATCAATCCAACACAGCGTGAAGATGCTGGCATATATATGTGTCAGGTATCCACACATCCGCCGCGCGTCTTTACCACAAATCTCACAATTTTGGGTAAGTCGAGTGGGCTCCGTCAGGCCAGACCCTTGAATATTATTCTCTTTGATTCGCCACAGAGCCGCCGCTGCGGATCATTGACGAACATGAACGGGATGTGGGCGACAGATATTACAAGTCCGGCAGCACCGTCGATCTGCAGTGTCAAATCTCTCGCAATTTCTATCAAAAGGAACGTCTGGCCATACTCAAGTCAACGGAGCTGGGCAATTCGGCGACTGGCAAGCAACTGAATGATACGGCTAGTGAATTGAATCTAATCGGCGATGCGAATCAAACGCACAATACCTACTCTAGCCAGGAGCTAGAGAAATACTTTACTCATTTCATTACCTGGGCCAAGGACGATGAACCGCTCCAAGCACTGACCAATAAGCGTTCCAGGTAGATAGGATTTAGAGAATTGTAAAGAATATTTTGTTGTAAAGTTTTATATAGTTGCTATTGAGATCCAGAATTATATATTCAGAATCGATTTTTTTGTGATTTTAGGCTATATATTTTTATAGCGCTTATGTAACAGACAGAAAGGGGCGTGACGAACCATATATTCCTAATTAAGCTAAAGAACTGAATCAAAGAGTTCGTCTCGCTATTCATCCGCCTTTTCGTGCTTCTCTTCGTCCCCACGTCCCTTCGTCCATTTGTTAGTCTCTCCGTCCGTCCGTCCATCAGTTCATCTGTCCATAAGTTTGTCCGCATATCCTTCCGTCCGGCTGAAGTCCGTCTGTCAATCCGTTATTATGAATCCAACCTATCTCTTAAGCCACAAATATCCTACACCAAATATTCCAATGCATTATATCTATACATACATATATACGCACTTCAAAGTTAATAATTTTGTTTTTTCGTTAGCTCATCCCATTCGCATCCCATCGAAACAAATCAACCAATTTATTTTCCTCTTTAGGAGCGCAACTTGAATGCCACAAAAGAGAACTTTTGCTGTGATTGGAGTTTAGCATATTTTTGATTTAGAATATATTCCCGCCTCGCCAGCCAACAAAATTCGCAAAGAACAGTTTTCAAATACTACGGACATATGCTTTGGCATTTAGATGTCATTATCATGTGCCAAATTTGATTAAGAAAGTTCAGCTAGAAGAAAAGTTATTCCCATAATAAAGCGCATGAGCACGCAGCAGTGTGTCTGTGTGTCTGTGTGTGTGTGTGTGTGTGTGTGTGTGTGTGTGTGTGTGTGTGTGTGTGTATGCCTCGCTCTCACTCGCACTATCCCCTCTCTTTCACACACTCTCACTTTACCAGTCTTTTTCTCCCTCTTTCTATCTCTTTCCCATTCTCCCACTCTCGCTTTCTCTCTCTCTCTATCTCTCTCTCTCTGTCTCTCTTTCTCTCTCTATCTCTCTGTCTCTCTCTATCTCTCTGTCTCTGTCTCTCTCTCTATCTGTCTCTATCTCTCTGTCTCTGTCTCTGTCTGTCCTCTCTCTGTCTCTCTCTCTGTCTCTGTCTCTGTCTGTCTCTCTCTCTCTCTCTCTCTCTCTCTCTCTCCCTCTCTCTCTGTCTCTCTCTTTCGCTCTCTCTATCTCTCTCTCTCTATCTCTATTTCTATCTATCTATCTATCGTCGAATGATAGAAACTCTTCACAAAGTTTTGGGTATATCCTAGTCGAACACTTCCGACGCTCCTCTTTTAATAAAGCTTAGTGATCTTGTAATACTATTTCTGACTTCCGAAGCTCATAAAAAATTTGCAAAATTATTATAAATATTATCCATAGCCCTGCTGTTGCTCTCTCATTCAAACATATTTTGGCACGTTGCATTCTCAAGACCATAACTCGATTATAAAAAAAAAAAGATTTTTAGAAAATTTAAAAAGAGTTTGAAAAAACATGAAAAATACTATAAAATTTGGTATTTTTAATTTTTTTAGTCCTAACTAAAGTTGCTCAAATGAAAGCTTAGTAAATCTTGACAGCCCTAGAAAAGTCTATTCAGATGATTCTGAAAAAACCTGAAAGCTTTTGTTTCTATAAACTCGATTGTGCTTTAATTAATCAATAAAAATCTTGAACTAATTCACAGCGTATCCGACAAATGGCTCAATAGTCGAATTTCTATAGCGGATGCCAAACTTTCAGATAGTGGAAATTACTCCTGTTCCCTTGGTCGACTCTTCACTGTAATTGTGCAGGTGCAAGTGCTCACGGGTAAGATCAACAAATGAAGTACACATGAATACTGCTCAAAGTTGACCTAATTAACCTCTCAATTTTTCAGGTGAATTACCTGCTGCAGTGCAGCACAATTTGGCACGCAGATCTGGTAGCTGCTTCTCCCTATCCTGGAGTCTCTTCATTATTGTTATTTGTTTCTACATACTCAAGAGCCATTCATCACAGTTTCATAGTATTAAAGCGATGAATGAATAAATGAATGAATGTCTGACGTAAAGGAATTGTACTTAGCATTCGATCATTTATCTATATATATACATATATATTATAGTATTTATGACTAAATACCAAAAACATAGAATATTTCCGAGAAAACCAAAAACAACCAAAAATGAAAACAGAATTCCCATATGTGTACGAATATGCTTCACGCTGTGTAACTGCTAAAACTGAACAATTTGTCCAAAAAAAAAAAAAAAAAAAAAAAAAAAAAACTACAACAAAAAAACCAAACAAACAAAAATGATTCGTCTATGTATGTGCATCAATTACATCATCAAAAAAAAATACATACATTGAATTTTCTATATCAATTTACACGACTTTCATTGATATTCTTCTTAATAAAATAAAGTCGACAACTTGTTTTGAAACTAAAAAAAAAAAAAAATAAGAATAATACAAATTAAAACCAAAAAAAAGAAAAATCGAAAATAATTCTAAATATCAGTTCAAGTAAGCCCAGAAGAACTTACCCAAAATTATTATAAAACAAAGTGTATGTTTTATTATCAAAACAATGGAAAAAATGCAAAATTCAAATCAAATTTGTTATTACATTTTGTTTGATGTGTGAGTCCAAGTTCAACTTTCACTTACATAATTAAGTTTTTAACATTTTAATTGTGTGTGTTTCGGCAATTAGTATGTTTGTAAATATTGTAAAATGAGAGAAGTTAGGATTTTACCTCCTTAACTCCATACCGTGCATATATTTTTCTCGATTCTCATTCTGCTAGCTCAAAATTGTATAGTTAAACTATTTATTCGAATTGATTTATACATATACATTATATATACATATATACACATATATATGTAACTTAGTTAATGGTAACCTACTTGGCTGGATTAACGAAACTCTATGATCCACCAATATTGTTAAATTGCGATAATCATGCAGTATCATGATTATCATGCTATATTACAACTAAATCAAAAATACATACTTTCAAATATAAAATCCAAACTGAAGAGTTTTCTTTTTGCAACAACGTGAACGGTCAAAGTTTTTAGCAAAAAAAAAAAAAAAAAAAAAAAAAAAAAGTAGCTGAAATTGCAAGTTCAACTTAATGAAGTGATTGAAACTAAGTTTCAGGCAATGGTTGCATTTCATCAGGTTGAAAACTTTGTTTGAGATAAACTTTTTCTTACAGCTTTTTACGCAGCATAAATTGGCTCAGCGCATGAAATGACAAGTTTTTAATACTAAATACTAATACCTCTATCTATATCTTAGTACTAATAATTTTCTTTTAATTATTTGTTGCTTTTATAGTAAATTGTTCAAAGTTTAACTGCCGCAAGCGCATTTATTTATTTATTTTATTTAACTGAAAACCATAGCAAACAGCTTTTGAGTTCGTGTCATGGCATTTTGCTTTTGTATGCTAGCATTTAAAAATCAAATTTATCAAACCGCTGTTGATGAATACTTTTGGCGCCAAGGGCATATTCTTTGCCCAATTGATTCTACTACAAACGGCATAATTAAATTGATCTAAATAATATCATACATGGCAAAGCAAAAAAAATATAATCAACAACAAATTTATTGCAATAGTTAATAAAGCTCTGTGAGCTTTAGAGCAAACGTAACCTCTCAACTATCGATGACATTTGCAAATCTATCGTTTGCCAGCAGTTTGTCGATCGATATTTTAAAAGCAATCGCATACTTATTTATAGCACGAATTTTTATTTTCATTTTGTTTAAATATATAACAACATCAACATTTGATTTACAATATACACAATTATTTTTTTTGTTTATTTTTTTTTTAATTTTTTCAAACACATTCTGCAAGGAATAACAAGTGGGTCTACCTGACGTAGTATATAGAGATAAAGTGTGTTACATATTTTGCATTGCCTCCCCCCAAGTGATAAGACACATCCATGTATATGCATATAATATATATCTCAACAGATAGATGTATATTTGCATATACCTGAAATCAACTGCATACAATATTTGTTTTCTCTGCTTGCACTAATTGCATACAATTTTGGAACTGCCTTGACTATCGAGTACATTTCCTGAGCTAAACGGACTGCGTGGGCGGGTGACTGCCGAAACTATCGATGGGAAAAAGATTCCTTATGCCACTTGTTCGTCTGACTCTGACTTCACCTTGACTAAAGTACACGGGGGCAAATGCAAAAACAAAAACGAAACGAAAACAAAAACAAAAACAATAAGAAATTGACTAGAATGATAACACAGTAGCAAAATAAAATAACATGCAAGTGATTTCCCTCCACAGGCACAAACGTTGGAGCTGAACATGTTGAAGCTACGTAACACCTGGTCGGCGGTGGGCTACAATGCCGGTCCAATCGCAATACGGTGAGTTGACCACACGATAAGTAGCTGCAAATTTTAATATGTATTTTTTTTTTAAATCTAATTTCTTTGGCTTGCATTTCCAGCTGCTTGTCAACGACGGCCAGCTGCAAGGATTCGGAATCATGGTTCTCCAAGCTGCTGGTGCGCAAGATCGAGCCAACGAAGGAGTCGCACAGTCGCATGCTCAGCGATAAGGAAATCATATATGCGCTGCATACCCACAATGTGCGGCCCGATTCCATGGGCGACTATCTAAATAATTAGTGAGTGGCAAATTGGATCAGATCAGATAACTTGAAAATTAATTAATTTTCATTCTTCATTTTTGTGTACAATAATAACAGCAAACACACTGTGGGCCTAATTAATGAGAAGAAGACGAGCCTGTCATGCAAATTGGTTGCCTCATGGACTGTCCAGGTGGGCGATATGGATCAGTGTCTGCATTTGTGGAAATACACTGGCGGCTTTGAGAAAATCGATCAGGCCAAAGAGGATCTGTGGCACGATGAGGAGTATTTGAAGCTAATGAATGAACGTTCCAAATTCTTGCGCTCCCGCCATCTGCAATATCTCTTGGCCTTCAGCTACTGGCCTCAGATCGTCAGTCGAACTGGCAAAAATATCTACGAGATGCGGCAAGTTGAATCAACTATTTGTCTGTTAGTCTTAATATTATATTACATATATCTTGTCATTCTCTTCAGATCGTATCGTCTGACGCCTGGCACCATGATTGAGTGGGGCAACAATTGGGCGCGCGCCATTAACTTCCGCAAGCACAACAATGAGGCCTTCGCTGGCTTCTTCTCGCAAATCGGACGGCTCTACAATGTGCATCACATTTGGTGTAATTATAATAGACACAAGATATTTATTTATATGTATATATATATATATTTATATATGCTTTCGTCTCTGCTTAGGCTACAAATCGCTGCAGGATCGCAAGGAGACCAGAGAGGCTGCCTGGCGCTCACCCGGCTGGGATGAGTGTGTCGCCTATACTGTGCCCCTCATACGCGAGATGCACTGCCGCGTCCTGGCGCCCACCGAATTTTCACCCTCACAATAGTGCGGATAGCCAAAACGAATTGTTTTTTGAGTCCGCTAAAAAAAAAAAGAAGAAAAAAACTATTGTGAACCCCAAAAGCCAAGCCCCCAGCCAAGCCCAGGCCCAGGCCCCAGTCAAGCTAAGCCTGCGGTGATCTAAACACATATATCTGATAAAAACTTGTATATAATGCCAGCATTCGAATTTCGAATGCTTACATTTCTTTCTTAGCTCTTATTTAAGATTAAAGTGCATTTTTGTTGTCTAAACACTTATGACACCTATTGGAAACTATGTGCAAATAATTATATATATATATACCCATATACATATATATATATATATATAGCAAACGATCAGATCAGAGCACACAAATTATGAATATAAAATTGTTAATAGAATTGTGTACACAAAAAGTAAATAAATTGTGAATGAATCGCATTTACTTGAACAAATTTTCATTAAAATTTTAATTTCGATTTTCATTTTTTTTATAGTTTTTGTTTTTTTAGGAAAAACTCATAGTTCGAATTTTTACATAAGGAAAATATAGATGAACTATATCTCTCTTTCTCTGCTCTCTCTCTCTCTCTGTCTCTCCTCTCTCCTCTCTTAGGCATTGTTGCAGCAGAAGAATTTAATTTTAAATATTTTACTGTTTGCTTTGAGTTTTTCTTTTGTGCAAATTCCAATTTCTTTAAACTTGATTTTTTTTTTTCTTTTTTAATAAATATTTACACAGTTGCTTAATATTAGGAATTAATTGCTTGGATCAGCTCAAGGCGCATATAGTTAGTGGAATTCAATTTTTAGCTAGATTTGAGCTTAGGTTAGACTAAAAAAAAATTTATTTTTTAATCAGAAATCGAATTACTATCATCATAGATCTACTACTAAAAGATCTTTCGCTTAAGTAATAAATAAAAAAAAACGAGTTATCATAATGCAAGCAAACCACTAAAACTGAAATGAAAGATTAAAACAGACTTTTCATATTGCGATTGCTATTGAACATATTGACAAATGTATATAATATGCGTATATATATTTATATAGATATATATATATGTGTGTGTGTGTGCATGTATGTATATATGTATATGAATATATATATAGCTATATATGCATGTACACATATATATATATAGATGTATATACATGTGAATATATATATAGATATAGATATATATTCACATGTACATACACACATATATACACACACATACACACACGCACATATATATGTATATTCACATATTATATACATTTACAATATAACATTTCATGACAAATTTTTTAATCGCCCCTCGCAGAGGCATCGAAACTATAAACAAATAACGATTTTGTCTTCTTCTAATCCCATTCGACATTTGGCGTTTGGTTACTTCTCCAAGCGTTGATGATCTCGTTGAACGGGGTCAGGCCAGCCGAATATATATATATACAATATATATATATCTCTCGGTTATAGTTATCAAAATAAAATTCATTCAACGGACATCCATCAATTGCCGATGCATGCATAACAAAATTTTGTATAACGATTAAAATCGGAATTGAACTAAATACGTTAAACTCGCTGGATATATATAGCTGCTGTCGTTGTTGTTGTTGTTGTTGTTGTATTCTTCTTCTTCACCAACTTGTTAGTGTTGTTCTATCATCCACAATCGTCCACAGCTGCGCTATATAACTCCTCTAGTCTGGACTCATTGTGATATCATCTCTTCGGCCTGTTGGCGCATATTCTTGAGATGTTTCTTGCCCAGCAGATGCTGTTGCAATATGGATATATGATTCATCGCCTTGTTGCACAACTTGCAGTAATACGAGCCAGAGGGTGTGCGATACATGGATAGATCCCCGTTGATGTCAATGACGCATGCGGCGGCTATCGATTGTTGCTGCTCTTTGAGCAGCTCCTGGGCATTTGGATCTTCGTCGAAATTCTTTTGGCGCAGCTTCTTTTGATGTTTGGCTCCATCGAGATGCATCTGGATTTGTGATGCCGATGTGACGCTGATATTGCATATTTTACAGGTTAGACTCTCGTCGACAGCATTGTAATGATGCTGCTCCTCTGAAATGTCCATCATTTCGCTGGACATGTCATGCATTTCACCTGTGCCCTTCAAGAACATCTCGCCAATGCCGAAGCGACCGTCATCAATCATCACCTCGGCCTTGGTGCCAGTGCGCACCCAATTGCCATCCGAATTGTAGTAGCCGGCGCCCGATGGCTTCGAGCGCTTCTGCACGACCAGCTGATGCTTGCGTCCGGCATAGTGCTGACGGGCATGAGTAATCGAGGTTAGCGGCAGATCGCATAGATTACAATGGAATGCATTTGGGCCGGTGGGGCCCTGTTTGACAAGACGCTTGATTGGCGGCGTCTGCAGGCCCATTTCAGTGTAGTTCTTGGCCAGCCAGGCACTAATATGACGATCATGTGCCTTGGACTCGTAATGATCTTTGGCACTCTTCATCGATGTCATCTGGGACTTGCATAACTGACAGGACAGCGGATGGATCAGTTTGTTTAGCTCGTCCGGGTAGCTTTCGTCGCGGCCCTGAAACAACACCAGATTATTGCCATCACCCTCGACGGATTCGCATATTTTCCTCTTCAGTTTGCGCTGCTGTGATGCAATGGCCGCTGTTGTTGTGTGCTCCATATTATTCAGCATTACAGCCTCAGTGTGCATCACTTTTGCAGCTGTGTGAAAACGATTTCCTGCGGCCACTCTTGGTGCCGGCTGCGGTGTGATTTTAACGGACACCGGCTCGCAAACGTGTTTTGGCTGTTTATCTGTTGTTGTTGTGATTAGCGGTATTTGGTACGTAGTTAAATATCCGGAAGTCATTTTCGTAAAATATATACGGAGTTTTTTTTGTTGAGACAGAACGTAAGGTTACTTAAAATCTATTTAAAACAGCACTAGTGATGTGTCGAATTGTCGTGCGCCCCACAGCGCAGGCTCAAAAGTTATCGACAAAGTAACCATCGCTAGGTTTTTCAATGGGGTGTCGGAATCATTCATGTGAAGCACATATATCGATTTAATGGCATCGTCCACAGCGCCAGCTACCCCGCCCCCCGCAGCTAAGTGCGCCAGCCAACCCCACCATGGTTATTTGAGAAGAAAACCAGCATATGGATTTACAATTTCAAAGAGTTTTATTTAGAAAAAATGTCTGTTGGCTTTTAAGAATAAAACACTCTCTTTTTAATTGTCGGGCAATGAGCGAATGATGTCCGAATCTCCAGGATCGGTAATGGACATTGTGCACACACGGAAGTATTTACCGCAGGCGGTGCCCCAACTCAATGTTGGTGCCACTGTAGTGCTGAACTTCAGTTTTGGCCAACATGGCGTAGTATTCGATCTCCGACTTCCTGCAATTGTCATCAAATATAATTTTTAGTCATACGAATGAATATAACATCTCCGACTGTTTGCAAATATATGGCAAATCAGAAAGAGTCTCTAGTAATAATAAAATTCGTCAAGGTACTCGGAATTACAAAAAATCATCATATAAATAACTTCGATTACTACTCATATCTATTGAGAATGACTCCTTACCCCATTCGAACACATGCATGTGAGTGTGTGCGTGCTTGCGTTTGTTACTGGAACCATTTGGAGCCATGCCGAACTAGTTCAATCTGTTGCACATTGTCGGCAATGACGACGGCGGCGGCTGCTGCTGCTATACTACTCCATAGTTTCCATAAATATTATTCGATTGGAATCATATTTCTCAGTCAGCATTAAAGAAGACTCCATATGGTTCCAATAACAGCAACAACAGCTACATATCACTGTTCATACGCGGGCGTAATGGAAATCTACTTCTCAGTAGTATATTTTGTTTGTAATCCAACACGAGTCTACAAATTTTCTTTTTTTTACCTCAAAGCGGGCGTGTTGCTGGCGATGAGCACCAGTTTGGCCTTGCCCTGACGCAGGGTCTTCAGCGTTTGCTTGTAACCCAGGCAGTACTTGCCGGATTTCATAACCAGCGCCAGACGCGCATTGGTGCTCTCTAAGGCCTTTTTCTGTAATTACCGCACAACAATACGAAACTGTTAATAAATCACGCTCTAGCAATTGATTTGATGTTTTCAATTTACCTGTTTCTTTACGGCAACCATATTGAATGTTTAAAGTCACACAAAAACTAAAAGTAATAAGAAAATTAACTTTAGCAATTACTTCTATCAAAAGACGGAGCAAAACACCCACCTTGGTCGAGTGACGCTGTCAAAAAGGCAGATCTTGCTGCAAAACGGAAACACGCTGCCTTTGTCAGGGCTGCAGTGATGTTTCAGAACAAGTACGGTAACTTTAGGCCAGCTATGACACGATACGATTTAGTGCATGACAGAGAAGCTTTTAAGTATCGATAGCTCTGAATGTTGTTTATATAAATTTAAAAGAGTAATTTACATGTACGTTTATATTATCTTAATAATTACTGATAATTTATATACAATCTTATCAATTTTCAGCCATTACAGTGCACTATTTTTAACCTATCTCAGTATTTTCTAATCGAATTTAATATCGGATAGTACGATATATTTTACTCACAATCCGATGGCAACACAGATGTTACCAAAATGGTGGCACTAGGAGCAAATGCACACACACATACCCGCCATATGATATGCCTTGTTGTGTGTGTGTGTGTGAGTGGGAACGAGAACATTTATTTTGGTAAGCCGCACATGTAGCGCACATACAAAAACATGCGACGAATGAAAACTGCAAAATCCATCAACAAACCGCCGCCAATACAAGCGGCAGTAAAGAAAACAAATTTCGATGGCGACAATGATATACAATTCGAAGTGGAACTCTGCTGGTGCGTGCAGCAATTGCAAACGGCGCTGCAGAGCGGCAATCTGAGCCAAAAAGTTGGTAAGACTGTCCCCGAACATTCAAATTATAAATGAAAATGAATTGTTAAATGCATCAATACAGCTGAGGATACGGCCAAGAATCTGAAGACCTTAACAAGTCAAACGGCGCCGCTGATCAAAAAACGACAGGTCATGAAATTGGCGCTCGGCGATTACCGTTCGAAAATGCAACAGGAGGAGAAAAAAATGCTGCTAGGTAAGAAGTGAACACGACTTGCAAACGGCGAGCTTAAGAGAGAGAGTGAGATTCAAAGATAAGTTTAAGTTTTAGAGGTAAATTTAAATATAGTCGTGGGAGTATGTGGGGTAGAAGGAGAGGGACAGAGAGAGAAGTTAATCACTTAGGATGCAAATACATATGTACATACATATGTTTGTAAGATGTTGGTCGCTTATGTTAAATATACTTAGTGTTGTATAGAAGAATATTTAGAATATATATTTATGTAACTTTTTTTATATGGAGGAATATATAAATGTATATATGTATTCCATTCATTCTGCATTTATATGTATATACATATATTCTAATTATTTTTCTAATAAAACATTTTCTACATATACGAGAATGTTAAGTATTGTATATATTGTTAATATATAGCCATGTGAATCTGAAGTAGTCAATCTGAGAGAGAGAGTCAAGGAAAATTCGATTTATCTATTATGAAGCTAATATAAATGCACTATCTATAAATATTATTTACCTGTGAGATAGATCTATTATTGGTCTAAAATATGTGAGCATAAAGAGACTTTTTATTAAGCCAATATATTAATGAATTTCTATGTAATTATATTAAGCAGAAATTGTAGATTTATCAGGAAATGTCTCTCACTCTCTCTCTCGCTGTTGTTCGTCTATCTCTGTTCAATGCATGCAGAATGCTATCTCTCATATACATCTGCTCTCTTCTTGCCCATTAGCTCTACGTTATTTATTACATATTCTGCTTCTTTCCTTTTGCAGCATCGAAACAAATCAAATTTACAGCTGCCGACGAAACGAAACCAAAATCGAGCTTTGTCAAGAAGTCGGCGCTGCTAACGTCCGGCAAGGACTTTCGCTTCAACTTTGCGCCGCCCAATGCCAGCAACAACAACAACAATGAGAACGAGAACGAGAACGAGAGCGAGGCAGCTGCAAGCCAGGCTCAGACCGTGCCCCAAATGCCAACAGCTGCCATATTCAGCAGCGGCGGCAAGGAGGCGCCTTTTCGTTTCAACTTTGCCATTGAGAATGCGCCAGAGGATATCAATTTCGAGGGCCTAATGCTGAATAGTTGAACAACTAAATAATACAAATATAGTTATTAAACAAATACATGCTTCATTTATAATTTAAGAATTACAAAAGTTTTGTTTTTGTTTTTTTCTTTTCTGTTCGTTGTGCATCAACGAATGCATAAATACATTTTATTACTTGTTTTATTTATTAATATTATTAATAGTACTTTTTGTTTGTTTACTAATGCAACTAAAGCAGCATAACTGTACAATAGAAACAAAAATGTTTACTGCACCGTCGACTGCTTGCGAAAAGTTAATCTTATGAAAATTTAAACCAAAGTCAATTGACATTCACTTAATTAATGTTGGAATTGTTGTAATGGATTTATAGTTGCTGCGGTGCCGCCAGTTTGCTGCTGATATACCTCAATTGTGTCGCCCTCCTCCATTTCCAGGGATGTGGGCGTGTCATTCTCATTGATCGGCTGTCCATCGAAACGGAATCGCACCACCTGCATCGATAGACCCTATGGAAAGTGTAGATAGAGAGAGAGGAAGAGGGAGAGGGAGAGAATATTTGCTGTTAGCTTCTGGCTAGAAATTGGTATCTGATGCTTCCATCTTTCACTTACGGCTCGGTCACAATAGGCATTCATTAGCTTGCGCAGCGGAGTGTGTTTCTTGATTTTGAACTGAACAACGGCATTATCCTGGCCCAGGACCTTTAAGTTGATGTGCTCGGTTTCAGTCTAAGGGGCAGAAACCAAAAAATAATGTAAACAACATTTTTTTAAATATAAAAAAAAGTGCTTTAGACAGGCTTTCTTAAGCTAGGTACACACGATGCAAACAATTTGCAGCAAACAACAAATTTGCAATAACTGTTTGCGGCAACTTTTCTTTGCTTGTCTGAATACAGAATTTTACCGTATATTGTAGTAGCTCTTTCAAAAGGTTCTGATACACTCCTTCGTCATATCTTTTAGAAATCCACTCTTTCATCCCACACTTTCCTTTTTTGGCAGATTTTGATATTCTCATTTTTTTACGTTTTATCAAAATTGCTAATATGGCAACAGCAGCAGCTCTCGATTTTTGTGCCGACATAATATAAACACGTCGTTATTCCTTGACTTTTTCAAAACAACACAACTTGCAAATAAATGTCACTTGCAAGCAATGCAAACAACACATGAAAACACGTGTAAACGCAATATATTGCATGGAATAGCCATGCAAAAACTTTTGCTGCAAATTGTTTGCATCGTGTGTACCTGGCTTTATAGAAAACATGTTTCATTTATTTTTTTTTTTTCTTTTGCGCGCGCGGGTGTGTGTGTGTGTGTACATATGTATGTATGTATGTACAAACATATTTACATATATTGTACACCGGCTTTTTTTTTTTTTTGGCACTGGAGCGGCCAAAATATATTCGCACATAATTTTCACTGGAAATAAACCAATTTCGTAAAATATTCACCTTTTTTTCCTCAGACATTTCTAAAATTTTTTCCTTATACCCGGCTATGCTCTATATCGCAATAGATATTAAACTACAATGAGAAATACAATCCAACGTCGACAGCGACACAACAACAAAAGCAGGGGTGACCGATAACAACTATCGCACTGAGCAGTTCACGCGCGAATTAGTGTCATCGGCGGTTCGCAGAACTGTGCAATGCTGATATTGTTAAACAGTGATGCGATGTTTTGTTTTGGAACTAGATTTAATGATGCTGCTCCAGCTGAACAGAACTAGCTACATTGTAATATAATTATATTATTTAATGATAATTGGAGAATACAAAATAAACAAAATTTGTATTTCTTTTTTTTTTTTTTTTTGAATAATACGATAATCTTTATTCTATTAAAGGTAATATGAAAAATACTCAATATGGAAGTTATTACTTTTCTATACATAATACATGCATATATGTATGTATATAAATCTATATTCGTTTATATAGAGATATATGTATACATATATGTATATGTATATGTTACATTTACAATATTAACTCTATTTGTTTATATACACAATTTTAGATTTGCATTATGTTGTTGTTGTTGTTGTTCTTGCTTTAATTGATTGAATATTTTATTTACTAATTTTTGTGTACATACACACTCATACATATGCAGATCTATAGCACTTTGAATTTCATATATGTATGTATGTATGTATGCATGTATTTATGCTTGTTTGTCGATTTCTCTTTATTGTATTCACTGATATGCATTTATTTAATTATTAATTGTTGCACACAAACATATATGTATATGTATGTATGTATGGGTTGAGTATAAAAAAAAAAAACACACATACGCTTATAATTAAATATGTATGTATGTATGTGTATATTGTAGCATTAGGTTCACATTTCATCTAAGAATTTGATATTGACGCTAATCCAAAACACAACTGGAACTGGAACTGGAACTGATAAGGAAATGGGAACTCTTCATTTTTGGCTATCATATAGATCTAACACACACACACGCACACATGCAGGCACGTTTGTGTATATGTATGCCTGCAAGGGCTTAGCATTGTTTGTTTTGCTCGTTCATTCACACACACACGCACACGCTCATTCAATGAAAAGGATATCTAAAAATTCAAACACACACACATACACACTCACACGCATACATACACATTCACATACATACATATATAATTATAGTTGTAATGGACATTTAGATGTTTTTTGAAAAAGCTTAGCAATTTAATTGAGTTATCTAAAAAATATACATATATATATATATATATATATTTATGTAGATATATATATTTAGGTAAAAAATATTTCTAATTTTAAATGAATTGTTTGCTAACTACCTAAATGTTACGATACACACACATACATAAGAACTTTTTGCATTTTGCTATTTATTATTATTTTTATTTTTTATTTTTTTAACTAGTTTAAATTTGCTGATATACATACATACACCTTGCATGCACATACATATATTCACATAGAAACACATTTCGAGGTATAAAATAAAAAAAAAATTTTTTTTTCATTGACATGAAGATTCAGATAAAAATTGAAAAATTGTCATAATTTTTTTTTTTTGTTAAATATATATAAATTCTGTTAGTTTCGACTGAATATATGTAAGTACATAACTTTTGTTATATATAAAAACATTTGTTTTTTTTTAATGATGCGCATAAGAATACTTTGCCTTTGTCCTGCGTGTGTGTGTGTTTTGTTTATATTATAAAATATATATATACATATATATATATGTATATATATATATGTATAGGTATTCTATATAGCTAGTAGCTGGATTATCCGCACTAACTAGAGTTGAGCAATTCTGTTTGGTTTTACCTTTTTTTTCGTTCTATTTATAAGACTTTTTCATGAATACTTCACTATATATATCTATATAGATTTAGTTGCATTTACACATATTTATTATTATATTTTTTTTTTTTGTAGTAATTATTGTTGTAGTTTTCTTGTTGTTTGGTAGGTTTGTTATTCAATTTCATATTTCAATATTGCTATAATTAATATATATATGTATATATATACTTTCGTTCTGTGGGTCTAACGTACATACACATATACATATATATGATATATATATGTATATATAGGTCTGTACTAGGTACAGTCGTGGGTTAGAACTTATTAGTGGGGCATACAGAGGCATTTATGTATTTCTCCCGTTCATCCGATTTATATAGATTGATCTCCAACATATATACACATATATATATATGCATATAAATTTATACATTTATCTACTCTATCACAATTGGAGAGTGCCTAATTTTGTTTTTATTTAAACAACAACAAAAAAAAAGTCGTTAGGCTTAGCTTAGTTGTATACACACACATCGAGCTAGAATATGTTTATATATATATATATATATATATATATATATATATATATATATATTATATATATATATATATATATTATTTAACAAATTTGTTTGAACTAAATAGCTTTACAAACATTTAGAGTTTCTGCTATACATTCATATAGTATTTAATTTTATGATTATTCATATTCATATATATATATGTATATATACATATATATAAAAGTACAAAATTGTAATTATATTCTAGTTTATCTAAAATTTCTTGTTTTTTTTTTTTTTAATTTTTCTCAATTTTTTTTAGGTACTTTTCGTACTATCATGATCGAAATGTTGCATGCAAATGAGAATTTTTGTTGTTGTTTATAGAGAAAAATCATTTGCATTCCATGCAACACGCATCATAATAGCTAGTTATACAGTTATAGTATTGTTAGTTATACAGTTAGTTAGAAGCATGTTTAAGGTACTTAAATGTTTCCGTAAATTTCCATTTCAGTGGTAAGTTTTACGTGCGCACGCACACACATGCATATCATATTGCCTATATATGTGTGTGTGTGTGTGTGTGCGTGGCTCTGTGTGCATGTGTGTGTGTTTAGGTACATATATATAGCGAATATATATATATATTATTTTTTTTAGGATTTTTACTAAATTATTTAAGTCAAAATAATAAAATTAAATTATATAATATTTACATTTCAAAATTATTAAGAGCAAAAATTACAAAAATAAACCAAAAATAGAATAAATTTTTAAATTTTAATTTACATATTTACTTTATAAAAAATAAATAAATAAATGTACGTATTTTTAATTTCACATTTATAAATCTTATGTATATAAAAAATAAATATGAAAATATAAAATATATATTTTTATATAATTTTTTTTTTAAATATATATAATGCATATACACATGCTATAATAAATATATAAAATGAAATTAACACATTTATATATATATTTTAATTTACAAATGAAATTATTTAAAAAATATATATACATACAATTTTTTAAAATTTACTTTGTTATTTTCCTTCATTTTATTTTTTATGCTTTCTGATTTAAATAATTCATTTATAATTTTTTTTTTTTTTTTGCTATTTAGAAGGAATTTGTTGACCGTAGTTTCAGTTATATATATATATATACATTTAATATTTTTTTTAATTTCGAATGTTTTTTAGCATATTTTTTTTTTAATTATCCTCTTTCATATACATATATGCATATATACATTGACATGTTGGCTTAGATTGCATAGCCACACACACACATACACACACACACGCACACACACACACACACACACACACATATATATATATATATATATATATATATATATACATATATAATTTTTTAATTTATATAAATAAAAATGCTTTTTTTTTTTTGTTTGAAATTTTTCAGTTTGTGTTTTTTTTTTTTTTTTTTTGAAATTAAAGTAAACATTTATATAGCACAAGGTATATTACGTAAGCCCGTATAAAAAGTGTAAAATTGCTTTTATTTTTTATTTTTTATTTTACGTTGTTTGGTTGTTGTTTTTTGTTTATATAAAAATTACAAATGTTCATATAAAAATAGATATACATATAAAAAAAAAAAAGTCAAATAGTAATACACACACACCCGCACACACGCACGCACACAAATACACTCAACTGCGACATACCCTAGAAAAAGGAAAACAAATCTGTGACTGATAAGAGAAAACTTGGCTATCTATGGCAGTCAGACCAGCTCTAAGGACGTGCAACTAAAGATCAGCTAAGCATTTAAACATATATATATAACTATTTAACAATATATATAGAGAGTGAGAGAGTTTTAGTTTAGTTTTAGGCTGCTTAGGGTATGTCCATATCGATCATAGCTACGTTTCATTTCCACTTGATATAGAAAAAAAAAAAACAAATAAACAAACAGAACTTATTAACTAATTTTTAAAAACAAACTTAATGTCTGAGGAATTGAACTAACTTGTTGACTTTCTTCTTCTTCTTCTTGTTCTATATAGTATATATGTGTATAACAATTGGAAAACAATTAGTTTAGAAATTCTAAAAAGGATCTCGTCTCTAGTTGTTAATTTGCTTTAATGTCGTGCTTTAAATGTTAATATAAGATATATATATATATATATATATATATATATCGATGCCTAGATAAACTTTCACAATATATAGTACATATGTGAATAACAAAATAAACATGTCTACATACACATACATATATACATACGCATATATATGGACATTGAATCAAGTACAGAGCACAGAGCTTTACATATATATATATGTCTATATATATATATATATATATATATCTATATACACTATCTATTCCATTTTGTATATTTTCTGCATATTTGTTGCTTGAGAGTTGCTTTTTTTGTCTGTCTGTTTTTGTGAATACATGCTGAGAGGGTTTTCTTATGTTGTTGCTTATATAAATATAGAGTTTACAAAAGGATTACAGCGACATTTGCTTAGCATATATATACAGAGAGTTGTATATACATATACAACTACATATGTATATACACATATATATATATACAACTATCTGTTTACATATATCTCTTATATCTCCTTCATTTCGTTTTCCTTTGTTTTTCTCCCAGCCAGCACATATTCCTTTACGACTTGCTTGATATATATCTATATATATATGTCTACATATAGTTACATTCTTCTCTTATTAATTTTTTTTTTTTTTTTTTTTTTTTTTGGGCCTCTTTTGCTTTTGACCCGTTTGCTCATTATCTCTAGTTAAAGTTAAGATGACTTTGGCCGCTTGCTTTTGCTTTTGCTTTTGGTTTTCCGTTTGCTTTTGTTGTTGTTGTTGTTGTTGTTGTTGCCATTGCTTTGTACACTTGTCGCCATCGTCTTTTTATTATTGTTTTTCGTTTTTATTGCATTGCCGGTTAGCGTCACTTTCTCGTCCATGTTGATTTGTTGTCGCGGTGCTTTCGGCCACTTCTAGTTGGCCACCAGCAGCTGCTGATAGGTGGAGCCGCTGCCATAGAACGAGCTTAGTCCATCGATTAATTTACTATTATTGCTATTGTTGTTGCTATTGCTGCTGGCTGCTGCTGTTGTTGTTGTATTGCTCTCAGCTGCTGCTGCTGCTGCAGCTGTTGCTGCCAGGCTGGCAGCCGATACGGCTGTCTGAGTTATGTTGCCGCTGCTGTTGTTGCTGCTGCTGCTGCTGTTGCTGTTGCTGTTGTTGCTGTTGTTGCTGCTGACATTGCTGATGGCATTATTGGCAATGCCAGCTGTGGGCGTGGCTATTGGACTATTGTCCGTTGACGATTCGGCAGCAGCAATACCAATAGCTGAATTGGGCGACTCCTCGATGCCAACAATGCCAGCACAATCCGTATCCAAGCCAAAGCAGCTCTCACTGCTATTGGCATGCTCCAAATGTTGCTGCAGATGATGATGTTGCTGCTGCTGCTGCTGTTGCTGTTGCTGCTGCAGCTGCTGCTGTTGCTGCTGCTGTTGATTAATCATCGTTGCGCCTGCAGTGGCATTGGCATTCACATTGACATGCCCATTGCTAAAGTAACATGGTTCCAGATAAGTACTGAAATTATTGCTGCCGGCAACTGATGCTGCTGCACCATTGTTGACAACTGCTGCTGCTGCTGCCGCTGCTGCGGCCGCTGCTGCTGCTGCTGCAGCTGCTGCTGTGCCAGCTCCAGCTCCAAACAGTCCCAGGCTGCCCGCATCCGCATTAAAATGATTCTCGAATAGACTACGCTGTCCATTATATTGCGGATACAGGCCCATCGAAATGTTTGAATAGTAAAATGGATCGGTTGCCGCGGGCGGTGCAACATTGGGTCCATTGCTCTGATTGCCAGCCAATGTCAGGGGATTCGGTGAGAGAGAGCGTGCCGGCGATGCCGCATCCAGGCCACCAAATGCCGATGCCGATGATCCACCAACGCTATGGCCATGATGCAGTTGCTGTTGCATCGCACGCTGTTTGATATAGTTGGAGAACTCAGTTGGCGACATGCGATATGAGCTGCTGTAGGAGAAGAAGTTTGTTGAATCAATTTCATTTCACTAAGATGCAAACATGTATATATGTATATATCACACTCCCTTACCTGTTGGTACGCTTGGAGCTAGTCTTCAGTTTGGTGCTGCCGAATTTCGTCTGGGCAAAGGTGGCCGTGGTGAATGTGAGCGGTGCCTGGGCGGCGCGTTGCACAAAGGCAGCGGCAGCGGCAGTGGCTGTAGCATTGCCTGTGGCTGCATTGCTGCTGCTCGAGAGATTGGCAGCGCAGCTGGAGCCGCCGCCAACAGCGGCAACGGCGCCAGCACCACTGCCACCGGCACCGCCATTGGGATTCGGACTACCCTTGTAGGTGGGCGAGCCACTCGAAGCGGCTGAATGTGGCGACGAGCCGGACGATGGCAACGGCAATGGCAATGGCAATGGCAGCGGCAATGGCAACGGCAACGGCAATGGCAATGCCTTGGGACTTAAGCTCAGATTATTCATGGTCGTGTTGACCACATCGATGGGACGGAAGCATTGCGCCTCCGGATTGAACGTTTTGGTAACTTCACGATCCGCCGAATGGCTATCCTCGAGATTATCATTATTCTCCGTATAGAGTATCTGCAATCGGGAATTCTATGAAGTTATAGAAGTGAATGAGGGAGAAAATGATAGAATGTCTACCTTAACAGCTCCTTTTTCACCAATGCGATAGGACACCTCGCCCGGATCCACCCAGACGGATAGCTCGCCGGGCAGATTCTCCAGTATATCGCTTATGGGCACGCCGCTCTCACGAGCAGCACGAGCCAGCACCGAATCAATGGGATCGCCAGTTTTAAGACAGCGGTACGCCGAACCCTGGAAATATAGGATATATAGTTATTGTACATGTTATATATATATATCATATATCATATATCATATATCATATATCATATATCATATATCATATATCATATATCATATATCATATATCATATATCATATATCATATATCATATATCATATATCATATATCATATATCATATATCATATATCATATATCATATATCATATATCATATATCATATATCATATATCATATATCATATATCGTATATCATATATCATATATAAGTTATCTAATGGTTATCTCTCTATGCACGCACCTTGAAGGGTTTATCTGGGTACCAATGTCCTTGGAACTTGTCGCGTAACGCCTTCTCCAGCTCCTCGCCAAATATGTTCACACGACGTCGCGGCAATTTATTGTACAGATACGATATGACAAAATTCAACGCCACTTGTATTTCAATATGCATTTTGATGGCCGCCCACGGACTTCGCAATCTGTGTTACACGTTGGACGCTTGATCTACTATATATATATATGCATTTATAGATACATATATATGTATATGTATATATATATATGTGTGTATGTCTTCTTGTGTGCTACAAACTATATATATGTAGATAGTTGTATAACATATATACATATATATATAGTTATATAGCTATAATTCTCTCTCTTTCTGCCTTCAGTCGATAAACACGAATTGCGAAAATTTGCAAAAAAAAAAGGAAAAGTTTTTTAAACAATTTTTTTTTTCTTGTTTTTTGTTAATGCGACCCGCTGCCGTATTAAACTTTTGAAACGATTCACTTGTTAACTTAAATTTGGAATATCTTTTATTTTGTTTTATGCGCTTTTATATTATTTTTGTGATTTCTGGTTTTGGTCGAAAAACTTGTGGTTTTTTTTAGCTTTTATTTAATTTCTGCAATTGTTAATAATTTTTTTCTTTTTGCTTTTTCTTTTTTTAGTTTTTGTTGATTTGCTCTTGTCTCTTGTTCTGCTTTGTGCCGCGTATGTGTGTGTGTGTGTGGATGTGTGTGTGTGTATGTGTGTGTGAGTAATTTGTTGACTTTTTTTTTTGTATTTTTTATTGTTTTTTAGCTTATGTCCAATGTATGTTTTCTGTTGTTGTGTATTGCACGCTGTATTGAATATATTTTTTAAACTGTTTCTCTGTGTCAAATGAGGATTGTGTGCTTTATTTCGGATTTACGGAGTGTTCCCCATTCAGTTGACATAACGAGCATTGCTAACTAGATGCGTCATCTCAATATATATATATAAATATATATAGTATATGTATAAATATTTATCTACATATGCATGTTAGTATCGCTATGCATATAGCTTTTTGTTGTCTATTGCCCTTGGTAGTCTATTGTCTTTGTCTATATTCGATCTCACGCAATTTATTCTCTCTTATCTCTCTTGTTCTCTCCGTCTGTGTTCACAGCGGCGTGTAGTGCTCATAAGAATTATGTGAATAATATTTTATGTACCTGTAAAAATAAGTGAAGAAAGGAGAATTTGTTAAATTTCTTTTCAATATTAAATGTATATTATATTTTTTTTTAATATTTATTGATATTTAATAATTTGTTACGTATTATTATTCAGTGTATTTAAAATTTTTTCGTAATGTGAGCTTTACTTGATTATATGCATGAAAATCGTGTAGAGAGGCGCTCGCTAGAGTTAGAAAGACACGAGACTAAGTCTGAAAGTAAGAAAAGGGAGGGAGAGTAGGCCAAGAGTGGGACGAGAGGACGCAAAGGTAGAAAGAGATAGAAAGACACAAAGAATTAGAGGGCTAAAAAGAGATATGGAATGAAAGAAGAAGAGAAAAGGCAAGTTTCGGAAAAGTAGAGAGAGAGAGAGAGATAGAGATAGTGATAGAGATAGAGATAGAGATAGAGATAGAGATAGAGATAGAGATAGAGATAGAGATAGAGATAGAGATAGAGATAGAGATAGAGATAGAGATAGAGATAGAGATAGAGATAGATATAGATATAGAGATAGAGATAGAGATAGAGATAGAGATAGAGATAGAGATAGAGATAGAGATAGAGATAGAGATAGAGATAGAGATAGAGATAGAGATAGAGATAGAGATAGAGATAGAGATAGAGATAGAGATAGAGATAGAGATAGAGATAGAGATAGAGATAGAGATAGAGATAGAGATAGAGATAGAGATAGAGATAGAGATAGAGATAGAGATAGAGATAGAGATAGAGATAGAGATAGAGATAGAGATAGAGATAGAGATAGAGATAGAGATAGAGATAGAGATAGAGATAGAGATAGAATAGAGATAGAGATAGAGATAGAGATAGAGATAGAGATAGAGATAGAGATAGAGATAGAGATAGAGATAGAGATAGAGATAGAGATAGAGATAGAGATAGAGATAGAGATAGAGATAGAGATAGAGATAGAGATAGGATAGAGATAGAGATAGAGATAGAGATAGAGATAGAGATAGAGATAGAGATAGAGATAGAGATAGAGATAGAGATAGAGATAGAGATAGAGATAGAGATAGAGATAGAGATAGAGATAGAGATAGAGATAGAGATAGAGATAGAGATAGAGATAGAGATAGAGATAGAGATAGAGATAGAGATAGAGATAGAGATAGAGATAGAGATAGAGAGAGAAAAGGAAAAGGAAAAATATGGATACATAGAAAAAACAAGAGAGAAAGAAATAAATTGTAAGAGGCGAGTCGTCCAAGAGGCCGGCAAAAGGAAAACAGAGATAGAAAGAAGCTAATGTAAAAACCATTATACCCTGATATTCCATTTTCTATGGGTTGAGGGTATAAAAAGAGGGATAGAGCTGAAGAAATGGAGCAAGAAAGACAGAGAGTAAGTTTAATATTCAGCTAAGGAGATAGAAAATCTAAACGAGAGAAAGAGACAGAGAATGAAATTAACTCGAAGACAACGACAAGGACAGCGAAAGTGCGACAATTGCAGAAATACGATATGATAGATAAGAGAGAAAAAGAGAGAGAGAGAAAAAGTGTGAGAGAGGGAGAGAGCGAGAGACAGAGATATAAATTAAATATATATATTTTTTAATAATGATTTTAAGAATCAAGTTGATTTCATTTTCTTAAAAAAAAAAAGAAAATATACATCAAAGCAATCGATTCGTTTGTTGTGATTTTTTTTAGATAATTCCTTCATTTGTTGAACACTCGACACGCAGTTCACATGATTTTAATTAAGTGTTCTTAAACAAAACACACACAAAAAAACTTAAAAACAATCCACAAAAAAAAAAAAAAAAAAAAAAAAAAAAAAAAAAACAAGAAATACCAAAAAACACAATAAAACATAAAGAGTCGAAAAACAATAATAAAAAAAAAAAAAAAACACAAAAAGAGTAAAAATACAAAAATTTCAGGAAGTCTACTGCATCGGACACTATGCAATCTAAAAGACGCGATGCAGATGAAAAAATTCTACGTAAGAAAAGTATTCGAATGCGTTTCAGAAGATTGGTACTCGCTGCGATGCTGAATCTACAATGGCTGGATGATCCCGAGGATCAGGGCATTGTAATGAATGCTAAGAAAAATGTTGCCTTTCTTATCAGGCAGAAGCGCAAGACCGGACTGCTGACAGTTGCGGTAAATATGGATATATTAACAATATTCGATTTGCGATATTCGTTTTACGATATTCGATTTACGATATTCGTTTTACGATATTCGTTTTACGATATTCGATTTACGATATTCGTTTTACGATATTCGATTTACCATATTCGACCTGCGATTTAAAGCATACGCTCTTCTATATAAATATATAATAATATGATCTTTGATAGGAAAAAGCTTTGCTACGTACTCCCCATGCGTTACGAACTATTGAGGAGCGTAAGAAACTCTGCTTAATTGTAGCTGCTCTGCCGTGCTTCGGCAATTTGCCACCAGTAAGTTTTTATTGCCTAACAAACATACCGATTTATATATATATATCTACCTGGTCTATAGAAACTACGCGTGCGTCTAATACCGTATTTAAAGTTTGCCAACTATGGAGAAGATCGTCTGGTAATAAGACAAGATGATATACCGATAACGGTTTACTTCATGATTTCTGGTGAGGTTGAAATGAAGAAAATCATCTACGATAAGGTGAGTTCAAATATATTCAAAGAAAAATAAGTTGATCAGTAAATTCATAAAACATTTTTCTTTAATATTTATATATTTCCCTATATATCAAGGCATTCCCTATCTTTCTCTTTACCTGTTCACATTTTTCTACGTTCTGATTTTCTCACTTTCACTGTCTTCCGCTTTATCTCTTTCTTTTCTATATCTCTATATATATCTGTGTCTGTATCTTGCTCTCTATCTCTATATCTGTCCCTGTCTCATTCTCTCTCTCTCCTCTCTCTCTCTCTCTCTCTCTCTCTCTCTCTCTATTTCTGTCTTTTCCTTCTCTCCTCCTCCCTCTCGACATCTATTTCCCTCTACTTCTCCCTCTCACTCCTTCGCCCTATTTGTCCTCCTCATCTCTCTCTCTCTCTCTCTCTCTCTCACTCTTTTTCCGTCTCTTTCCCTCTTCATCCTTTTTCTCTTCTATTATAATATTTCTTCCCCCTCAATCTCTGTAACCCACCGAGAAAAATGAGTAGATAACATTTAAAGTAATTCCCTCGACCCGGCCTACATTCAGGGCCATACCATATCGCTTATCTTACTATAATTATCTTACGATAATTTACGTTTACTAGAACTCCAAGAAAACGACCGTTGTCTCCGAGGCAATTGTGGGCGGAGGCGATGTCATTGGCGACGTGGCAATGCTCGAGAACTGTCTGCGATTGAACACCTATGTAACGCTTAGTAAGTGCTCAGAATCAGAAATGATATAACAATGATAATATCTTAGACTAAATGCCATTTCGTAGCGCCCTGTGAGGTGCTTTACATAACCGACGACGAGTTCAAAGATGTATTGGGTAAATACATGAAAAAGGTATGGCAACAAAAGAAAACAGCATTGCGAGCGTTAAACCATTTCAGTTTTTTCACTGAAGCACAGGTTAGGAATATATCTCTATATATGTATATATATATATCAAATATATTCATTGCTGTGCTTCAGATTGTACGAGCATGTGCCTATTGCCAGCTGGAACAATACGATCCATTGCACTCGATTTATTCGGAGGACAGAGGAGCTGTCAGCTGTGTTCACTTCATATTGAGCGGGGAGTGCGTTGTCTTACAGTGCCTAAAAATGGTCGTAAGTACAGATACGTCTATATAATATATACTTTATTCTCTAATAGATAATATTATTGGTTAGCGAGTAATGAAATCGGATGGGACAAAAACGTTTGAATTGATTGCTGTCAAGGAAAAGGATCATGATATGTTTGTCAATCCAACAAAATCGGCAAGATCCTTCAATAGCTCATTCCTTGATGAAGCCCAAAAGAGGGATAACAGAGCTGAATCGGAATTCAATATTGCTGATTTATTGGCATCTACATCGGATTTAAACGACGAGGAGGCACAGCAGCAAAGAAAAGCGGTATATATATCCTAATCTATCTCAATATCGAACGATTTTCACATATAATATTTATAGAAACGTAAAACGGGTCTGCGAGAAATTGAAATTGCCTGCGGACTTGCTTTCCCTAAGGTCTCTGCTCCAAGTAGAAAGAAATCGCGTAGCTACTTCAGACGTGTTACGTCCAAATTCAAGCGTTCAGTCAGTCATATCTTGAACGTCGAGGATGAGGAGGATGATATCGATGATTTGAGTAGCTTCACCGAAGAGGATTATATACTTGAAGAGTTTGACTCAGTGCAAAGCGATGATTCCTTTCTTTCGCCCAGCACACCGACCAAATTTTCCAAATCCACATCATTGGAGGAGGAATCATCCAGCGAGGTGGAAGTCGCTACGAATGTAATCACCCAAAAGATGCCTAAAAATGTAACTGTTATCGCAGACACACCATACGATGATAACGATGGCATCGAATCGGATGACAGCACTAGCTCGGCGGCATTGAGGGCCAGTCATCTCTATGATAATAAGGATGTATCAAATTTGGTTAGTTGAACGAAATCTAGAGTAACTCAGTTCACCCTATATTCAAGTTCACGACTAGAACTACTTTGCTTCTCTTTTTAGGACCTGAAGCCATTGGAAATGGGAAATGATTATATTTTTATATATTATATTCATTTTCATATATATCTATTTTTTTTTTATATTATTATTTAGTATTATTTGCATATACATATATTTTTTTTCTGATAGCCCACAGAGACACATTTCATAGATGTCGGTTCCTTAACCTATGGCGGTATCTTTGGCCTAGGCGAAAGAATCACCCATCGTGTTATAATGGCCCGCACTGTGGTGCAATGTCTGCTATTGCCACGATATTGGCTAATGGCCGAGGAACAGAATCCGGGCCATATCTGGATGCGACGTAAATTCTCGCTGGAAACGAATATACCGTCGCGTGAGGAGCTATTCAATAATTTCCTAAAGACACGCCGCTGGGAGAAATTTAAGCGAGATTATGTGCAGAGCACATTGAATGAGAATAGCGTGAATAGTACACATCCAGAAGATATACCCATAATCTGTCGCATTGTTGAGACCAGAGATGATATTTGAAGCAAATCGATTGACTTTGGACAAACCAAATTATTTGTGTGCTTAGACAACGAATTGGAAAACAGTTAAGCTAAATATATAGTACAGATATTAGATATTAAATTATTATATGTATGTATATAGTGTCAATACTAAGTAAAGTGTGCCAAGAAAATGCATTAAGCATATGTATAAAACACATTTCAATGCAATAAATGTGATAAATTTCCTGACCAATGGCATTTTTTTATAATAAAAGTCCTTGCTTAATTTACTATAAAAATCAATAATAATTCGAAAGCTAATCAATTGACTAATTAAGATATTTGTTATTTCTCACGCTAATTGCCAGTCCTCGGTTTCTTTCATTTAATGAATATTTTAAAAGCTCATTAAATAAACGGCCTCTGCTTGCACTTATGTACACACACATATATAAGTACATATACACACACACACACGCGCATACACAGTTAGCTACGTCATACAGTTGCAGACAAGTGCCGAACTAACGCTGCACGTAAATGTCAGCCGCGAATATAGGTTAACCCATGGCCATCCCAAAGAGAGCAGCAGCTAAAATGTAGTCCAGGCGAGAGCGAAAGCCGAACTGCACGTTCGTAATTGGGGCAAAGACGAGAACGAACAGCACAAAGAGCAAAGAACAAATAGCGAAATGTGCCGTTGTTGTTGTTTTAATTTTTGTTTTCCTTTTCTTTTTTTTTTGTTGCTTTTTTTGCTCGGCTGCAGTTCATAATTGGAGCAGCGGCGAATACGAACGAAAGAGCAAAGAGCAAAAGCTGCTGTTGCTGTCGTTGTTGTTGTTGTTGTTGCCGTTCTTGTTGCTCGAATTGCTGGTGCGTATGCGCAATGACATTTAAAACGGTACACACACATACACAAGCCCATAGCTAAGCATGGCTACATATATGTATACAGTGCATGTACAGCTTAATCGCGCTTTTGCAGCTGTGTTAAATGCATTGATATATGTATGTAGATACACATACACATACATATATATATATATATATATATATATATATATATATATATATATATACATAGCAGCATAGCACAGTACATATGTATGCAGTTGTATGTACGTATGTGTGTTTGCAAGTCTGCGCTCTGGCTGAAGGCCGTACGACTCAAAGCTCAGCGCTATGGGAAACTTAGCTTAATAATAGCCACGCACACACACACACACCCACACAGGGGAAGCAAAGGCATTGTAACACCGATGCGCGTATACCCTATTGAAATTTTGTAAATTATAGAAGTACATAAATTATGCAGTTGTACAAATGATTCGTAGAAATTTCAGCTCTTTTTCTTATCAATATTTTGATTCTTGTATATACATAGATGTATGTATGTACATATATCAATTTCTTAGGTATTGTTATTTTAACGATAAAGGCCAATTATAATTACTTATAGATAACTCATTGATGAAGTGGTGCTTCAGGAAATATTTTCAAAAATAGACAATATATGTTATATGGAATACGACTAAAATTATTAATTGCATAAATATATTTATAGAATTTTGTTTAGATATTGTATATAATTGATATGAGTATACATATGTATGTACATATATCATCTCTTATGTGTTTTGAGTCTTTTGCTTTTCTATAGTCTTTGGACAGATTAATAGATGTAGGATTATGTACATACATATACATACATAGATGTACATATATAAAAAATTTATATATTAATATTGCATATATTTGATATGAATACATATTATATATGATTTAAACCATTTGCCTCTCTATAATCTATGATTTATCTAAGGACACAGACTAATAGATGTTCTAGAAAACATATGCGCAAATTGCTTTCAAGAGAGCTTAATCCCAGCTTAGCATTTAACTATTACAGAAATAGAGTATAACATACATACATATGTATATATATACATGCATATGTATAAGTATTATGCTTTGCATGTTTGCATGTACATATGTATATCACATGAATACGTATGAATGCTTGGGTGTGTGTGTGTTTTTGTGTGAACTTGAAAAAGCTCAATTTTCACTTTTATGGACATGTGTAGGTACATGTCGCTACATAAGATGCAGACAAATCTCCTTGACGTAGTGCAATACAGAGAGTTGCCAGATGGTCGTAATTAATAAAGCCCCTTTGGGTAGGCAACATCCGGATGTTGACAGTTCATTATTGTTTATTTATATACGAAGATACACACACACACACACACACACACATACACCACCCGCCACTCAATGTGTATGTGTGTGTGTGTATATATATATATACTCATGCATGTGTGCAGAGTTAGGTCAAAGTGGCATCGCCATAACTTTTAAATCAACCTTTAAAACTGGTGGCCCAGATTTTATTGATTTTTATTGTGTGGCAAAGAGCAGCCGACAACGGCAACGGCAACGGCGACGATGACGACGACGACAACGACGCTGACGCCGCTGATAGAGTGCGACAGTGAGAGCAAGAGCGAGAGCAAAAATAAGAGCGACGACTGCGAGCTGAGCGAGCGAGGCGCAAATGTTGTTGTGTTTACTTTCGCATCGCATTTAATGCTGGCTGGAAGCATGCTCATCATCATCAGCATCATCATCAAAATCATCATCATCAAGGGAGGGATGGTTGGTTGGTTTGTTGATGATAATTATCTGCTTGGTTGCTGTGTGCAACAAATTGTCAAAATGCTTTTGAATGTCCAAATATACTTCAAGCAAAATGTATTTATAGAACTAACGTAGGTCCGTTAGCACACTTCAAAGCTATGCATGTAACCATATATGTACATATACAGTGAAAGCTCTTCTAAGCGGACATATACATATTAACATACATATATGTACATAACATACATATGTATGTACATTTGTCTCCTTTCTGTTAAATAAGAAAGAGATTAAGCACAGCAACTTACAATTTGAAATTTCCCATACAGCTTAATCCAGTTTTGATGCAGGATTCGTTCTACATTTATTTATTACTTTTTGTGAAATGCAAATAGAATTATTCTTGTTTGTTGATTTTTCTCGACATTTTTTTTTTTGTTTTTTTTTTTGTGCCAATAGTTGCACCAAATACGAAAGCAAGAAGGAAAAAAAAACACAGATTAAAAGGTAATATCCGTGTAACGGAACTTGTTCATCAATTGAGAATTACTATGATTGCTTGCATAGCGGAAACCACCCCCCCCCCCCCTTGGTCACATGATGGGTTGTTTTTTTTTTAAAGCAATTTCAAGGAAAAGGTTCCCCATGACCAAAATTTCCATCAGTTTATCAGCTTATCTTTTCAATTAAATTTTTGTTATTTTTTTTATCACTTTTATCAAGTATTCATGTTCCATAAAAACATAAAATTATTAATGAAAAGAAAACGTAATCAAATTTTATTGAAAATAAATTTTTTTTTATATTTCACTTTTAGCTTCAATTTGTTAAAAGCCTTAAGAGGAAAATATCATTTAAATATAATTCCCCTGCATATCCCTTACAATTCCCTCGCAATTCCCTTACAATTCCCTCGCTATTCCCTTTCTTTGCTGTTTTATTTATGTATATACCCTGTAAGCATTAAAAATGTATAATAACGGCCATGCTCATTTCGTAGGAAGGACGCTTAACTAACACAAATTTGAATATTATATTATATACTCTGGATGAGTTGATGGGAAGACTAAGATCGAAATAAGTATATTTTATTAAAATGAAACAGAAGTTCAATTTATATTTATATAGAAACTGCAGCTTGAATCACATACAGGGTATGGGCTAAGTGAGCTTTTGCTTCTGCTCTGCTTTGCGTAATTTGCAGTTGTTGTTGTTAGTGGCTAGAAACTTTTGCAGCATTACCGTTATGTGGCATATAGCATATTGTGGAGTAGGGCAGCTTACAAAATGCTTTTTCAAATGGGTTGGCTTTGGAATTGCGTGATATTATGACATTGTTCGTGCAGTCAATTAAAAGTGTTAGAGTATTTGTTGTTGTCATTGTCATTGTCATTGTTATTATGGTTATTGTTGTTGTGGCCGTTGCTTTCTGGTTTCTCCAATTAGATAGCTTTACGTTAATTAACTCTTAAGCCGTCGATTATGCATACGCCGTGATAATGGGAAGGTAAAGGCAAGGTATATGCCACACTCCTATCGCCAGACGTCTACGGATCTATCTGAATGGCCTTCAAATAGCTTGTTTGTCGATAATTAGAGCGTACGTAAAACCATATTGATATACGTATGTATATATACATACATACATACATGCATACACTGTATAGACTGAGGTGTATATACAAACATACATAAAAATGTATGCATGCATGTCTGTATATCAAGTGGGAGGACTTTTTTTTTTGTTGGGACTTTTTCTGTTGTTGTCTTTTCTGTTTCGTAAAGACTTTTGTTGTTGCTTTTTCTGTTTTGTTATTCTTGTTTGTTTCTTTATGCTGCCAATAATATGTGTAATCCAGCTCACATGTCAGTGTCAGAAACAGTTGTTGTTATTGTTGTTGTTGTTACATCACGCCAACTATGCACGTATGTATGTCTGTATATATGTATGTATACTTGTACAGTTGTTATTGCAGTTTTGAACAACTGTTCAAATTCCCTTGCTTTAACTGTTCTTCAGCAGCTGACACAAAACTCTCAACAGAGAGCAATTGACGATTACATAAATACAAATAAATGGCAAACGTGATGTACTATATTTGCACACTAAAACCTAACTTATGTATATACTTATATATATGCATATGTATGTATGTGTATTTATATTTACTTATTTATGTGGCTGTGTGTACATTTGTGCAGCTGATTTTCATTTTGTTCATTTTGCTTGCCAATAAATTTCGCTGTTTTTGTTTTTCAGCTTTTTTCGTTGTTTATCTTGAGCATTGCACTTTCGCATTTACATCTCTTACATGAGTTTTATGTGAGTACTATATGTACATGTATATAACTGAGTGTGTGTGTGTGTGTTGCTTTTCACTTACACAAAAGAAAAAGAAACAGTTAAGCGCAAGGCTTTTTTCTATTCATTGCATAATTCCTTTTAGGTTATTCGCTGTTTAGCACATCTTTAAAAATTGAGTGGACACACACACACACACACACACACACATACAACTACACTCACTCACACGCGCGCACGTACTCACAAGCACCTGATCGTGTACTTAATATTACAAAATCGTAAATACACTAAATTAGTTTTCACTAGATGTGACGGGAAATATTTTTCACTGACTCGTCCCAACTTTGAGCAGCGTTTGCCTCTCATTTGCCCCCGAAGAGCATGTACCACAATAAGACGAAAGCAAACGCAGGCACACACACATACACACACACACAGACATTCTAAGAGAGGCGTTAGTGGAGACAGCAATACTCACGCTGCTCTGCTCCCGCTTACGCAGAACCGTAAACGACTGTCGCTTATTTACGTTTTGCTGTAAAGCTATCTACCCCCCCGCCACTCTCTTGCTCATATTCACGCTCTCCTGTATCTAGCAGGAGTAACGGCAACATCGTCATCATCAGCAGGCAAGCAAAAATTTTTGCTGAAGACAATTTGGCATAACAACACAAAACAGCTGACAGCCTTTGCATGTGTTTACATCTGCGTTCGTGCGTATAATATGGCTGTTCTCTGTCTGCTATGTGTGTGCGTGTGTATGTATGTATGTAGGTGTGTGTATAATTTGTATGGGCTTTTGAGCATATTTTGTCCAGAGTTATACCACTGTGCCATTGTAAATTTCTATCAATTTGCCACAATTAAAATGGTTTTGCTCGTACAATTTTGTTATTATTATCAGAGCATGTTGTTGTCAATAACAAAATGCACGCACGTTATTATTGGCAAATATCGTTGTGGAAAACAGCTGATGTTATTCAACGTTAATACAATGGGAGAACTGTTCGCTGCTGCTAATTTTGTCTGCTTTTGTGTGCACGATAAACATGCATACATAAATACATATGTATGTACATGTGTGTGTGTTTATGTATGTAGGTACAAATGTATCAACTATAAGTGACAGCAAAACTAAAGCACATGATTTTTTTTTTATCTCTGCACACATGAAAATTGAAACGACAAATACGTAAATATGAACAAATGTAGATATGTATATAGATATGTATATCTGTACTTACGTACATACATATGTATCACATCTAACATTTGTAGAGATATCTTTGCAGACATATGTACATATGTACATACATATGTACATGCATACATACGTATATGCCAAATGACGTTTGTACACATACATATACATAGAAACATGCTCACATGCATTCCGCTACATGTTTATCCCTGTGTATATACATACATACACACATTTGTATGTATATATGTATTTAAAGAATTTTTCAACACTGTCAAGCCACTAAAACGGATTTGTGGTTGCGCGAAATCGAATTGAATACATAATAAGAGGAGCATTTAGTATTTAAGTTTTCTGGTGCAAAAACATGTGTAGGATATATGTATGTGTGTGTGTGTGTGTGTGTGTGTGTACCTATTTCCGTGTGTAGCTCGTCGAGTCTCGTAGCAGCTAACAGCTGAGTGCAGACTATGACGACAAATTGCTGCCAGAAACGAGAGCAGGCCATAAGTGAGCGGGAGAGCATGAGAGGACGCACTTGTTTCATTTGATTTTCGAATATGTATGTATGGGCGTGCGTGCGTGTGTGTGTGTGTGCTGCTGCGCACGGGAAGCAAATACGTAAAAAATAACTTAGAGGCGCAACAACAGCACTTGGATTGATGGAACGTGTCCGCATTCATTCTACGACTGAGAGTTGAATTTGAGGGGGTGGCAATGGCAGCGAGCGGGGGTGAGGAAAGGAGACAGCCTCAACAGCTGGCCGAAGCACGAACACACGAGCTCCACTGGCCTACTGAGCGATAACGAAAACGAAAACGAATTGGAGTCAAATCGGCAACTGAGAGACGCAGAGAGAGAGAGAGAGGGACTGGGACAGGGACAGGGACAGGGACATTCGGACTCGAAATTTGTGTACTCCATGTATCTCAATGCGTTTTGTTGTCGTTTTCTAGTTATCGCAGACTGTCTATGTAGTGCACACATACATATCTACATAGGTCTGTATGTTTGCATGTACATATGTACATACATATATTCAAGTATCTTCACATAGTGTGTGCATTTGTAATGCAAATTACAGTTACTTAAGCAAAAAAAAAAATTATATATAAAAAAATAGTATACATATCTACATGTATGTGAGAGAACGACAAAACTAACATTTACATTTAGCTTTAGATTTAGATATATCACAACACAATATTTGATGTATTTATTTGAGCATATACCAAACGTATTTATTATGTTGAATGATGATTGTTGTTATTGTTGTTTCTGCTGCTGCTATTGCTGTTGTTGTTGTTGTTGTTGTTATCGTTGTCGTTGTTTATTACGATGGGCGAGAGTAGTCGAGTTGTGTAATACGATTTAGTTATTGCATTTGCATTGCTATTGTTCTATATATAATTACATTGATTTTTTCTTTTCCTAAGTGTTATATCTAAATTTATTTATTTTATTTTTGTTTTATTTAATTTAATTTTTTTGCGTGTGTTATGTATTTATTGTAATTTTTGTTGAAAACGTTCTGTCCCGTTACTTAATTGCAGCGCGCGCTACCAACGCCGTGTAGAACGTCCGTAGGTCTTGAAATCGTTGTAGTAACTGAAATGAAACTGAATTGACGCGCGAACGCGAAACTCAGTCAGCCAGCAACAAACAAAATACGCGCTGGTACACCCACACACACACACATTCACACACACTCCTACTACGCACTGTCACACACCACACACACACACATACAAAAACACTGGCACAATTGCATTTCTAACGATGTGCACACGATGTTCGTACCTTTGACGAACTAGAGTCACACGAACGTTTGCAATGCTCTAAGCTGTTCTCTCGTTCACTTGGTCTCTCTCACGCTCGCTCGCGCTCTCTTGCTTATTGTGCTTTTTCCTGACAGCTACGATGGCTAAATTTGTTTTATCATCATAATATTGTGTGCTTTTGCTGTACACGCACACACACACACACATACGGGGCGCTGCCTGCATGCATAACGCTGTACACATATGTATGTATGTATGTTGAAAGCTTAGGGACGTAGTAAAAAAAAAATAAGAATGTAAGCGTAGGACAGCCCCAACACAACGAAGGTTTTGTACCTAGGGAACTTTCTCACAGAAACGAAAGTGCATACATAACACACACACATATATATAGATGTACATATGTATAGCTGGCTGACATACAAAAATGTCCTGAAAAGGGCAAACGCTTATGCTACCCATATATGTACATATATTTATGTACTGAAATACATTTATATACATTTGTATGTGTGTCGCATAGTCCTGCCCCTCTATGTGCATATAAATAGATTTTCACATTTTACATAAGATTGAAATTCAACTTCGTTTCGTGTGCTTTGGATAGGTTTATTTATTTATCATTGTCAGAAAGGTACATACACTAACACACATATATGTATATGTAGATCCATTTATATATATATATATATATATCTGTATAGGGAATTACATGCATACAAAAATATTTATATGAATTGGCTTCCAAGGAATATCTAGTATGGTACAATAATTTAATATTATAGCCTAAAAAAAAAAAATTAAAAAAAAAATCCATACACAATTATCATAGTAGTAGTGTGTAGTAGGTGTATATATCACAAATATGTATATTTTATTTATTATAATTTTTTTTTAGCGAAAAAAAAGGTGTGTTGATTGATAAAGGAAGAGCCCAATTACATTCAATGTGGAATTAAATTAGGTTTACCTTAGAATCGAACTATATCAATTTATTGGATTAGGTTTTTCTTTGTTTTCTGTTTTTTTTTTTTTTCATTTTTTTTCATTTCTGGTTCGTCTTGTTATTATTATTATAGCTAAGGTCCTTACATCAAATAGCGTATTTATGGTTTGTCATAGGATAAAAGACAAATTACATACATACATACAAACATTCAATATACATATGTATATATACATATATATTTAAGCACGTAGTACACATTTGATGTCTGTAGATCGAGATATTCTATATAACGTCGTAATAGTACCAACAACTAGACAAAAAATCCAATCACTTAAGTTTATAGTTTTGGGTTGAATATGCGAACAATCAGAGCGAGGGCAGTTTGAAAACATGATGCACCAACAACATTAAATTGACCAATTTGGCGATAACTTTTAGTACTACCCTCGTATCTAAACTAACTTTGCAATTTTGGCTTGAATATGCGAACAATCAGAGCGAGGGCAGTTGGAAAACTTGACTTGTCAATGCTAGAATTTGGTTGCGACAACTTTTCAGACTACCCTCGTATAAGCCATTACTTTATAGTTTTTGAATACAATATGCAAACAATCAGAACAGCTCGCGCTACGAGAGCAGCCCGAAAACTTGATGACAATCCGTGAAATGTATTGCAACAACTTTTCAGACCACCCTCGACTAGCCTACCATATACCCTCAGTCCCATCCCGTCCTAACCACAGCCCACCCATCTGCCTTTGGCTTCTGCTTTCGCTTCTGCTTCTGCTTCTGCTTTGCATTTGCTTCTGCTTTAGCGTCGCGTCTCGCTGGAACGAATCTGCTCCCGACTGCCGCCACGCTCGATGTACCAATTGTTGTTGCGCTTCTGCTGGTTAAGCTGGCGTGCGTGCTCACGATGATGCATCATGCGCTCGTGCCACTCGCCGCTGCTGCTGTCATCGTCATCATCGTCATGGCGTTGCTTCCTGCCGTGCTGCTGTTCCTTGGACTTGCGATTGTGGCGCTCCTTCGAATCGTATTTGTGCTCCTTTGGCTGATACTTGTGCTCCTTGGAGTCGTGCTTGTGCTCCTTGGAGTCGTGCTTGTGCTCCTGCCGCTTGCCATTGTGGTATTTGGTCTTGTAGCGCTCCTTCGATGCATCCGCATTTGGATAGCGATTGTTGTTGTTTTGGTTGTTGTCCAACGGAGGTCCATGCGCATGGAACGCTTTGCTTGAATCGCTGGCCCCATCCACATTGGGTGTGGGCGTGGCCTCGTGGCCAGCGAGTGTGCCTAGCCGCTCGGTGATCTTTTCAAAGTCGTGAAAAGCTTGAGATTGCTGCAGCACATCGTTGACCGCATTACCAATCTCATCGACTAGAGATTCGGCATGCGGCTTCATTTCCATGCACATGGCGGCAATTTCCACATATTTGCCATCGGGACACTTATAGGGCCGCTTCAGATCCGCCTTGGTAATGTCCACCGGATCCACAGAGTCGCCATTGCCGGGCCAGGCTTTGAATGTTTTTGGCTTGCGTGCCTGGCCCGGACCATGACCATGAGCATGAGCCTGCCCTCCGCTCTGGCCACTCATTAGGGAGCTGAGATATAGCAGCTGCTTCGACATAATATCAATCTCAGCACGCATCAGATTATTCTGTAGCTCCAGCTCGAGCAGTCGCTGATCGAGATCCGCAATGGGCTCCTCGCCGTCGTGCACCTGCCACACGGGATTACGCAGCCGGCCAATGAATGCCAGCACGGCCAACGTGACGCCCACATAGAAGATGGCCGTCAGTCCGGTCTGGAGCAGCGGCAACAGACGACCAGCTGAATGTACTACAGCTGTTGCTGTCGGCTGTGCCGGCGCCTGCGACTGCGTCTGCGTCTGCGGCGCTGTCTCATTCAGTTGCAAGCCCTCGGCCTGATGTCGTCGTTCACGCAACTCCTGGCCAGCATGCAGCTCCGGCAGATTGCCCAGCAGCGGCAGCTCATGGCCCGCATCGAACTTGTAGCTAAGCTCGTTCAGATGCTCGCGCAGAAAGGGATGTGGCGAAATGCGTCCAGTGCTCTCACAGTCACTGATTATCGAAATGCCATCGGAGACGTCCTCGGCCTGGGTATCTGCATCCTCGTTGACGAGCTTGCATCTGGAAGGGATTGAAGAAGATTTAGTTATTGCTAACTCTCTCTCTCTCTCTCTGTCTCTCCCTGCACATACTCTGCATTGTTTTGCTCGTCCTCTGCCTTTGGCCGTTGGCCCGCTGCGGTTGACTCCTCGCTGCTGCTGCTGCTTGCCTCAAATAACTCGATTCTATCGGGTGGTAAAATTGTCCAGGACGACGATTGACTAATGGGTAACGATTGCTCCGAAACTTTGGCTATGTTGCTGCTCTCCGTGCTGCCTCGGCTACTCTTGCTCTGCTCATCCATGCTGCCGCTGCCGCTGCTGCTGCTGCTGCTGTTGCTGTTGCTGTTGCTGTTGCTCTGCTCATCCATGCTGCGTCGTCGTTGGCGTCTGGGCTGTTGGCCTCTTTGTCTGCAAAAGAGAGAGACAAGACAATTTCTTTATTTTCGTATCGACCTTCGCGTGGCGCTCTAGAATTATATGGCTACGGCCTCTTGTCTCAACAGTGCTGGCAAATCTAGCGGTTTTATAGCTAAATATAACTATTTCTTAAGCGCTTAATTTCAATGGTTTTTTGTTTAATAATATTTTTTTTTTATTTATTATTTATTTTTGCAATTGTTAATTTTTATTTATTTACTTATTTTTGATATATATTTTTTTAATTTTTATATATTAAGAGATTTTTTTTATTATATATATATTTTTTTTTTATCATTGAAATACATTATCAAAATGATTTATTGTAATTTTTAAATTAAATTTCTAATCTTAAATGCGCTGCCGTATAGATATTTTTATCAATATAAATTAGTTTTATTTATTGCATTTTTGTTTTGTTAAGTACGCTGTTTTATGGCTGAAGTTAGCGTTTATGATATAAATATTAATCGTTGACTGTTTTTAGCTGAATGTGTGTTGGTTGATAGCAAAATCTGTTTTTTCTTATATATGTACATATATATCTGTTTTTTTTCTTCTTTTTTTAAATACTTATAAACCATATTTTTGTTACGATTTAAGACAATAATTATTATTTATATTATTTTTATTAGTATTTTTTTTTTATATAGTCTTTCTTTATTTAATGTGAATTTAAATTTTCTAAATATGTACATAATTATGCTCGTAAAAATCTCTTCAATTTTATCTTAAGTAAATGAGCTGCACTGTTGCTCATGCCCAGGCATTCCCATACATGTTTGTATGTATTTGCATATGTGTATACATATCTATGTATGTAGGCATGTAGTGCAGGCACTGCAGGTACGTGTGCATGTCCGTATGTATTTACTGTTGTTTTGTCCGGGCCTCGGACTATATCAATTTGTATGTATGCATGTGTGGACATACAAACGTACGTATCTTTGTATATGTATGTGTGTATCTAACTTTACTTGGGAATATACATATGTACATATGTATATTTATTGTGCTTTTGCATGAAAGGTCTCGAATGTGTTTGTCAGTTGAAGTTGAAATTTTAGCAATTCGCTGCGCTGTTTTTTTTCTTTTCTTTTTCTCTTCTCTTTTAGAATTAACAAATTATAACATCACGGTCTATGCAAGAGTGTATGAGTGTGTGTGCGTGTGTGTGAGTGTTGTTATTACGCAAATTTGTGCATTTGTTGTGCAAATGCACGCATTGACACACTCACACACATGCACATAGATAGCTGAGTTTGTTTTGAACACACACTCACCAAATTCGTTTAAAAACAATGCATATATGTATACACACAGCACCTGTGTGTGTATGCGTGTTCACATTAATATTATTCACTTCTGTACTTGCGTTTGTTGTCTCAACATTCAGATTTATCAAGCTCTTGCCTGATAAGTGAAGAACCTTGAATCTTTTGACAATTGTTTTTAGCCCACAAGTATAGATAATAACTCTGTCTGCTCTTGGCCACTGCTATTAACGTACGTCGCAGTTTCCCACCTAACGCTTCAACCTTTGTGTTTGGACTACACGCACATAGATACAATACAAGCAGATGTTGTCGGCGGCGATATATCGATAGCAGTTTCGATAATTTGTGTGTGCGCGAATTTCTGTTGGTATTTTTTAAATCATTTTCGGTGTGCTGGCTTAATTGGCCACACTTTAGTTTTGATTAAGGCGCAATTTTTGAATATGCTTTGTTAATTGCTGTTTATGTTATTTTTAATAATTTCAATGTGTGTAATTTTTTGTGTACAACTTACCCTACAACGATTTATCTAATATGCGCCTTATCTCGCCCGCCTCGGAACTGCAATCCCAATTGGACGTATTCCTGGCCAACTGCTGCCGGTTGATCTGATTTCTTGGCGCCGGCATAACTGTTGCATAAGCCTGGCCATTCGCCAGGACATAGCCCGGTGACATGTGCAGCCTGGGCGCCGGCACTGGATATATGCGTGAATTTTTCTGCAGCGTCAGCTGCTGATTCACTTGATTCCGCTGATGCTGTGGCGTCCAATAGATTTGGCTCGTTTGCTGGGCGGCACGATCTAGTATAAGGGGTGTGGCACGACCATGTTGTTGTTGCTGCTGCTGCTGCTGCTGCAACTGCTGCTGTTGCAATTGTTGCTGCTGCAATTGTTGCTGTTGCAATTGTTGCTGCTGCTGCTGCTGCTGCTGCAACTGTTGCTGCTGTACCATGGCCAGCTCCTCGATGCGCACATAGCCCTGCGGACTGGCCCGTATATACTGTGGCTGCATATACAAGCCGCCATTGTGCTGATAGTCAATCAGCTTGGCCGCCTGCAGGCTCCCATCCTCCGTCTGGACGAGCACGTACTCCGCGGGCGTCAGCGCCAGCAGCGATTGGCGCTGCTGCAGCAGCTGCTGATTGGACACATACTGCTCGGAATCATTGGAGAGCAGACTGCTGCGCTTGTTCACATGCGCATAGATGGGCGAGGCGCCGGCATAGCTGGAGCGCGGCAAGCTCTGGACACGCAACGGCACCTGCGGCCGTGCCAGACTCAGCTGGGAGGCCGGACGCTTGTGCGTCTCCACGGAGGCATACGACACGGGCGAAATATCCGCCGGATTCTGACGCTCATAGATCGGTTGCATTTTCGCCGCTGGCAAGGGTGTGCGATTGATGGACTTGCGACAGAAATCCTTTACCTTCTCCAGGATCTCGTCGCGCGTTAGTAGCCCGCCAATGCGTCGTCCGGCATTGGACTCTTTGCGTCGCAGCACCACTGGTGTCTCGTTCTCACTCTCATAGCCCCGGCGCATGCTCCCCTCCGGCTGGCTAATCATATCATCCAGCACGCTCTGAGAGCGCGCGGGCAACTGTTGTTGTTGCTGCTGTCGCTGCTGCTGTTGCTGCTGTTGCGGCTGCTGTTGCTGCTGCTGTTGCTGTTGCTGCTGCTGCAACATTTGACGACTGCGTCCACTGACACCGGCATAGGTATTGCGCTGCATTGAGCCACGCACAAAGGCCGACGGCGCCGCCAGCTGCTGCGATTGCAGATGCTCATAAATGTTCTCCTCGCTCTGACGCCGTCGTTGTTGTTGCTGCTGCTGCTGCAGTTGCAACTGTTGCTGCTGCATGACCTTGTTATAGAGCTGTCTATCGGTTACCTCCTTGATCGCGCGCAACTGCTCCCATTCATTGTGATTGCTCGACTGCGTCTCCAGAGCCTTGCGCACCGGCGTCGATGTGGCAATGGGATAGCTGCAACTGCTGCTGTTGCCATTCCCATTGCTGTTGCTGTTGCTGTTGCTGCTGCGCTCTTCGTTGGAGGCCACGGATCGACGCTGACCCACGCTCTCCAGTCGGCTCATGGTGCGCTGGCTGTGCAGCTTGATCTGATTGCGATCCATGGAGGCGGAACGATTGAAGCGATTCAAATTGTTCTCCGGCGGAGAGACGCGACGTGGTATGAGACTCTGACGCTCTGCGCTGCGCTGGAATGGCGCTGACTCCAGTCTAGACTCTAGCATTGCCTTGGATCGGGGTTGTGGTTGTGGCTGCGATTGCGGCTGCCTCATCTCCTGCCTTGGCTGATTCTCGAGCAGAATGCGTCGCATCTCTGCGGGCGTATTCAGTTGCTTCTGCTGCTCGGCACCGTCGCCGTAGACGCTGCGCGGCAGCGGCAACGCCGCCTTGGGCGTGGTCTTGCGGCGCGTGGCAAAGAGACTGTTGGACAGACGCTGCAGCACGGACAGCTTTTTGGTATTGCTCTTGCGCAGAGCTGCCAAGGATTCGGCCACCTGCTGACGTCGCTCCTCGGCCGTGGCACGCGTTGGCGTCACCGTCGGCGTCGGCGTCGGAGACGTTGTCGTCGTTGTGGGCGTTGGACTATTGATCTCACGCTTGGGCATTAGTGCCAAGCCCTTGCGCTCCAGATACGCCTGGAACTCCTCGGAGCTGATGGTGTTGGTAAAGGTGCCCGGAACGGCGCCATTGGCCTTGCCATTGCCATTGCCATTCATATTGGTCGTCATTGTTGTCTTCGGTTCTTCCTCGGCACTCGGCTGATTTAGCTCGTCGCTGGACTCACTCTTGGTCAACGGACCGTCAATTTCATCGAGATCGTCGTCGGAACTTATTTGTAGCTTCTTTACGCGCTCGTCGAACTTTTTGGCATTCTTGGTCACTTCGGCGGGATTGAAGTAGACGCCGTTTGTGTCGGTGCCCGTGCGGATTTTCAGATTGGCCAATTCCGGATAGTTGGGTTTCGAGCACTTCTTGAATGTGGCCGGCGTCTTCGGTTTACCGTTAGCCTCTTGCTGCTTCGCTAGCTTCGAATCCCTCTGGCGCTGGGATGCCTGCTGTCCGTTCGTCCAGGTCTGTTTGCGTTTGGGCGGCGGTTTGCCCGCTATCTCACGCAACTCCTCGAATTTCAGACGTGCCAGCACCGTGGGATCATAGACAAAATATGCATCCGGATTCTTGATATAAGTCTTCACATATTTCGATTGCTTAAGTACCTCCTCGGTGGTGATGAAATCGTCCGCCGCGAGCTGTGCTTTCTTTCGATTGTTCGCTTCGTTCTTCTGCTGCTCCCGTTCCTTGTCCTTTTGGGATTTTTCCTCAAGTTCGCGTTCCTTTAGTTTTTCCCTTTCCTTTTCCTTTTCGCGTTCACGTTCACGCAACTGTTGCGTCACCGTTTTTCGCACACTCAACGTGGATCGTTTGGTGGGCACCGGCGGCGGTGTCTTCTTCTTGCCACTGCCGTCTAAGTGCCCATTCTTGAAGGGATTCTGCTGATCGACAATGGGTTCGCCCGTGGTAAATTTACGTATCTTCTCATCATTCGGATTGAATGTGACGCACTTCTTCACCTTCTCCTGTGTGCTCTTCTCCAGCTTATCGCTCGGCTCAACTATCTTCAGTGGCTCCTCCTGATCTATATAATCGTTGAATACCTTCGATTTGTCTAGCAACAATTGCGTATTCTCTATTGATTCGATCGTATTGCTTAGTATTCCATTTGCCGGGGCGTTACGCTCGCTGGCAACTGTGTCAGACATCTTAGGCCGTAGCGCTCGTCTAGGGGGGACAGGGCTGGGGAGTACAAAGGGATTTGGAGTGGAAGATAGTTGGAAGTCACTCTTGTATATCCGCCCACCATTGAGATTGTTGCCAAAGTCCAAGCAAGCAAGCAAGAAATTCTGCAATAGAATTATATAGATATATCTATAGAGATTTGGGTCTAACTATATCATATCATATCTTTGCTTACTTGCAATTTATATTCCTTGGGCTGTATTAATCGCAAAGCGTTTCCATAACGCCTCTAGCTATACGCAATTTCTTCAATCTGTAAGTAAAGAGCAAATGGAATTTAAGTACTTTGAAATCTAATGTAAGTGATTATATATACATATATCATATTATTTATCATTTTTAATGGGTTCAGGGTATACAAATAGAAATATAAATCTTTTTTTTTTCATAACTTTCATTTGTATATAAACTCAATCTATGCTCCAGAGAGAAAATGGATATAACGACGGTTCCTTGAGCGTCGTTACAACCGGATTTCACTGTACAGGCTTAAAACCGAATAGCAATAACATCGATATTTATCGATCTGAGCTCAAAACCTTTGTCAGATCTATTCTATTTATATGATTTGCTCGCTTGTGTGGAATAGGCTCCAAAATTACTCAACCGATTTAAGAAATTGCTTTACCACTAGAATTCTATATTCGCTTTTCGCTTGAAAACATTGAAAATATACCCAAAAATGTTAAATAAAGGGAAAAAATACATATTTAAACATACTTTTTATATATTTGTTTCTCTGTCTGTTAACACCTTTATAACTATATAATCCAGTTTAACAACCCTCTTGAGTATATCAATTGATAAGCATTCTCTATAGCTATATCTTTGGCCTGTTTAGCCACATTTGAGACTTTCTTTCAGATCGCTTGTAAAATTGCAAAATTTTACGTGACATCTGTGCTTGGTTTTTTTTTTTGGCATATGTCAAAGTCATGGCCAGAGCAGAGCTCTTTAGTCTCAGGTAAAATGCGAATGTAGAACAATATCTGGGGAAACAAATGCTTGACCCTAAGTGAATTCCATTTCAAATGGAAATTCCGCTTGTAATTGGTTTGGCTAAAATACGTGTACATATATTTATATAAACAATATACGTGTGTATACCTATATATATATATATATTTACATATAGTCTTGATCAGGCTAAGCAACTGTTCGTGTCGTGTCGCTTTAGCCTTGTTCATCTGACATTCGTTTACGTCTGTATGAGCGCAACGATCTCAATTGAATTGCAAGCTAGGGATTTGAGATTTTTAATATATATAGAGATATATGTATACATATACTCAGTCTGTATACCTTTCAAATTAGCATGAACAACATTTGTTTGCATTTACAGCAAATCAATTAAAATCGTTATAAAACTTTAATTTATTGAGTGTAGACCCAAGAACTGTAGCTAAATATAACTAGAGTTTTTTTCTGATATAAGTCCAAGAACTAAAGCTAAATAAGACTAGAGTTTTTTCCTGGGATACAAGCTAAGCATATATCGAAATATTTATAATATGGATACAATAGAATCCGTTTATAACGACGGTCCCTTGAATCCGCTATAACCATATAAGTTAGCTTCGTCGCACTTATCGAAGTCGTTACAACCGGATCGAACTGTATATATAGAAATATTTATATATATGTAGCTATATCAATTTATTGAGTGTAATTCGAATTTTAAGTTCAAGAACTGTAGTGAAATAAAAGTTGAGTTTCTTCTGGATTCAAATATCGAAGTAGTATATATCAAAATATTTATATTATATATATTTATATATACATATATGTACAGCTATCTAGAGTTAGATATATATGTAGAGCTATTGCTATAGGCCTAGGCCTAGGCCTCAAATTAAATAAACCTTTAGTTCGTTCTGAGCTAAAATCGATATGTGTAAGCATAGTTATAATATAGATATTCACATATATGTGTATATACAATACAATTTGTTTTATTAGGCGCAAAGCCTAAGAACTGAAGCTAAATTAAACTAGAGTCTCTTTGATGATGTGTGTATATATAGGAATATTTATAATATATATGTTTATCTCTATAACTAACTAAATTGGGCTGCACACTAAGGGCAACAGAGAGCTTGTTCAATATAAATTCAAAATTAAAAAATAAATAAATAAAAAAATATATAATAAATATAAATATTTATAAATCGCTATATATATATATAGCATAGTTAGGGTATATTCAAGTTGGGCATTTCCTCAACTCTTTGTTTTGTTTTTTTCTTTTTCGTGCTGCCAACTCTTGCGAATTTGTTCATTAGGGCATGGCCAAAGAATTGTGAAAAATGTGAAAAAAAAAAAAATGAAAAATCAAAGCCAAAGCCTAAGCAAAACAATTTCTAAAAAATAATTATTATATCTTCCGGCTCATAGACATAAGTGAACTGAATTGTGTGTATGTAGATATAGCTATAGATATACATATATATATGATTATAGATATGTACGTACTTGTTGTGTGTGTGTGTGTTTGCATTTGGGTCACTTGATAGCTAATCTTTTGCGCGTACCTTTTGTGCGGTAATGAAATGCGCATATGGTTCAACATATGCAGAATTTCGATCTACATATGTATGTAATAGCTATATGCATGTATGCATATCTATATCTATAACTGTGTAGCATAAATATGTCGTTGCTTGCGCCTGCGTTTACCAATGTAATCAATATTTTTCACCCATATTTAACGCCAGAGTTGACAATTGTTTAACACGAAGATTGCCCCGTGCCTTGCCTTGGGGTTGACACACACACACACACACACACACACACACATACAGACATACACATGTGCAGCTGTTCGTGGAGACAGCGGGTGGTAGGCGTGGCAGGGGTTTGTCCATTGCATTGCATGCAGCTGTTAACCGGCTTGAGGCAATTTGCCTTGCATCCAATTTGCATGCAAATCTGACCGACTTCTAGTTGCATTCCCCCCTCTCTCTCTCTCTCTCTCTCTCTATTTGTGTGTGTCCCTCTCTTTCTTTAGGTAAATATCTAGTGCACCTTGATACGACTAGCTGCGCATTTAGTGTATGTCTCAGAAAATCGCCAGCCGATTGCAAATTGAATGTTTCGCTCAAAGCATTTTAATGCCTCTGTGCTAATCCATTTCTATGGAGTATGCGAAGAGTATCTAGAATTATGAGCTTACCTATAAATGTCATAAATGACATCAACAGGCGCACACACACACACACGCACACACATTGAAAATGCATTAATATCGTTGAGCTAATTGAGTTCATTAAAATCGCATAGAAGGGCGGTAAAATAATGCTGAGAATGGGATTGAAGAGAAATTGCGAGGGAGCGAAGGAAAAGTGGGAAAAAGGAGGCAATTGGAGAGGGAGAGACTGAGGGAGAGAGAGAGAGGACCACAAATTGTGAGAGACTTAGAGAGACAGAAATAGGAAGAGGCACAGAGGGGGAAGAGGAGAGGAAGATATATACAGAGAGATCGATAGATAGATAGGCAGAGCGACAGAGTGAGAGAAAAACAGAAAGAGACAGAGTGAGAGACTGAGATTGAGAAATATATGCAGAGAGAGAGAGAGAGAGAGAGAGAGAGAGAGAGAGAGAGAGAGAGATAAAGAGATAGGTAGAGAAAGTGGGAGGTAGAGACAGAGAGAGACATAGCGAGAGAGAGAAAGACAACAACATAGACAGAGAGACACACAAAGAGGGAGAGCGAGAGATCTCGAGTTAAGCAAAGAGTGAGACAGACAGATAAAGAAGTAGTGAGAGAGAGAGAGAGAGGGAGGGACGCGAGTAAGAGGTAATAACACAAAAGAAGCAGACATTAATTTCTACAGGCATAGAGAGAGTCAGACAGACAGAACGGGAATGAAAAACTAACTGAGAAAGCGAAAGAGTAAGAGAAAGAGAGAGAGAGAGTGAGAGAGAGAGAGATAAGATATAGACAAAGAGAAAAGAGAAGTGAGAGAGAGAGATAACAGATGAATTGAGATAAAATCCTATGGACAAAGAGAAAAGAGAGAAATTGAGACTTTCATTTCATTGAGAATCCTTCTGTATGGATAACAAATTTAAAACATATCAATTGGCAAGTCTAAGCCCTACTTGAGTTCATGAAAATTACAGAGAAAGGCAAACATTTGCCTCTAATGCACTTTACAACATTTTTGTTGACAAATTTTATAAAAAGAATCAATAACAGATGGTAGATCCAATTTGATATACATATGTATTTGTATGCTCATCTTAGTATACTTTTAACATCTCTAAGGAAAGTACTCAATGAATTGTTCTTCAAATCCAACATGTTCTCAATTAAATGTACACAAACCCCAAAAGCTATAAAAACAAACCGAGACAGGTGTTCCGGTATATTGTATATTGCTAACCTTCAGCCCAACTCCAAGAGATTTCATGCGTAAATTATATATATATATATTTTTTTTTTTTCCAGGAAAAGAAGTCAAAAGAAAACTTGGTGGAATCACATAGAACGAATTGCCACCCTTTGTCGCATATTTCGCTTTAATGGAGAAATGTTTCGAGCATTTGTTGTGGGGTCAACATTCACCACCACCCTTACCTTATATCGCATACAATATGTGTGCGATCCACCCCTGCTCGATGTCTATTAACTAACATCCCCCGAGAAACTACTAGCAATATATATATATATAAATAACCATAGGCACAGGAAAAGTGTTTTTGTGAATTGGAAATGTAATTGGAAAATATTTTTGAAAATTTTTGGTTTTGGTTTGCTATTTTTCAATTCACCGAGTGGGAGGTATGATGGAGATATGCTCTATACATATAAACAACTGTGCGACTAAGCATTTCAATTCTTAGACAACTTAATTTAGTGATAAAAACAATATTTTGAAAACCAATTTGAAACAAATATTCAAATGCTCAGCACTACTAATTCCATGAGCACAGCTGCAAATGTGTAATATTATGTTTAAACATGGATATATTTAGAAATTAAAAGAATGTTGAGTGCATTCGTAAATAAGTATAAGTATATAAACATATAATTATTATTGTCTTTTCTTGCTCACATTTCAAATTTTATTGTTCTCGAGCTAAGATGAAGTCAATTAGACTAATTGGCATAAGTCCAAGTGAAAGGATTATAAGTGCTTTTTATGTGGATATGTTGAGCTATATACAAAGTTATATTGAAGCTTGTTTGAGATAATAAGAGCAAAGGTGGAATCAAATTTGCACCTTTCTCTGCAAATTCTCATTAATGCACGCAAGGCTTACAGCTCTATATATGTATATAGCTCTATATATGTCTCTATATATAAGGATTCTCGAAGAAAAATAATACAATCTATCACAAATTCTACATTTTCGCTCTGCTTATGTTTCACTCATCATCTCTACCCTGTTTTCAAATATAAAGTCTATCCTATTATAGAATTCCATACTAATATTGTTTAACTTTTTTTTTTAAATATTGCTAAAAATATGCGTCTTTCTCTGCAATTCTCATGAGCCCAACAAAGGCTTTTATAGCATTAATCAATATGCTATCTAGATTCAGAGGATTCTTAGCGTACCACTCTCACACCCTCTCTCACAAGGCCTGTCTCCTTCTTGCATATACTACATAAACAGTCTTTAAGTGTTCTTTATCTTGTATACATACATATATATAAACAAACATGTGTTGCAAGCAGCTATCGATTCTTTGTGGAGATAAAGTAATCTTTTTTCCGAAGGCTATCGAATAAGTCAAGTAAATCGTTTCTTTGTGTCCACAAAAGTCAATACAATCCCCATGACAGAGAGTGTGTGAGCTATACGATGTCAGTCCAACAAAGTAAAATTGTAATATACATAACTAAACTCGATTTCATAGGTCTATTATCAATGATGAAGAAATCAAATATTTTCAAACATTTAACATATTTCATTAGGCAATAATTATGTCTAATGACTTTTGCTTTATGTAAACTTCTTTCAGTTCTTTTGAGTCTCAGTGCGCTTTGGGTCGCTTAGTCAGAGACTTTTGTTTTTATCTTTATAAGCAGACGACAATTGGGAATGATTTATAGATTGAGACGCGGCGCCATAAAGTCAATGGGCTGCGGTCCAAGAAGATTTATGCGACAACTTGCAGATAAGATACGCACACACACACACACACACACACACACATACTCTTCTATGGATTATGCTTAGATCCAAATCTTTGCCAGACACAGGCAATCGAGCTGCAGCACAAAAGTCCTGCCAAAAAAAAAAAAAAAAAAAGGAGAACAAAGATAGAAAAAAGCAACTATGGGCAGTCTAGACAAACTTTATCGATTCGACTGCAGCTTCTCTCAGACATATATATATATATATATATATATGTATTTGTGTGTGCGCATTGGTCTAAACATATATCTAACGCTAATTGCGTGTTTATCGTAGCCTGCAAATGGCCAAAACTCCAGCTGTTTGTATTGAGAAACACCTAAATTACATTTTGTTCTTTCTTTTCGCTGCTCTGCAAAGTAGCCTAGATCTGATCCAGCTCCAGTGCTGGCTGCACTTGCTGGCTCTTCTTCATTTGTAATATAAACGTCCCCCACACTCCACGTAAACAAAATAAAACAAAACGAAAGAAGCAGCAAATGAAACACACGCAAGGGAATGTGTAAAGACAACAAAACACGCGCCAAGCCAGCCCAACTGATGACTGACATTGACGATAAATGAACAATCGACCTCAATAAAGGCAAACATATGCCCCCTCCATAGCCCTCACAGTCACAGCCCATCGTACAGTCAGCGCTGCCGATGCCTTTAGGCCTCTATAGCTTATGTGAATCGAATTGCCTATAAAGGTTATAATCTGAGAATCCACATAGCTCATACAATCTATGTAGACTATAGAGTACGTATAGTTCCTAGAGTTCTTAAAGATCGTACAGTATGTATAGATCCTCTTTGGTGTGGAAAAACCTTAAAATCTGAATAGATTTCGTTTTCGTATTTTTCGTATGGATTCTAAAGCAAATAATCTGAGAGTTACTGAAGCTCATATAGTCCACGTCGGCTATATGTTGTGTATGTAGTCTATGTAGTCCATACAGCTTCTTTCATTTATTTCGATCCTTGTATGCAACCTATATAGACTTTACAAACCCTGTATATACAATCTATATAGTTCTGATAGCACTTAGAGCTCATACACCCTATAACCTCTATAGTTTTTGTAGCTCTAAAGGCTTATACATCCTATATACCCTATACATTCCGTATAGAGCAAGAGTCACTGCAGCTCGCATAGGTCGTATAGACAAGCCTAAACCCCTAAAACCCACACTATACAGACACTACATTCAATATTTAAAACTCTATAGAGTCAATTCTCATAAGTTCGTATATAGCATATAGAACTCCTACAGCTCACACTGCATTTTCTTATCCATTTAGTCTATATACAACCTCATGCATCTCAGCGTGAATAGCTAATATATCCGATATATCTCATTCAGTCCGTAAAGTCAGTCTATTGCATCTACACCGTAGAGCCCATACCATGCATTGAGGAGGAGCTTCAAGAGGAGCTTTAGAAACTAAAATTGGAAACAGATATATTTCTATCCATCTATAAAGCTCATAAAGCTCACTACAACCCCAACATTCTATATATGCCCTATAGCTGCTCATATATGTAGTTCCATATTTTCCCTACTAACTCTATAGTCTATGCAATTGCTTCAATAAATTTCTATCTACAGTTGAGTTGGCAAAATTTCATATGGGTTACATAAAGCTTGCAAAATGTGTGTGCGGGAAACCTTGTCGGGGCATTGAGCCGGCCATAAAGCCCATATGTAGACATAGAGCGAGAGAGGGCGAAGCTACGCTTCCAATCAATAATTATGCTTTTATGTGATTATTCGCAGTTGTTATTGTTGTTGTTTCTTGTCGAATGAGGTAAATCCCGTTTGGGTTAGACGATACATGATATTGCAGCTTTGTATGTGCTAAGCGCCAAAGGCAAAGCTAATCACTGATCGGCTAGCGAATACCCTGGGTACATGGCAGACAAGTATCTAAACAGTAAAACGTAGCTGTGATGGATAAATGAAAAGCATACGATCATTAGGAATAAATGTTAAAAACTATCGATTAGGTCGATTATCGATTATCGGCTACAATTGATTAACCATTCAATACAAGCAGATATTTAAAGCTATTAATCATAAGGAATCAATTATAACCATAACCAAATTTGGTTGTATTGCCTTTAGACGGTTAAGAGATTTAGACATTTAGTGATGCATCTATTGCATAACAGACAAATAAGATACTGCATGTGCATACAGAAAAATCAATGAGCTAACCGCCTTTGAACTTTATTACAGGGTATAATTAGTGAGATTTGCTATTATAGAGACCAAGCAATATCGTCAAGCTTAATTGTGTTTACGATTCTTTTACATAGCTGAGTGAGCTAATCGCATTGCTTCATTCTACTACTCATTTTACAGGGTATAATCAGTGCTGCGTCTACGGCAAAGTCAAATCAGACAAATCATATATCTATGATAGAGACAAGGTATACTTTCCCAAGCCTAATTATGCTATCTTCAATGAACTAACCTCCATTTACAGGGTATAATGCTGCAGTGCTGCATCTATGATAAAGTATAAAGAAAAAAACAGTAAACTCTTCCAGCTTAATTATGATTGTAATTTCGTTTACTAGCCGCATTTCTCTTTTTTTCTTTTCCTCTTCTACTCATTTTACAGGGTATAATTAGTGATGTATCTAATGGCAGATCGGAACAGTCTTCTACTATCTTTCTCTTTTTTTTTTTTTTTTTGTCTGTGCTGTTGCCTTTTAAGAAATTGCTCAAGTGAACTTCAGAGTCAAGCACGAAGCGCATTTAGAAAACTGGTTTTCGTTTCCTCAAAATATTTAAACGTTAGTTACTCGACGCGCTGATCCCATAAACTCAGTTGGCTTTACGGCAAGGCCAAGAGTTACTTAGAAGTAAGTGGAGGGGCAGCCAGAAAACCAATTCGAAAAAAATAAAATAAAAAATATATATACATATATAGGAAAAAAAAGCACTTGTACAATTCTTTTAGTATTTGCTTGTGGCTCTGATTAGAACCGCTGCGCCGCTTGGCTGTGCTGAGCCCTCGTGACTTGTGTTCCAATTGGAATGGCAACGGCCATTCCAATTGGATGTGAAATTCAATTTCGAAGTCAGGCAAAAACTTCGTGATTACGTGTGCGCTACGCATAGTGCGTACTTTATCAACTCTCTATATATACATACATACATACATATGCTATATGTGTGTGCATATATCTGGTACGCACGCACAATAAATTGCGCAACACTTTCAAGTATCTCAGTATCTGTATCTTTGTATCTCCCGAACTGGCCGAATGTATCTTTGACTGTCCAAGTAGTATCTTGGTCTCTCGCAGTTCCCGTCTGTTTGCGTGTTTTTTTTTTTTTTTTTTCTGTTTGATCTCCGTTCGCCTAGTACTCAGTGCTACTTAAAGCGCCCAGCCGGCTCAAGTGTTTGGTTTTTTATTTACGAGCATGTCCGAGAAATGCCCAAGATATTTTCTGAATTCAATTGACTAGATATGCCGTCCTACGGCGATACCCTGGAAGGCTTAAGTCTTAAGAAATTTTTACTTTGCCTCTACTACAAAACTTTCCAAATACTCTATTAACAATCGAGATGTAAATCTGATTCATAAATAATTCTATTTCTATCAGTGAATCTAAAACATTCAACTTAGAGGATATCTTCTACTTGAGCTATGCTATTTCATCTTTATAATATAGTCTAATTCCATTTCATATTTCAAATAACTTTATAGCTCTACATCTCTTCAAGTAGAACCACTCAATTTAGAGGGTATTTTCTGGTCTTGCCATGACGTTTCATTTGATTCCATTTCATAATTATCATATACTCTGTTTCTACTTCATGTCAAATTTATATTTCAAAGTGTGTTCCAAAAGTCTATGCAAGCGAGAAATTCTTCATTTAAAGCGTATCCTCTATTCGTCCCATTTACTTGATGTCATTAAATTCTAATATAGTTGGATTCGATTAAAAATTTAACATATAAATATGTTAAAGTCGATCTCTTGAATAACCTAGAAATATTCAATTTACAGGGTATTTTCTAGTCATGCCATGTCTTTGATGCTGTTTTGTTTTTATAATGATATGCACATGTCTATGGCTCTGGGCGTCCCCGCTGCTCAATCTGTGCAGTGAGTCGAATGAATCTTTTATTGCGCATTATGCATACGTCATCTATTGACCTTACTATCCAATATTCTAGCCGACTTACAAGTATACAAATATACATAAAAATATGTGTATATATGGTTATGCATGCACACATACATATACCTCATGGCAATTGCAGCGAATTTAAGTCAATTGCGATTACTTAATTCTTGGCATCGATTAATTGTTAAAAGATGACGCCATTCTAATGCCCCATACACCAAATTCCCGATCCGTACCCCTCCTCCCACAGAGATTGACCCACTCAAAGCGCCGTTGCACTCACTCCGCCCAGGCACTGTGTATGTGTTTGAATTGCAGTTATGAATGAAACCGTCTTCGATATTGTTTAAGGTAATTCGATTAGCCCCAACTCACTGAAAGAAAATTGAGACAGAAATTGCAAAACCAAAAGCCAGACAAATAGACCTTATGAGCTTATAAGCACGCCTCTAGAATACGAATGCCATTGCGAATGAGCATTCGATTCTCCATTTGTTTACGAGCTCTCACATTACAAATCGTACAAATAGCGGAAAAATTGCTTATATTGATTGTATGAAATTAGCTGCCGAGATAGAAGAGCTCGAGCAAGTGTGAATTGTTATGGATAGGGTATACCCAGATGGTAACTGAATATAGCTTATATATATAATATAGAATTAACTAATAGTGTAGCTTTAATAGATTGTACTCAATTTGATAATATAATATCTTCATTTATATGCACACTATTTTAGATAGACTTTATCCGAATGTGTGAACTTATCTGAGTGTAGACATTGGTATAGATAAGCTTTATACAACTATATTAGCTTATCTGAAAGAAGATATTACTATGAATAGACTTAATCGACATTTTTAAACTTATCTGTAGTATGAATTTGCATTATCCACATATCCGAACTTATCGGAATGTAGATTGTAGGGCAGATAAACTTTATTCAATTATCTGAGCTTATCAGAATGTAGACATTAGTATGGATAGACTTAATTTGCATATCTCAGCCTATCTGAATGACGAATGTAGTATAGATAGCATTTATTCACATATCCTAAATTATCAGAATATAGGCTGTAGTATACATAGACTTTATCCAAATAACCGAAATTCTCTGACACTGTTAGATAGACCTTATCCGAATATCAGTCAGCATATTAGGCTTTATCCGACTATCTTAACCTAGTTAAATATAGAAAGTTCTATAGTTGAACTTTATTTAAATGCCTTAACTTATCTAACTGTAAACTTTACCATAGATAAACTCTATTTGAATAACTAAGTTTCTCTGAATATCGACATTGGTATAAATAGACTTTATCTAACCAACTGAGCTAATCCACATACATATTCTCGTATAGCTAGACTATATATGCAAATTGATTTTCTCAAGAATTACGTAGACCATTGCATTGCCTACGATGCACTTTTAATTAAGTTCAATTGAGAAATTACTGGACCATCTAACGTCTATCTCAATTTGCATATAGAACTACAGCAGAAATTCATGAGCTGTATAAGAAATTGGACAATATTTGGGGAAAAACTCTATATAAAGCGAAACATAGCAATGATATAGCTTAGAGAAATGAGTAAGAAACATACGTAATTCGGATTCGACTTGCAAGAAACGTGCGGAATGCGGCATATGTAGCTGATAGTTCAGTTATGTGACTAGACAGTCTCTATAAGGCCAGCTGGGTATTGTGTATAGTTGGGCAGTATGTAGATATGTAGACTGAGTATGGGTATTATGAGTTAATTTCTTTGATTTTATATGAATTTGATCTTGTGTTTCGATTTCCGGTGACTTTCTAACCACTGTGCCTGGCTTTACAACTCAACATGTTTCGCATTAATTGTGACTTTGAGAGATTCGTGACAATGTCATAGGCACATCAAAAAGTTAGAACGTCTCGAATGTCTTCAATTTTTTAGTGACGAGTTTTTAGTGGACTGTCGAGTGATGAGATATTGATTGATTTAATGGCCACACCATAAATGGAGACATTTCAGTGATTAGCTAGCAGCAAGTTGGTCACGTCATCGTGTGCCCACTGTACAGTGTGTCTGAAAGACTAGAGATAGACAAATATCTCTGACCATATAGTATATAAGTGCATTAGATATAGATATTAAATTACTTTAGTATATATTTTCATGATCAATATCAATAGATATCGGTTTGTCTCTGAATTTGTAAGCGTTGCTTATGAAATTCAATATAGCTTAATTATTTTATAGATCGAATTTAATTGCATCAAAGCACTATATCATATTGCTGTCAGAGTAATCATCGATCAACATTGAAGAGTATATATATACATGTATAATAGTATGTATGTATATTCTGAATAAACTTGTCATTTCCTCGACTAATCATGCTTGCCATATTTAGCTACTCTATCATAACGACTTATAGGGTATTTCGATAACAAAAATCTACTTTTCATATAATAAAGCTAAGTTAGATATATATATATATATATATAAAGTATACAAATTATCTAAATTGTCTAGAGGTTTATTTATGAATATACACATAGCAACAAAAAACAAAAAACAACGCACTTTAAGGTTAATACAATTTTTGCCTTCCCTAGCTCGGAGCTTCCGCAAAATTCGCATAACTTTTATTTTTTGCGAGTCCGCGAGATTGTATTCTTCATTTCTTGTAAAATTTTTGGCACATTAGTTGCTAAAATTTGTATGTATAGAAAGGGACAGAGTGAGTCCTAAGAAAAAATCTCTAGATCTCTAGATGGTTGAGATAATTTGTATTATTTTTATAAAATTTTTAAATATTATAATTAATAATTTTGTATTATAATTTGTAAAAATAAATAAAGGATAAAATTTATCTAAACTATCTAGAGATCATTTTTTTTCTTAGGCTTATTTTTCTTTATAATTAATTATAATTATATTATTATATATAATTATTTATTATATACATACATATATATTTCTAGATATTTTTATAAATTATATTTATAAAAATAATCAAAGCAATCTAGAGCTAAGCTTTTAAATATTTAATTTAAATATTTTGGGTTTTTTTTTATCTATCTCTAGCTATTTCTTGCTTGCATCACTATGCTCATGACGTCACAGCCAACTCTTAGCTGAGTTTAAAGTTGAGTTGTTTCGCTCTGTCTGTCGCCCTTCCTGCCTGGCCCTACCTCTCACTCCTCCTCACTCTCCCCCTCTCTCTGGCTGTCAGTGCACTACTTGTGCAATTGCAATTGCAAAAGAGCCGTTAAATTGATAATTCAGTGAGTTTCTGTTCGTGTGTGTGTGTGTTTGTGTGTGTGTGCGTATATCAAATTTCACTCACTGTGCGGTCGCGAGCAGCAATGCAATCAACAGGTGAACTACTAACCCAGCTTTGTGAAGTGCTTGCCCCTCCTCGCTCCCTGCCAACAACAGCCTGCCCTTTGCCATGCCCCCAGCCCGCTACCTACACCTTCAGTTATATGTATGAACTGAACACTGGCTGGCTTTTGGCTATCGTGTGTGTGTGTGCATAGAAGGTAGCCAGATATCGCTGGCAATTGCGATTATACAGATGCTTGCACACAGCGCTTTGTATATCACTTTTATTATACATATACTATATGTACATATTATATATGTATGTAATATATATATATATGTTAATTTCTAAATGTATCAGTGTGTGTGTGTGTGTGTGTGTGTGTGTGCTTCGTTAGCTGCCTATGGGCGCCGGCTTAAATGATTACGAACGATTACAGCAGCCGCCCATACACACCAAATTCATATGAACTACACACACACACACGCACACATCATAGTTTGCCGCTGATTACACAAATACATACACACACACACACACGCACACATGAACAAAGCTCAAAGCTGGGTTATTATTTGATTTTGTTATGCTTTGGCTTCTACTCCCCCCACCCCAAGCCACGTCGCGTACATATTATAATTATTATTTTTTTTTTTTTTCATTTTTTCATTTTTACCCACTGTGTGTACCTTTGTAGTTATGCAAGATTTTCAGAAGTAACAAAAAACTGAACAATGGACAAAATAAAGCAAAGAAGAAGCAGCAAAGCAGAAGCAGCTACAAAATTATATACACACACACACACACATAAATACATATATGTATGTATGTACATGTGCATATGTATAAAAGGTATAAAGAAAACGCTGTGTGTGACTCTTTTGCCGGCTATTTAGCGTTTTTTTTAAGTCGAATTTATGTGCACAATTCTATGTAACTGAAGTCTGCAGTAAATTTAAGCACACAACATACAGGCATATGCCCCTATATGCACATACATATACATATATACAAAATATAGATATGTATATATTAGTGTCTGTTATAGCGAAGGTTGGCAATTGCCTTTGCCTGCCCATAAATCATAATTTGTTGTATGCGGCATATCTATATCTACATACAGAAGTGTGAACCACTTAGATTACATATAAATTGTACGTGTATGTGTGGCAGATTCACCTTGACAGTGTGAATGATAAGACACTTTACGATTCGTAGTATTTGAAAATTTTGTTGGAGCCAGTTACGCAGCCATCACTCGCAGAGCACACTCGCCCAGTACAGCTGTGTTCACACAGCATTCTCATGTGACCGGGGCGAACTTTAATTTTGAAGCCTGAACTTTTAACTGTTTCGTGTGCACTGAGCCAGGCAAGCGAGTGCGCGCTCAGTGATGCCAAGTTGTGTTGAGCTGAAGTAGATATTTTAGCTTTTTTTAAAAGCTATTTTTAGCAGTATTTTTGAAATGATCAATATAGTGAATTGAACTTGTTATATTTGAGTTTTTTTGTTGAATAAAAATTGGTTTAAGCTGAATTCAGATATTTTTAGCTATTTTTTAACAGACTTTTTTAAATGCTGCACAATTGGATTGTTGATCAATATATTAAATTTGTTATGTTGGAGAGCTTAAAAAAGAATTATTTACCATTAATAATTACACACATTCACTTATATTAAAAAAAAAAAATAAATTTTTTTCAATTGTCAAAAAAGCTTCATCTTCTTTTAAAATTAGCTTGGGTGCAGTGCAGTCATAAATAAATGATTTATATACAACTGATATCTCACTTAGTTGACGAATATATTTATATTTAATGAATAATGTCTGTCGATTTCATAAGTAAATAAATTCACTTTCTTTCATTTGATTGCATCAACAAAGGCTTAGCCTTTTTTTTTTTTTTTTTTTTTTTGCAACGGCTGAAATGCGAGCAGCACTTAGCACAGGCAGGCAGGCAGAAGAAGCCGAGGCAGAAGACGAAGACAAGCTGCGAGCTGAGGCAGCGTGTGTGTGAGAGAGAGAGAGAGAGAGGTAGAGCACCTTTTGGCGCACCCCGCTTTCTGCGAATCGAGTTGCGAATCCTTAAGACCTTAAACCGGTATCGGCTATCGGATATGGCACACGCAGACGAAAAACAACAAAAAAAAAAAAAAAGCTCTGAGTAATGCATGTTAGCATGCAGCTATGTAAATCAACATGCATGTATGTATATAACAGAAGTGTTATATACAGGCATGTTATATACTATGTATGTATGTATATGTAAGTATGTATAGCTTTAGTTAGTCAGTCAATTTCACAGGCAGCTGTTTTGATGTGTTCGTTTCTTTTGTGTGTGTGTGTGTGTTCCCAACAGATTGCAAAAGATTATTACTGATAAGATAACAAGTATGCATGTGTGTGTGTGAGTTCTAATTGGAGAGATACTATGTAAATGATAATTGTTTGTTGCTGTTGCTATTGTTATTGTTATTGTTATTGCTGTTATTGTTGTTGCTGTTAAACAACAAAAAGCAACTGTGAAAAAGACATTAAACAAAACGGCGGACGCTTTTGCTCGTTTGGCGTTTTTCTTACTTCCCTTTCGTTGTTGTTGTTGTTGTTATTATTATTGTTATTGTTGTTGTTTGAGGCTTTATGCCGTTGTGCACAGTTGGGTTAATATTTCGAGAAATGTTTAATGCTTTTCTACCTTCTACCACCATTTTGTGGTCTCACACACACACACACACACACACGTACATACGTCGCGTACGTTTGTTGTGCGTTTTTTTTTCGGTTGGGTTCATTCACCGGCAACGCAACAGCAACAACAACAACAACAACAACAACAACAACAACAGCAGCAGCAGCAGCAGCAGCCGCAAGCGGCAGCGACAGCGGCATCAACAACAACCACAACAACAATACAATAAGAATCATCCAACTTGGTCTCGTTCAAAACTCTTGCTTAAGCACAGCCGCTGCTGCGGATGCACGGCTGCAGATACAGCTACACTACACCAACACACACACACGCACACACACATGGAGAGAGATACAATAGCACACACTCACACACACACACACACACATGTGTATCACCTCTCTGGGGCTGTGTTATTAATTTGGCGTGTCTTGTCGTCAATTTCTAATAACATTTCATGATTATAGTAAAAAAAAAATGATAGAAAAAAAAAACGTACAATATGTGTACGAATATTACCGTAACGAATATAGACGTTGGTACAACAATACAGTTGCAGTTGCAGATACAAACAAACAAACCGTCACACACACGACCGCGCGCACCGATTCCAATTCATGACTGACTTAGCTGCGTGTGTCTGTGTCTGTGTGTGTGTGTGGTGTGTGGCAGGCAATTACCAAAACGACAACAACAACAACAGCTTGCAGTACTCACAACAATAAACACAATCTACGACGCGCACTAAGCGGTGTACTCAAACGTCGAGTACTTGGGCAGAAGCAACGAAATCAACAATAATATACAATACAATACAAAAAAAAAAACACGTCTGCTCACCACGAAAGTCGCATGTATTTTGAATTTGAGAATTCGCCTGTTAACTAACAGCGGGTACATTTCGTTCAGTTTACGTTCGATTCGTTAAGTTCGAGCGATGTTCGTCGTTGTGTGAGTAGCGAGTGGCGTTCAGTGCGAGCAGTCTAGTGTGTGTCTTGACTAAGCGCAGGCTTTTAAGCACGCGAGGTGTGTGTATTGGCCAAGTGTTAGTTGTGTAAGCAGTGCAATAGATGGCGCTAGCAAAGGTATGTGTATGCGTTGCATTGTGCAGCTTAAAAGCTGTCAAATGGTTGTTGTATATGATTAAGGTGGAAGAAGTGGCTATTTTGAGGGGGCATATTTTGTATTTGGGCTATAGATATACTTCAAATTTATATAGATGCATGTATTAAAGTAAATATTTTATGTGAATTTCATAAATATTTAGAAAGTGCTGGTATATAGCAGCAAATTGGAAGTCTAAGTCATTACTGCAGAAGCTGACGCGCTGTAGGGTATACAAGATTTAGAGAGAGAATATGCCAAGTAATTTGCAAAAAAATAGTTTATTTATCAAATAAAAGAACTCTCTGAGAATTGCATAGAAGGGCAAGGAAATTTAATTTTACCAAGGGAAATTTTATTTAGGCAGTGTCTAATTGATACATATATATTCATAACTTAATATATGAAATGTCATTAAAAGAAAGCATTTCTTATAAAGTCTTGATATACAGTGGGTAACATTAATATTCGGTTTTTTGTTTTTTCAACTTCAAACGCAAATAAAACATAAACTATTTATTAAAATAAAAAAGTGTAAATGGTAAGTTTTAGATTGAAAAATTACCTTTTCAGAGAGGTATACATAAAGGTATTATATTTAACATAACTAATAGAAATTATACATAAACAGGAAAAACACCAAATTTGGCGTTACATTAATATTCGGTTTTTTCTTAAACAACTATCAAAATTCGAGTTTTACTGAAAAATTGATCATATATAATACTTGATATGGTATCCATTATTTTCTATTATGTCCTTAAGAAATTTTGACACATTGTTAATTTGTTGTTGTTGTGTCCTTGGAGCCGATTTTGGCCCGCTCTTCCTGCAGCCGTGTCTTTATGGCAGATATTGTTGATATCGGCATTCTTTGAGCTTGGCAGTCCAACTTGATCTACAAATTCTCTATGGAATTGAGATCTGGGGATTGAACTAGTGTTTCCAAGAGGTTTTGGCAATTGCAAAGCAACCAGGACATTACTTTATGGGCTTTATAGTGGGGATCATTGTCCTGTTACAGCTTAAATGTGTCTAAAATACCCATTTTTTCAGTCAACTGCCTAAAATTTTCTTTCAACATGTTTTGAATAGTAATCTCGAGTCGTCATGCCATCTATAAAACCCAAATTTCCTGCTCCATTGGTGGAAATGAAGCCCCAAATTATAGCGAAACCTTTGCCGTGCTTTACGGTTTTCATTAAATATATTTTTTCAGCTTCATATTAACTTTATACCACACCCTGGACTTTCCATAACTTCTAATTGATAATTAAATTTGCATTCGTCCAGGAATATTATGTCACCCGACCAGGTCAGGTCCACTTTGGAGTAGTCTGAGGCTAGCAATATCCTTTATTTCCGCATACGGTCAGAAAAGAATGGATTTTTCATAGCAATTAAGCTATTGTACCCATGTGTTATTTCTGGTACACCAAATGTATCAAGCTGATTCGAGTTTTCTATAATCGGCAATGGGATCAGCTTTTAATTCTGGAGCACTTGGTCAAGGATTGTCTTCTACTTTCCTTACAATCTCGGTATATCCTCGGAGAGTAAGTTGTTTAGGTTGACTAATTTGCTTAATTGAGGCGATCCTTCACTCATTTCTGAAACTTTGGAGGATAATAATAATAAGACTATTATTATTTAGCTTATTTTTCAGAATTCAAGCAATTTCAGCTAAACTTTGCCCTCCAACTGCACCTGGAGCTCAAGTTTTCGCTGCTCCAACGATGAAATTGGTCCTTTTTGGCCTATTGTGTATTTCAGCTAAGGAATTCAGTTTTGCGCTAATTTTTTTTGTTAGATAATGTGAGTTATATATTGCTTTTTCGATAAAAACCATTAAATGTGCCATTTGTGGCTTTTCAGAGTTGCCGTGGTACTTTGTTTTACAACTTTGCTAAAAAACCGAATATTAATGTAACGCCAAATTTGGTGTTTTTCCTGTTTATGTATAATTTTTATTAGTTATGTTAAATATAATACCTTTATGTATACCTCTCTGAAAAGGTAATTTTTCAATCTAAAACTTACCATTTACACTTTTTTATTTTAATAAATAGTTTATGTTTTATTTGCGTTTGAAGTTGAAAAAACAAAAAACCGAATATTAATGTTACCCACTGTATATGCACATCTGTCTAGTCCCATCTAAACGTTTCTTTTGGCCAAAACAATCTTCGTTGGCCTTTGGGAGGGGGGCCTATAATTTGCTTGAAGCGCTCTAGCTGGCAGGCGTATGCATCTATTAAGCTCGAGGCACTATGTTGCACTATGTCTAAGCGCTGAGAGGTTCACTTATGATCAAAGTTATAAATTTGATATCGCCTCTCGCTCAGCCAACTCTTCGTTCCTCTCTCGCTCCAGCTCTCGTGGTGGTCAGCATCGCTGGACATTGTTTCCAATTCATCTTTGGCTTTTGGTTTTGAGCTTTGGCTTGGTTCTCATCATCAGCTGCGGCCGCTTAATTCATGGGCTTAAGTTACGGTATTCGAATTGGGATTTTCGATGCCGGGATCTGCCCATTTCATGGTTGTAGATCGTTTAAGTGCTGGGGCTCCAGCTCATATGCATATACGAATATGCTGATCACATGCTCTCTCCCTCTCTCTCTCTCCTGCTCTCACTCTCTGTTCTCGTCTCTGGGTTTCGATATATAATTGGTCTTTGGATCGGCCAGACACACACATACACACACACACATATGCAAGGGGGCCCCCAATTTGAGTGATAATGATTATGCGTTCCCTTCCACATCCACACATGGATGGAGTGAGGTGTGTGTGTGTGTGTGTGTGTGTGGCATGGGTGTTATTGTGATTTGTGGTTAGTTGCAGCTTCTGTGCTACGTTTAAGCCATTGAAGCTGTCAGGTCTACGTTTGACTTAAAGGCTCATTACGTTCGATAATAACAAAAAAAACCAAAAGAAACCAAATGCAAAAAAAAAAAAAAAAAAAAACGCAAAATATCGTTAAACCTTTGGCAATCTGTGGGAAAATTTGCTTGTCCATAATTTTCATTGGGTTCAATTAAAGCTGCAATTGCTCGGGGCCTCTCAGCGCAATATGGACTGTATTCTCATGAAATCTCTCATCATTCTTGTTCTTCTTCTTGCTCGTCTGCTGCCGCTGCCTCATATGCATACGCAGCTGCTAATCAAACCAAAACGTAATGCTTCTACCACTCTATATATTGACTTGATATAGTTGCCTAATTATATTATTCAAATTATATACCCTGTTGAGCACTTGCATAAGGGTATATTAGCTGCATTTACTGAGTGCTTAGTCGTCTATACAGTTCTCTAATTCTCTTATATTTGATCAATTTTGCAATACATCAATATAATTTGTAAGCGAATTCTAGAAGAGATTGCAATTGCTGTTCTATAATTTAAATTATCTCTATCTCTATCTATCTACCTAGTTTATCTCGTATATAAGTTAGATAACTCTATCAATACATTTCATTGTCCATCAATTTGATATAATCGGAATATTCATAGTTTTTGTGCTTAGGCCTAGAAAGCCTCCCACACAGATCTGGCTCCCAGTCAGGAGCTAACCCGCATTGACCTTCAAGCTGCAGTCCCTGGATATGAGTTAAGCGAGATGTAGCTAATTTTTCTCCTTCTCTCTCTTTCTCTTCTCGCCTATCACTTTACTTTTATCTCCCATTTTGTACTACATATATTTTTAGTATTTTTTTCAATCTATACTTTTTTTCCCTCTCTTTCTCTCGTTTTCGTGCTCTCTCTTGCTCTCTCTCTTGCTCTCTCTCTTCCTCTCTGTGTATTGCTAAGTATGTTTTGGTTATTATCTATATTCTCCTCTCTCACTTTCTCTCAGTCTGATTCACTCTCTCTCTCTTTCTGTCTCTCACACTCTTTGCCTCATCATCTACCTTGTTTCTTAGTATTATTTTCTATCTGTATTGTCCTATATCTCTTTCACTCTCTCTGACTCACTCTTACTCATGCTGTCTCTCTTACTCTCTCTCACTCTCCGTCCTTCGCTCTTTTGCTCACTCTCTCTCTTACTAGCATCTATTTCTCTTATTATTTATTTCACGTACTTTCCTATTTCTCTGTCTCAGCTCTCTCTCTCTCTCTCTCTCTCTCTCTCTCTCTCTCTCTCTATCTATCTCTTTCTCTCTATCTCTCCCACTCTCATACTCTCCCTTACCCTCTCTCAATCACTCTGTCTCTCTAACTCCAATTTATCTCTCTCCTTAATTATATTTCTAAATATTTCTCTGCGTATTTCTATCTTTCAGTCTCTCTCTCTCTCTCTCTCTCTCTCTCTCTCTCTCTCTCTCTCTCTCTTTCATTCTCTCTCTCTCTGTCTCTCTCTTAGCTTAGCTTAGCTATCGAGCTGCAAATATTTCTTAAATCAAGTTCCACTTAGCTATATCCATATCGGATAGACAAGATAATTCGTTGTGCGCAGTGTTCAACTCAATTTGGGCAAGGGATCGTCGCAGGTGTAGACGCTCGCTGCTGGCTGGTGGCCTATTAAGCGTTTCTTAAGCGTTTCATTCATTCATTCATTCAGTTTTTGGCCACGTTAAGGCGTCGTTCGAGGCGTTGCACATTGAGTGGTGAATGGTGCGCGGCTGGCTGGCTGGCTGGCCACTGCGGGCGCTCGCACCTGGGCGAACAGTCGCATCCAAACTAATTAGCATAAAATTGAAAATGCGCTCATTGGGAAAAGGGATGCCTCCTTGATGGGCTGCTGCATGCGGCGCGAGTCAAGTGCAACTTGCAACCATTTGGAGCTGCAGTTGAAGTTGCAGTTGAAGCTGGAGCTGGAGCTGGAGTTGGAGTTGGAGTTGTGGCGTTGGCGTTGGCATTGCCACTGCCACTGCCATGGCTAGGTAGGCGGTACGGTCGGCCAATTTAAAAGGCATGCTGCTTCTGGAACGAAGCCAAGCCCAGGCAAAAGAGCTTCCAGCTCGTAACTTTTCTCGCTCTCTTTCTCTCTCTCTCTCTCTCTCTCTCTCTCTGTGTGTGTCTGTTTGCCGTAGCGAAGCGAGCAACATAAAACAATTACGCCTACACTTGGCTCTGCCTTTGGAGCTGGAGACGAGAGACGGCGCTTGCATAGGCTCAAGTGTGTCGTGCTCTGATCTGTTGATGCCGTGCACGACCTTCCACGGGCGTCAGCGGCTCATTCGATCTATAAGCATAAGCACAAGCTGCCACAAGATTGCATCTTCCCATCTCTCTCCTACTACCTCTCTCTCTCTATCACTCTCTCTCTCTTCCTCCCACTGTCTTGCTCCCTTTCTATTGAACAAACGGATTCCAGTCGGAAGCTGTTAAAGGCTCGACTCGGCCTACTGCTGCTGCCCGCCGAGGCTATGAAACACAATATTCATTAACTTGCAGCGCATTAATGTTGCAGTTGCAACTGCCTTATGCGGCTGCCTCCGTTTGGGGCAAGGCAGCGAACGTGCTGCAGCCACAGTCGCAATCGCAGTCGCAGTTTTAGCTTCTTTTTTTTTATGGTTTTTGCATGGATCTGTTTGGCTGTAATAATGCGGCTATTAAACTCTGCAATCACTAACTTGAACCAATCCATTGTTTCTGTTTCTGTTTCTGTTTTTTTTTTTTTTTGTATTTAATATCCATTTCTTTTTCTCTGCTCTTTTTAACGACTCTGCATTTGAGTGTTTGTTGTTGCTGTGTCATTTGTTGCTGCCGTTTGTAGCTGCTGTCAATTTGGCATTACGCAAGGTCACTGGATGAGCAGACCGCACAAAATGATCTAAACTTACAGTAAATGACAGGGTATTTGCATGGCTATATACCCGAGCAGAGAATGTGCATGCAGAGATACGAATATAGTTGTTAGAGTGAGCATATATTTGATCTATGAATTATGGATTCTGTTGACATTATCTTTAGATACTATATGCTGATTTGATTGATATTATATTCTATGCTTAAGTTTCGTATAGCACATAAATTCTGTGTATATCCAAGAGATTCTAGGTATAGCTCTAGTTGAGTATCAAAATATGCTGCAATTTCTTCTTTTTTTTCTCCAAATATGTAATTTCATTTTTGGAGAAAAAAGTCAAGCATAAAAAAAATTAAAATTTAATAAAAATATTTAATTCAACTTAACTAAAATTTAGGTTTCAATTCTAAAGTTCAACTTAATTAACATTTAAACATTTTGGGATAAATATTAAATATTGCTAGAAATATTTGCTCAATTAAATAATATATTAACAATTTAGCAGTGCTATATATATTTATATTTTACTCCAAAAAATATTTTTTTAAAACGAAACAAACTCAAAATTTGATTGAATTTGTATACAAAGATAACAGAGATCAATACAACAATATAGTATATAAAATATGCCAATGAATAGTCTTAAATATAGTAGAATCCGGCTATAACGACGCTTAAATGTTCGTCTCAATAACCATACGAACGCTATAAGTCGTAGTCGCTATATCCGGATTCTTCTGTAATTCTATTTTTTATTAGAAAATACAAAATTTCTATGCTGAAGGCTCCAAAGACCATATAGCTTGAGATATAGAATACATAACAGCTTCGATGATAGCAAGCAGTTGCAATAAGTACTAAAATAGTGTACTAAAGTAATACACTATGTAAATGTTCTTAAGTAATGTACTAAAGTAGTGTACTGAAGTATTGAACTAAAGTAAAGTGTAGTACTAAATTAATGTACTAAAGTAATATATCAATGTAATGTACCAAAGTAATGTACTAAAGTAGTGTACTAAAGCAGTGTACTAAGCCAATGTACTATAGAAATGTGCTGAAGTACTGCATTAAAGTAACATTCTTAAGTAGTGTACTAAAGTAGTGTACTAAAGCAGTGTACTAAAGTAATATATCAATGTTGTGTACCAATGTAATGTACTAAAATAGTGTACTAAAGCAGTGTACTAAGGCAATGTACTATAGAAATGTGCTGAAGTACTGCATTAAAGTAACATACTAAAGTAATGTACTAAAGTAGTGTACTAAAACATTATACTAAAGTAATGCACTAAACTAATGTACTAAAGTAATGTACTAAAACAATGCACTGAAGCAAAGTATTAAAGCAATGCACTAAAGCAATGTACTAAAAAATGTACTGAAGAAATTGACTAAAGAAATGTATCTCTCATAATCTAAGTTCTGATTGCCTATAATGCACATTGCCTGGCCGATAGCTAAGCCTAATATTAGCTCACGTTTGCTGACTGACCAACTTTCTTTTGAGGTCACATTGAGCAACTATCTGGCTGGCTGGCTGGCTGGCGATGGCGATAAGCGACAGTTGTGCCTTCCTGTGCCAAGTCCTGTGGGCTCATTCAAGTGCGAAAGTAAAAAAAAAACAAAAATAAAACAAAAAAAAAAATAAAAGGGAAAATCACTGACAGAACTTTGCACGAAATTGTGGGAATCGCAATGCTGTCGCTCTTCACGCAGCTGTCAGCTATGTATATCGCAGCGACTGGGATTGGAACTTGGGATTGGAGTTAAGAACTTGGCAGAGTCGAGGGCGAGCAGGCAATTGCCTGCTGGCTGGGGGTTGGGGCTGTTGGAGCTTGTTATTAAGCGCTTTGATTGCTGGTTTCGTGTCGCCGTCGACTTTATCTGCATCTGGATAAGCAGCACACACACAAGGAGAGAGAGAGCGAGAGCGAGAGCGAGAGCGAGAGCGAGAAGGGGAGAGGCTAGTTCAACTATATTGGCTTATTAGTTTTTGTAGCACAATTTTGGCCAGTTGTTCCATTGCCAAGCTGTTTGTCAATCATAATTGAAATTTGAATGGCTTACTTACTTGGCCATGGCAATGCCATGGCTTAATGCCGTCTGGTGCGCTTCTGCTGGCCGCGAACTTGCCGGTGTTTGTCACAATATGCACTACTGTGCTTCTGCCTCTAAGTTACAACTAATTTTGATTGATTACACGACGACCCATTGTCCCATAGTCGCGCGTCTGTCAACCGTGGACCAACGCGTTTCTTGACAATAAATTGTTTGTGGCCAAGCTGGGAATACCCTGTACAACGGCAAGCATGCAAGTGTGGGTATGCTCATGCAAAAGGTAGATCTAGTCAAACAGGCAGAAGGTTTAAGGTATAACGAAGATTCCGGGTATAACGACGCTCCCTTGAATCGTTATAACCGAATTTTACTGTGTATATTTATATATTTTTTTATTTATTTTTAAAAAATTGTTAACATACTTTGCAGATATTCAACATTAACGTAAATGTATATAAAAATATATACAACAAAATATGAATTTTTTTTACGGTCTACAACCTGGTTTAGCAACACATAAAATACTCCAGTATCTTGAGCTAACTGTTTTCTGATGCGATGAAGCCATTTACATTTTTACAGCGTATCTATTAGTCGTGCTCTACTTGCTTTTTTGTCGACCATAGCAAGAGCAACCATGTCGGCATCAGCATCAGCTTAACGCTACTGACTCTAAGCCGATTAGGTTGCTCAGTTTTTGTGGCATGGTTTTTCGGTTCACATTGGGTTAGATTGTAGATTGGAGATTGGGTTCAGGTAATTACCACATAAAACGTTTGACACATCTGGCCAGGACGTATGTGTGTGTGTGTGTGTGTGTGTGTATGTGTGTGTTGTCACTCTTACGAGTGCAGTGGAGTGGCCCGAGCAGTTGGGCAATTGACTAGATCGTTTTGGTTTTTCACACCATTTACCAGGACGGGACAGGTTTATAGACAGTGTCCAAGGGCCAGTAAGCATCTTTTCAGTTACAGCATTATAAATGATTGATTCGAGTTGACAATCTTCAGTTGACAATTCGAGTTGGCAACAAAGGCAGACGTTTGATGGCAAGCTATGAAGGAGATATATAGATATAAATTATGATTTCAAAATAAGTTTTAAATAATTTATAATGCTAGTCTTTGTTGCTAAGTAAGATTAATATTTGTTAATGGCTTTAGATGTGGTTAGATATATTTAAGATGTGGTTCATAGTATTATACACATGTGAATAGCAAAGCAAACATTTTCGCTGATATAGAAACGTTTATATGAATCCATGAACAAACTTAGATCTTTTCGACTTTGAGCTGCTTTTCATGCTCTGCATAGAATGGGAATCATTGGATATGATGATATTGTGAGAACGTATGTAAAATTCAGGAGGCGTGGCGGTAGAACTCTAAATTATTTGCATCCTTGATGAAAGGCATGCAATTCTGTTGATAAGATCGCAGCTATCTTGTTAAGCGTAAAAGTGAATTTGGGACAAATGATAAATTTTCCAACGTAATGCCCATGTAAATCCAGTTACCATTTAACAAGTCCAAGCAGCCCAAGCTGCCCTAGTGCATCCTTTGCTTATGTATAAATTATTTGCCTAGCGTACATATATAGTATAAGAAGATTAGACTGTTTCAAATAGCTTTAAGTTGAGTTCAGGGTATTTCCTAGTTAGTCATTCCCGATTAGAGTTGCTTTACTTACTGTCATAGCCGCATTGCTTCTAACCACAAACAAATATGGTTCTCAATTGGTGCTATAATTAAATCTATATTAGTTTAATGCTAAGAAATTAGTTAAAGTTATAGATATACAGTGGAATCCGTCTATAACGACTACACTTAAATTGCCCGTCCGGTCCCAATACAACCTTACATATATGAAAGGGATATGCGCTTATTATATATCTGCTTTTAACGGCAATCCGCTTATATCGACGACATTTTTTCACATTTCAACCGCTTATTACGACGTGGTCCTTTTTTTTTTTTGGTTATAGCGTCCTTCGGGTGTATTGACGTAAAATCGTCGGTATTGAGCGTCGTTATAACCGGATTCTACTGTATAAATATATATTATATCAAATATCAAATTTGTCTCTTAGTCTCTTACGAGAGATAAGCTGTCCAAAGTCTCTCAGCTTCAATGTAAGACAGAATAAATAATAATAATCCCAGCTCGATCGCCTAAGCTCATCATCTTAATCAATCATATACATACATATACATATGTATGTATAGATGCTTAATCTCTGATATTTTCCTCAACACATATTCAATACTTTCAGGATACCGCAACGAATCTCAAGACAAGAAAATTGATTTGCATTGCAAAGAATTTTCTTTTACTTTTTTTTTCATTTTCATTTTAGCTCATAGCTTAGGTAATTATGCAGATCTGATTGGATCATAATTGTATGCGAATATTAAGCATGCGGCGTCAGTAAATTCCAGAGACTCCTGTTCTATGTGCGGCAGCAGTAAAGTCTCTGTGTGTGTGTGTGTGTGTGTGTGTGTGTGTCAAGTGGCTTGAGTGTGTGTGTGGCTGTTGCCTTAATTATTTTTATCATGTTACATTTTGAATGACATAGCTCAACATGCAGACAGAGACAAGGACGGGCATAGACATTGAGAGGGAGACAGAGGCAGAGGCAGTGACAGAGACAAAGTCAATCTCAGTCGCAGTCGCAGTCATCGTCGCCGGCGCAGCCTCAAATCTCAATCTGAATCTCAGCCGCAGCGCACGCAGTCCAGAGATGAATTTGACATGCGTCTCTGATGATGATTTATTTTCATTTTCGTATTTTTAATTCACTCTGCGCCATTGTCGAGAGTTGAGAGTCGAGAGTATGTGTGTGGAGAGTCGAGGCCGTGGCTGTAGCGCAGGGGGCAGGGCGCAGGGCAGGGCCTGGTCAGGTTGCTTTGGTAACGGGGGCGTTGCGGTACGCATGGCATGGGACTGGCCGGCACACGGGCATTATCGTCGATGGCAAAAAGTTAATGATAAAGATGATGACCATCAGAATTGGAATAATGTATGTGGCTCTGGCTCTGGCACTGGCTCTGGCTCGATGGATAGATGGATGGACAGGCTGGCAGACGGGGCGCCCAGATGGACAGAGCAGCTAAACTAAACTGAGATGCAGACAAGCCAACGGATTGAGAGAGAGAGAGAGAGAGGGAGAGATATAGAGAATTCGAAGACTTCAACAGATTGCAGACTGAGCTGAACTGAACTGAACTGAGCTCAACTCAACTGTCCCGAGGTCTGAGGCCATTTTTATCGAACCACAACGCAACCATTGTTCAGTTCTAGTTTGGGGCAGAGTTCTGCTTTTTTCTCCTCTCTCAGTCTATCTCTCCCTCTCTCTCACTCTGTCTTTCTCTCTCTTCATATTTCGCTCCTTGTGGCCATCGTTTTGGACAACGCCTGTCGCCCTCAGCTCCAGCTCCAGCTCCAGCTTCAGCTTCAGCTTCAGTTTGGGTTGCCTCCTTTAGCCATTAACCTGCTAAATTACGAATGAGGCAAAGTGGATTTAACTTTGCTCTTCACTCCACTTGCCTACACTTGATGCGATATGTGGCCCGGCTGAGGCCCCTGATCCTGGCAATGATTGCAGTCAGCAACAAAATTGTTTCACTGTTCTTGTCGCCCATATACAGCTGCCCTTTTGCTCCGTCTCTCTGTCTGTCCCACAGTCTGGCTTGTCTGTCTGTCGTCACAAATACGCAGGCAACAAAATCTGAACAGATAATGACCACTGTTCTCGCACTCAACTACAAGATGAGCGGCTGATATGACGATGACGAATGCGACGATTTTGAAAATGTTGCTCGACGACTGCCTGAGCCCTCTGCTCTCTGGCTGAGGGTGGAGGCGGAGGCGGTGATGATGTTGAAGTCAGTAAGATAGACAGACGGAGAGACGGACAAATGGACGAGCAGAGACGAGCAGACGAACAGACGGACAGCCGATGATGGTTATATGCCCGCTGCACGCTGCACGCTGAACGAGAGCTCGTCTTGACCGGGCTAAGGCTGAGAATGTGCTGGCTGCTTGCTGTGTCCTGTTATTGGAATAATGAGTTTTTAGTGATGCGCATCGATTTGTCAATTGATGATTTGTTGTTTTCAGTTTTCAGTTTTCAGTTTCGTTTTGTATTCCCTTTTCCTTACATTTATTTTTATTTTATTTTATTTTTTTTTTCAGCCTCTTCACCATGCGAATGGCCCTTCGACAAGTGGAGTGGCATGTGGTATATAGTCATGTATATCATTAATTCCACTTTTGTCATATTGAGAGCTTTACAAAATTTGATTAATTGCATAGTTTGCATCATGGGGAGTGAGAAATTGTCACAATTGTAAATGTCCCTACGTGAGACGTTGCATGTAATATACGAGATATCGAGAAAGGACTCGCCGTCTCTTGATCTCTCGATTTGAATTGATGAATCGCTTTATCGCTGCCATAAAGTCCATTTATTTACGGCCTCTCAATTAAGCTGCGCACCAAGCAGTTCCGACAAAAGAGGCTTACATGAAAGGCAAGCGAGCATATATACTCGAAAGATATATATATATATATATATATATATATATATATATATATATATATATATATATATATATATATAAAAGATCGAGACAGTTCGATATATGTCAGCTATAGCATGTTGATCTTAGAGTTTGCTTTGTGTATTGCTAATTAAAGTTAGAACTGTATATCATTTAGTAGTCTAGAGGAATAGTAAATTCCGCTTATAGCGTTCCTATGCTTATTGCGACGAAAATTCGATGCATAACATAGTTTGTTTTGTTTTAAGTCCATTACGAACATGACAAACATAAAGAAAAACAGAAAACAGAATTTTTTGCTCCCTTCGGTTATAGCGTACTCCGGTTATAACGACGCAAACTCGTTGGTCCCTTGAGCGTCGTTATAACCGGATTCACCTGTACAGTAATTGCGTTGGTACCCGAACAGAGTTACATATATGCGCAAATTTATATGCTTATAGCGTCTTGCGGGTAAAACGACGTTCAAGATGCCGTCGTTATAACCGGATTGTACTGTAATTCAATGAACATTTAGCTCAAAATTTCAATTGGCTGCCTTTTGAGGAAAATCATTTTACATTGAGAATAGTATACAAATTCTTAAATTAAAAAATTAAATATATAAAAAAAAAATATTAAAAAATTTCGATATAATTGAAAATAACAGAAATTTGAGCAGATCAATATGATTAATCATAGATAAATATATATGTATTAGATATATAATATGTTTAGACTTAAGAGCTTGAGATTGGGATGAACTGAGATTTTACTGTAGGCTAGACAAACATTATTGGCATGCAAAAAGTTTAAGCTGCATTTCGATCCATAAGCCGTCCCCAACCAATTCTTTCTAAACATGAAATGAAATTGAATTCCAAGTCTAAGTATGATAAAGAATGATATGTTAAAAGAAAAGTGTGTAAGCGCCTTGAGCTCTTACATGCATCAAATTAAAGGGAGTCACTTAAACACGCATTAATATGCACGAAAAGCCCGATGGGCTGGCTGACCGGCTGGCTGGCTGATTCATCATTGAGCATATTGTGTGAAAGTGTTTCTTTATTTATTGCGCAATAGCAAAACAATCTAAAATGTTTGAAGCAGCCACTTAAGAAATCAGCAACAATAACTTGCAGCGGGTCTAAGGTTAAACGATGGCGTTGCCATCCCCTTGCACGCTTAGATATATAGAGAATATGTATATGTAAAAAGTTCACATGTGTATGTCTTTACCCTTTTGTCTTTTTGGGCAACTGTTGAAAAACTCTGCTGCCCAAGCTGCCACTCACCCACATACTCGCCCATCCATCCATCTATCCATCCAGCCAGCCATCGAACCATCCATCCATCTAACCATTCGCGTCCTAAACGTTCGTCCTTATCGCTTGAATTCCAACGGGCTAGAACGAATTAAATGCTTACATCAACAAAGGGTCCACCTAAACCCAATGTCAAAAGACTTTCAAAGTGCTCTATCGAAAGCTGAACGAAGCTGAGATACCCTAGGTAGCTGGGGTAAGGCTGTTTCAGTTAGGACAAATCTAAGCTCGATGACTACGAATATGTTTAGTGTTATAGCTCTGGCTCTGTTGAGCTTTGGCTGCCTCAATGGCGAAACTTTGCTGAGATCATTTGCAAGATCAAGCACGATCCTATAGGGACTACGACTCTGCTCTCTGCTAACCAAATCTAGTCAAGACTTTCCCATGGTCAAGCATCTCATTCAGTTTAGAGTATGAAAATTCAAGTATTAATAAAGAAAAAAAAAGTGAAAGAAAAACCATAACAGTGGAAAATACGTCGAACAGCTTGGAGGGCCAGGGCATCTGTGTGCTGAGCCCCTGGCTGGCTCTCGAGTAGCAGTTGGAGTATGCTTATAAGCCGGGCCAGGTGTGTGAGCCTTAGCGGTTCAAATCGCATTGACGTGTGTGTGTGTGAGTGTGTGCCAAGAGAGCGTAAAACCTCAAACACGTTGCGTAACTTACGTGCGTTACAGTTGAACCGGAAACGGAAATCTAATAGACCAAAGCATGCATAAGTGATGAAGCGAGAAACTGTGCGCGCCCCGCTACCACAAAAACAGCCTCTGACCAGGCTAAAAACCCTTTTCAATGCTGCCCAAAAGGGTCCGCTCGTCGAATCTTATCAGAATGCTTCAACTTTCTCGCCCATCACGTTTGCCTTTTTTGTTTCCATACCCTTCGCCCCCTGTGCCGTTGTTCTTTTTCTATTCTATTTTTTCCCCCTCTCCTTCTTTGCATCATTTTCATTCGCTTGCAGCATTAACTCGATGGGGTTTTTCTTTTGGCAAACTTTTGCAGCCGCAACCTGAGTGTGAGCTGTGTGTGTGTGTGTGTGTGTGTGTGTGTGTGTGTGTGTGTGTGTGTGTGTGTGTGTGTGTGTATGTGGCTCGTCCTTGATATTGTGAACACATGTTTTCAGGAAGATTACCTTGTCAATCGGTTCGTTGAACGATTACTTTTCAAATGTTTTCGAAAACTAAAAACCAACCGGCGTCATTCTCGCCAAAAAGCCAACAGAACAACCAGAAACACCCTACTCCAGAGAAGAACAAAAAAAAAAAAAAACCCAAAATAAAAAAAAAAATACAATCTTTGCTGTACCAAAGCTGTCAGACGTGTGCTGCCCAAAAAGATTCACAACTTCCTTCCTGCACGGCAAATAGAAAGCAACACCAACAACAACAACACAGATGGAGCTCAGCGACAACATTGTTTTATTTCTCATTTCACAGGCCAATGCAATAAAATCGCCTAAATATGCTACTCAGAAGGTAAATCGTTTCGGTTTTCACCAAATAAAAAGAAGAAGAACCAACAGCAGATATATGCTTCATCTGCATCGAAAATGCGCCCCGCAGTGCAAACATTGGCGCCTTTGCTAACCGACGCAAAGCTCTGTGTATGTGTAAAAAAAAAAAAAAAAAAAAAAACAACAACAGTTCGACCTTAAGGAAATACATATGACCTATGTACGAATATATATCGTATAATAAATTATAGTAAATAGATCATCTAGTGAATGATCTAAACAGTTATTCTTTGCAAGAGCTTCAGCGAGGCTCGATTCAATATTTAAAAAAATAATAATAATAAAAAAAAAAAATTAAAAAAAAAAATAAAAAATGTTAGGCAAATATGTTTTAAACTTTTCTAATTCCTAAAAAAAATTAATAAAATAAAAAAAAAAAAAAAAAAACTAATGAGCATCTATTGTATATCAAATCCAAAGTTATTTAGTCTAATTAACCTTAACAAAACAAAAAAATTCATAATATAAAAATACATGCAATAAAAAAATTTTTAGATATGATAAAAAGTCCCAAAAATCACAAAATTTTAGATTTCCATTTAATGGATCTTCTGATATATACAAAATTTATCTTCCCTTATTTGAATCAACCAATTTTGTATTTATTTATTTAAATATGTTGACAAATCTCGAATCAAACTTAAGCAAACTATAAATATATCACTATTTAACAACAATAATATCACTAACCAGATAGAGGTGTTTTCTTTGCCAGACCGGTCAGCTATTTATGAACATAATCCAATGAAATATCCCTGCAGAGCTCTATATTATCAGAAACAGTGTCCTCTTGTGTCCTTAGCGAATCTACATAAATCTATCGCTTAATCAAAGCCCATAGTTCTCAATTATACTTATATCAGGACTCTGAGGAGGCCAAGCTAGGACATTTAGTTTTAGAGGGAAAAGCATAATCATCAAGGACATCCAGGTATTTGCCTTTGGTCATAGTTCCATCGACAGTCTCCTATAGGTAACACATCCCCAAAACATGACTGAACTTGGCATATCGTTTTTTGATGTGACAAAAATCGAAATTATATTAAATTTGTATCTATATATACATATAGAAGACTTGCAAACTCTAACTCTAAAGATGAATCAGATATAATTTTATAGCTGATTCTCGATAAATGTTTTAATCGATAGCTCCGGAACTATACAAGTATCGAATTTCTGAAACAAACTCGTACTGCGCGTGGAACACAAGAATGAAGTTTCTAGTTCTTATATCTGCAGAAATCGACGCGGGCATGGCTATATCGACTCAGCTCGTCACCCTGATCAAGAATATATATACTTTATGGGGTTTGCCGCGCCTCTTTCTGCCAGTTACATACATACATTACTAGCATAAGCAGTCACTAAAGATCATTAAAAAAAAAAGAAAATAATAAGACTCTTAGATTAAACAACATTTGATTTATCAGCTTTTTTTTCGTTTTCCTGTAGCTGATTTCCATAGTCGTTAGAGCCAACGCCGCAAGGCCCAAAGGGTTGCGCCCATCTGGGCGAAGATCAGTTGACTGTTTCACAGAGCTTTAAACGAATGTGACGACAGGATGCACAAGTATACGATGTCATTTATTTGGCAGGAAGTCAATTATGAATTTCGGCTTAATTAGAGTAGCAATGAGATATGCCTATACATATATAAATGTATGTGTGTTAGTAGTTGGTCTATTGGCCATATTAGCTTGGCGTATTTCGTATTACATGTCATCGCCACATGTAGCGTCACAACATTTGTTGTCGTTAATAATTTAAGAACTGACTTTGTGGCATTTTTAATGGTTGCATATATAATTCTTGTTTTCTTTCCTTTTGCTTTTCCATTTTTTTCTCCTTTTCCTTTTTTTTTTTTTTTTTTTGTTCCCCTCGACAAGTGGCCATAACGATTTAGACGATTGACAGCTGCGAAGTGGGTGTCCATTGGTTGCCTTTAACCATGGCTCTCTTGGCCATGCCGACAGTTCTTCTGCTGTTGCTGCTGCTGCTGCTGCTGCTGTTGTTGTTGTTGTTGTTGTTATTGTTGTTGGTGTTGTCTTTGCTGTTATGCAGTCCGTGCCGTTGTTAAGTTTGTCATATTTTATGGGCCGGTTACGTCCGGCTCTGGCTACGGCTTCAAGCATCAAGCTCCAAGCTCCAAACTATACAGCGAAAGCAACAGTCGCCCAGTCCATTTTGGCAGCCCGACTGCCCTGGTCTGGGGCCCCCTCTGTGGAGTGATATATATGACAGGCGGATTTTGTTTTTAGTGGCATGGGTGACAATCCCTTTAGAAACTTTTATTTATTCACGCATGTTGGCAAAATGTGCCCCTTACACGCAATTCAAGAAGAGCGCGGCTAGTCAAGCCAAAAGGCAACAAGGACGACGACAACAACAGCGACAACAACAACGAGCGACAGCCACAAAGACAATGAGACAACATGAATTGGACCTGACTTTTACACAATATATATTTCGATATATGTGTGTGTGTTGGCATGTACATATACATATATGTATATCTGTGTGCGTGTGTGTATTTGCTTGAAGCTATTGCATTATTAATTATTGTTAATTAGCCGCATGCATTTCTTTTTGCTTCTGCAGACCGGCAGACGGCACAAGCCGACGCAACGGACAACGGACAACGGAATGACACTGACTGACACCTAAAACAAGGAATCGACTTGTAATTGTCTCAATTAATAAGGACGAAAATAATAGATTAAAGAAACTAGTTTGCATTCGTTAGCATTTACGCACATGCTGTAAATAATTATAGCAATGAACAGGAGGATATACATACAGCGGAGAGAGAGGCAGAGAAAGAAAGAGAGAGAGAGAGAGAGAGAGAGCCATAGCAAGTGAGAGACAGAGAGTGACAGAGAAATGGAAAGGTTGAGAGGGATACTGAGAAAGCGAAAGAGAGTGATTAAGACAGACAGACAGATACATAGATAGGTAGAGTGAGGGAGAGATAGAGAGGTAGAGAGATATATAATAGATATATAGGTAGAGAGAAATATAGATAGGGAAAGAGAGATAGATAGAGAGAAAGAGAGATATATAGATAGATAGATGGATAGATAGAAAAAGATAGAAAAAGATAGATAGATAGATAGATAGATAGATAGATAGATAGATAGATAGATAGATAGATAGATAGATAGATAAAGAAATAGTGAGAGAGAGAGAGAGAGAGAGAGAGAGAGAAAGAGAGATATATGGATAGATAGATGATAGATAGATAGATAGATAGATGGAGAGACAGATAGATAGATGAATAGATACTTAGATAGACAGATAGATAGATAGACAGATAGATAGATAGATAGATAGATAGAAATATAGATAGATATATAGAGATGATACAATACAATAGATATATCAAGGCAGTGGAAGAATAAAGGATATATATTATATTTTAAAGCAGTTATCAATCTTAAAGAAACATTAGATAACACAGAACAAAGGGTTTATTATTTAAATCTGTCATAGATGTAACTTCTATTACATTTGTCATACAAATATATTGAGCACAAATGAATATAGAGAGAAAATCAAAAGTTTATTCAATCACTTAGTAGAGTAAGCAACCATGTAGAAATCCAAGATTTATATATTCTTAATCACGCAAATCGTGTTTTGACTTACTTAAAAAGTTTTGTAAATAATATAATTATGTTTATGATTAGCTGTCGAGTGCTGGTAGCTTGGGAAAGACAACGTGCGGGCAGCCAAACAAAGGAAATCAAGAGGCGAGAAGTCAATGGACAACGGCTACAGGTAAATCATGAAGACTTGCTTAAAGAGCTGCCAGCATAAGAAATTGCCAAATGCAGCACGAAAGAAAAAAAAAAAGAAGAAGAATTTTTCTTATTCTGCATTTTGCCAAGTCGAGCGGAGGCGGCGCCAGCGATCGTAACAGTAACAAGAGCAACCAAAGAAGGGAACGAAAAAAAAAAAGAAAACGAAGCCGAAGACAATTGCAAAAAAAAAAAGGGTTCAAGGCAATCAAATGGTTTATGGAGCTCCAGTTGTGAGTGGAGCAATGTGAAAAAATGAAAAACGATCGCCAAATTTAGCCAGTGGCCCCAGGCTGGCAACAGGTTGGCCCAGTGTGACCAGAGCGGCGTGAAAATTGTCACAGTGAAAGTGAGTCGAAAGTCAACGTGTTGACATTACCATGACAGCACTTAATCCTATTTACTGGCACTTACACTAGTGTGGCGTGCTGAAATCGTAAGCTCTCAACTCTGACTTAATTGCAGTTTATTCATAACTTAACCAGTTCTACGCTGACTCCAAATGCATCACCTGAGGACCATATCCAAGTCCAATGTGATTTGTCAATCATGGTGACAAGTTTGTGAATGTGAATCGAGCTGGCACCCTCGACCCTTCGCAGCCGACACTTGACACTGTGACACTATCACTTTAGCTTAAGCCAATCTGTCATCCGATCAGTCAACAACTGGGTCAAGCCATTAAAAAGCTACGTAAGCTGGTTGCACTTTTACGAACTACAAGTACTTACTGGCATAATATGTGTCCTCTCATCTTGATAGCTAAGGAATTTCAATGCGTTCCTTAATGATCAAGAGCTCTCTAGTTCCAATTGCCCGACTAAGAAGTTCTATAAGCTCTATATAAAGCTGATGTTACAATTATTCTATAGGTCTCTAATGCATTCATAAAAAAGAACATGTGCTTTAGTTGCGTGAGATCGTTACTGATGGATGGGAAGACAAACAGATAGATAGACAGAAGGACGGACGGATGGGCAAAAGTGCGGATGGACGGATGGGCATACGGTCAGATGAATGGAGGGGCAGACAGAGGGAGGGAAGAATGGACTGACGGATGGATAGATGGAAAGACGGACGGATGGATGAACGGACGAGCAGATGGACGGAAGGATAAATGGATGAATAGACGGAATGACGGACGGACGTAGGGGTGGACGACGGAAATACGGACGGACGAATGGGCGGAAAGACGTGCGGATGAACGGACGAACGTACAGACGAATGGACTGATGTACGGATAGATGGACAGACGGACAGACATATTGGCAGAAGAGTTGATGGACAAACAGGACGGCCGGACGGATGGACGAATTGACGGACAAATGAACATATGGACGGCTGAACATGCCTAGTTCTCCTACGTCTCCTCCAGTTACATACTTTTTCCAAAATAAATATATCTTTTAAGGCCATTTTCAATTTTGATTTCTTAGTAATTTTCAGAGCTCATGCTCTGAAGATATATAATATCTTTATCCTTCTATACGTTTATATTTCTCTACACTGCAATCGACTCCAACTCCGCGTACAACTCCTTGAGGCGCTTCATCTGACACCAGCTGTAAATCAGGAACCGCAGCTTATGTCTAAGCCGAAACTACTTCAGCTGATTCCACTGGTTCTCTAGCCAAATCTTGGCGTATGTACATACATAAATGCAGTAGCTTGTTCTAGCCGATGTCGGCTGACGGCTGTCTGAGCATGTCCTTGTTGAGAAGGATACCTGGGCCCAGGCCGACGTGCAAACTCTCATGCATAACATGATGTAATGTGTGACATGTACGCTCCCTTAATTGGCTGCATTATTTATGAGCCAGGACTCGTAACTTGGGCCCATGGTCCATGGCCATTCACTGACCAGCAATGACAACCCATAATAAAAGGGTTGACATATGTGTGTGTGTGTGTGTTTGGGTGGCTCTTCAATCACAGCATCGAGAGAGAAAATTTGGCTTCTGTCTGTATTTGGTTGCGGGCAAAAACTATTGTATCGCTCGGCTGCATAAAATATTTACGAACTCAATTTAGCATAACGAAATGTTTTTCGTCTTTTTTTGTTTATTAGCTCACTGACTGAAGGATGTGAACATGTGTGTGTGTGTGTGTGTGTGGAGCAGGATATGCTGAAGTACAGTCCGGCCCATTGATTATCGAGCGCAGTGTCTGTTCTGTTGAGTTATGTTCGTGCCATGCAGAAACCATTAATTAAATGCCATACCGATGGCCCCTAATCAGCCAATGTCATTTGTCTGCGCATTGCCAATCATTTGTCCCCAACGAGATTCAGGGCAATGCATCAATGTGAGCTGCCCAGGGGAGGCGCATCGAGCACTTCTATCTATTGGGAATACATTTTCAGTTAGTTTCATAATGTAAGAGTATATTATATATATATATATATATATATATACGTATATCTTATATGTATGTATATTTAATGAGCGTCACTGTGTGAAACTCTAAATCTGAGCAGACATCCGGTTGAGCGTGCAACGCTTATTGCTGGCCAGTGTTGGACATTCTACAGAGCAGACAGAGACAGCATACACTGAAAGAAATTTTCATTGTGCTTCGCTCCTATTCTATATCTATTTTTGCAAGAGAGAAAAAGATTGGTAAGCAATTTTTTAGCTCTCTGTGGTAAATTGAAAGAAATAAGCAATGTACGCAAAGCACTTGAGCGTGCTCAGATCGGCAGCACCCAACTAAGAGATACTCTGATCCCATTGCTGATATAACAAATAGTGAATTTGTCGGAAGGCATTAAAACTCTAAAATATACTAAAATTTTAAATGCATAATACAAGTTACACAGTAAACTAAATTAAAAGGTCTTACGGTATTCAAGTTACGAAAAAAAAAAACATTTTTTCTCTTATATAGTAGTGTCTTATAGTAAACAATAAGCAATTAACAATAACAAAATCAAATCAAGTTCTCAATTATTTGTTGTCGATAAGAATATTCAACTATTGATAATATAATATATATAATATTATATGAACAAATATTGTTAAAGAAATAAAGGATTAACTCTTAAAAAATTGAAAATTTTCATTCAATTCAGGGACAGACATATAGGCGGACGGAGAACCAAACGGACGTATAAGCGAATGCACGAACTGACGAACACATAGACGGAGAGGCAAGCAAGACGGACGACGCGACATGGCTAGATCGACTCAACTCGTTGTCCTGAACAGGACTATATATGAGCATATCTCCAGAAAAATCTACTTTTTGTTGTCTTTGCTCGTTGCCCATATACTTTATGGAGTCCGGCACGCTTTCTTCCATAAATTTGTATAAAACTATTATAACATCAAATCAAAATTTTAATAAAAAAAAATGTTTCACGCAACGACTTTAAATGTGTATTAAATTCATATAGATAGCAAACATAGAGATATATGAATAGTTAAGCGTATCGATTGCAACACTCCAGATCAGATATTTCATCAGTGAATTCATTTTTTAGCGTGTATCAAAAGATATGTATTTATATAAAAATATATGTGTATATATCTATATACTGCTGCTGCTGTTGTCTCACTGTCTGTGTGTGTGTGTGAGTGTGTTTGGAAAACAAGTCGCGGATCGCGTCCTCGGCAAGGGTAAAAATAAATTACTTTAAACGGTTTCGAATAGCAAATTGCAGATTGTCATTTCAAAAGACATACCTTGCCACACATATCAGTGTCAATGGCTAGGGACTGTCTGTTGGCTGGGGCACGGGGAGCAGCGGGTGAAGATCTCTCAGTCTCTCTATATGTGTGTGCAAAATTTAAAATGACGAATGACCACAAAATACATGCAAAGAAGGTGAGAGAGAGAGAGAGAGAGAGAGAGAGAGAGACTTGTATAGGGATAAGGGTTCTGAAATCGGGATCAGACGAACGGCAATAATAAAAAAAAACTTCAAAACAGCATTTTCGCCAGAATTGAGATTGGGTTGAAATTTTTATAATTGAGTTTGAGTTTCAGTTTGCGAGCAGATTTCGTATTCCGTTTTCGCATATATTTTCGTTAATCTCTTCTTTTGTCCCAAGCAGGCAATCAGCAATCAGTTAGGAAGTAAGCAAATTAAAACGATCCAAAGTGGAACAAAGTGCGCGTTGCACATAAATATAGAGCTCAACTATTGCAGTGAGAGAGCGAGAGAGCTTGGAAAAAAAAAAAACAAAAACACCGCTATTGCTGCTGAATTATTGACATCTGTTGCTCAGACGCCAATCGGGCAACAGATTACGAGCAACAGCAACAGCAGCAGCAGCAGCAGCAACAAGCAACTGGGGGCATGCCACATGCAGCATGCAGCATGCAGCTTCTCGTCATTATGCATGTTCGAACATTGTACACACACTATGTATGTGTGTGTGTTTGTGTGTGCACTGTGCACTTTACTCGATATCGTTATGGCCATGTAGAGCTGGCCAATAATAAGTACGAGTGCAGCACGGCCAAACAACTCCCAACTCTCAGCCTCAGCTTCAGCTGCAGCTTTAGCTGCAGACAAATGCAATTTCGCTGTCCGATCATCGATCCCTTCTGTTTTTTTATGCTCGCATGTGGTGCACTATACCCAATATGTATGTTGGCGTTGCTTTCGGTGGGGCAGTTGATGTTGTCGTCGTCGTCAATCGTCGCATCGGCTCCAGGCTGAGGCTGTGGCTGAAGTCTGAAGACCACTGGCACTGACTCTGCCCCACTCTCTCTTTGACTCCATAGCTTGGATTTTTGTTTTGGCCTAAGCTGTTGCGACTGCGACTGCTGCGACTGCTGCTGCTGCTGCTGCTGCTGCCATAGTATCAAGAGCGTGTAGCAAAATTCGTGCCGTGACCGCCCCTTTCAATTCTGTATTATCAGATTAGCTCTTTTCATAAGCCATTTGTTGTTGTTGTAGCTGGCGTAATGCTATTGACCGCTAGCATTAAGTTACGAGCCAAAGTTAAGCCAGCCACAGTCCACAGTCCAGCGCAGCCAGCAGCCATATGATGCTCTATGATGTTGTTGATAATAATAATAATAATACTAATAATAACAAGTAAGAAGGCTCTAGTCGAGACGGCTCGACTACGAGATCCCCTGAACCCTGCAAAAAAGTGATACTCTTCTTCTTTATGCACTTAGATGCGCGCGCTCTGCTAACTGCGCAGTTGCTGCCGTGGCTTGGGGGTGGGTTGGGCTGAACTTTGGACGCTTATAACTCCATTTCTAGATGGACGATCTTGATGAAATTTTCAAAGTAGATTAAGAGTATCTAAATCTATCTATGTGCCGAATTGCAAGTCTCTAGTATTTGAAATGCGTTTTTTTTAAATTGGGGGCGAAGGGGGCGTGGCATCTAAAATCTGTAAATTACGTAATCTGCGTATCCAAAATATCTATCTAAATAAACAAATTTGAAGTCTCTAGCTGAAACAGTGTAGAAGTTATGCCCAAAAAACCTAAAAAATGGAAACGAATTCTCGATTTTTTATCGATAATTTGGAAATGGGATGAGTTATCGAAAAAACAAAATAAACTCGTACTGCGTAGCTAACATACGCATGTTCATGTGAAATTTCAGCTCTCTAGCTTTTGTAGTTTCCGAAATCTCGACGTTCATACGGACGGACGGACGGACGGACGGACGGACGGACGGACGGACGGACGGACGGACGGACGGACGGACGGACGGACGGACGGACGGACAGACGGACAGGGCTCAATCAACTTATTTTTTTATGCTGATCAAGAATATATATACTTTATGGGGTCTGCGACTTCTCCTTCTGCCTGTTACATACATTTTCACAAAACCATTATACCCTGAATTCCCATTTTCAATGGGTTCAGGGTATAAAAATGAAAATAAAAATAAATATAAATATAAATATAAAAATAAAAATAATACTAATAATAATAGTAATAACAATAATAATAATGCCGATCATCATCACGACAGGTGTAGCTAAAAGTCAATGCTAAATATCATAAGAGCTCAGCTTAGTCCACGATTTGACCATAATTATGCATAACAGCAGCAGCAGCGGCAGCTCAATCTGTGCTTAGTTTAATTGAGCTTAAGTCTTAAGCATTTTAACTAGCATTTAAGCTAGGCCTTTGAAAGCTACTCTAAGCTGTCAGTTGAATAATGGGCAAGCTAGGATTTCCTATATATATACATTAGATGTTTTTGTTTTGCCTAGAGTTGACGGAGTTAGCATAGCTATAGATAGATGGTTGGTATAGCATGTACGTATGCTTAATCTAGATAATTGTCAATAGTTTGCAAGATTTGCTTAAAAATCAACAAGTTCTCGAAACTAATCACAATTGGGCACGCTTTTTGAGTTCTTTTACTATATGTACACAGCGTATCGACTTTCAACTGTAGTCTGCATATACTTGTATGTATATGTGTATATATGTCAATTTGTTTATTATATTTTGATCAATTTTAGCAGTTTAGCATGATAATTTGTATAGAAGATTTTACCATAGAGCTGTCATATGAATTGTCGATCTACTTTTTTAGAAATACCTTATTTGATCTAGCATGCGAAAAATCTGTTTGATATTGTTCAGCATTTACGATTTGGTTCCATTATCAAATCTGTTGTTTGTCATCGAGTTGGAACTCGATCTGTCTCGACTTGCCTCTCCTCTCTTCTGCTTGCTGTAGAGCAACAAACGTATAAAGTATTCATGGCATATCCATATTATATCTCTATATGCTCTCTATATGTTTGTAAATGCTCTCCCTATAGAAAATATATACTATATATACAAATTGATGTGTAATAATTGTTTTTTTATTTATTTTGTTTTTTCATATACATAAATAAATTTTAATGATTGAAAAAAAAAAATTTTAATTAAAAAATAATAATAAAAAAAGTTTATCCTGTTTTTGAAAAATAAAAATAAATAAAAAAATTGTCTATTTTCTTTTTTTCTCCAATTTTTTTTAAGTGATTTAAAAACAATTTTTTTGACTTAGCAATTTCCATTTCCAAGCAAAAATTGTCATCTTAGTTCTTTTAGTTTTTATTTATTTTATTTTCATTATAAATTTAATACTATATGTGCATCTTAGTTCTTTTGGTTTCTATTTATTTTATTTTAATTATAACTTATGTATAAATATTATATATTTAAGAAACTAAATACTAAGCTTACGAATATATCTATTCATAATAATTCAAGATTAAAGCAAATTACCTAAAATCATTTCTACACTTAGTGTTGCATACAAATTGATCAGCTTATCATATATCATATTTGGTCTGTCATACAATATATTGTCATATATTATATTATATCATATTTTAAGTGAGATAATCCCTTAACATAAACGCGTTCTACGCCTTGGCAGGTAACCTTTGCTGTTTGGTGTCAATCAAATTGTTAGGCAAAAAAAAAAAAAAAAAAAAAAAAAAACTAATAAAAAAACCCAACACTCACACACGCATATACACACACACTTATGTACACCTCTCTAACACATGTAACTTTAATTTTTTTTAACGCCACAAACTTTCAATCGGTTGTCGCATCCATTTGCTGTTGTAGGCTGATGCGTATTGCTCCTGTTGTTGTTGTAGATAATAATTGTGTTGCTGTTGTTGTTGTTGCTGTTGATAATGATGATGTTGGTGTTGGTGTTGGAATTGCTGCTGCTGGTGTTGCTGATGTCGTTGGTAGTAATTGTTGTGGCTATACCGCTGCTGCTGATGCTGCTGCTGATGCTGCTGCTGCTGCTGTTGCTGCGACTGAGTTTCAGCCTGTGTCTGATGGTAAGGCGCTGATAAGGTCCCCTGATGCTGTTGCTGATGCTGTTGCTGTTGCTGGTATCGTTGTGCTGCGGCCGTTGTCATAGCCAAAGTGTTCATGCCCATGCCCATGCCCATGCCCATGCCAGCTCCAATCGCATGCTGGCCGCTCTGCATCATGATTGGATGCTGTGGCTGTGGCTGTGACTGTGGCTCTGGCACGATGGGAAAGTAGGCAGCGTGTGGCTTGAAGAGCTGCGCATAGAGCACAGCCGCCGCAGCTGGATTGCCGGTCAGCTGCTGATAAGGATGCGCATAGCCATGTCCCTTGCCATGTGCCGTTGCCTTGCTGCGGCCCAGCAGCGTGTTGTTGCTGCGACGCAAACGGCCCGTTGTTTCGCCAATGGTTAGATCCTCGGCAAACGGATCCAGCGCCCAGTAATGACCGCGTCCCGGATCGTCGAGGGCGCGCGGCACACGCACAAAACATGGATTCAAGCTCAGATTGTGGCGTATAGAGTTCTGCCAGACGCTCTTGTGATTCTGATAGTAGGCAAAATTATCGGCTATCCACTTGCAGATGCCGCTCAGTGTCAATCGCTTCTCCGGACTCCTCCGTATAGCCATAACAATTAAGGCGCTGTACGTAAAGGCAGGCTTCACATCCGACATGCTGTTGCTGCTGCTGTTGCTGCTGCTGTTGCTGCTGTTGCTGCTGCTGTTGCTGCTGCTGTTGCTGTTACTGGTGCTGGCTGTGGGTGAATTGGTGTTACCATCTTCAGAGGATGCATCCTCGGAGCTATTGCAGGAATCGCTTGGAGTGGAGCTAGTATAATATTTGTGTGTCTCTTCTGTGGCATCTACCTCGACATCGACGTCGATCTGCTGCTGGTCCGGCTCCTCTTCCAGCTGCGTGCTGGAGAGCAGCGAACGTATGGAGAAACTAGACTGGAACACAGGTGCCGTATCCATGGACATAACTGAGACGAATGCTCTTTCGTTAATGATGATGTGTCCGCTGTAAATGTCTTCAATTGACTGTGCCGGACTTTCAGCTGGTATGGCCTATTTATTCGAGCATTTGTACCAGGAATCGTGAGGGAATGTGTGCAAGCTGCGGGATTACTTTACTTTATATATCCTGCGCCATAGATTAAATTCGATTTGCCCGGCCGCCCTTGCAACTGCAGATCAATGAAAGCCAAAGCCATGGGATTCATTCATTGATCCCAGCAGCAGAAGCACACACAGCTACTTAGTTGACAAATTCGAACATTTTCGGGTTAAGCCAACAGCTTTTTAAATTGGATTAATTCTACCTGCCCAACACTCCCATTCGCGGCTAAGATTCCCTTGATTCCCTTTCCCTTTCCCCTTCCCTTTCCCTTTCACTTTCCCTTTCTCGCGGCTTCTGTTTACCTGCCTGCCTGCTCGCTTTGCCGTTTGCCCAAAATCTATCAAATCAGGAAATATTTGTAAATGTTCGTGATCTCTTTTGAGTGTTGTTCGCAGCCTATGGAGCATTTCTATTATTCTTAGCATTAGCATAGTCAATATTGGTAGTATTCGACTGATTATGAATGTGTGATGAATATTCCATTTAAGTACTATTATTAATAATATTATCAATGGAATGTTCATTACGTTTTTCATTAGACTAACGCATAGATTATGCATTTACATATATGTAAACTAAGAATATATTTTTTTTATTAATTTTTTATTTAATATTTATATTAATATCGCTATCATTATTAGTTTTATTATTATCATTATCATTATCATTGTCATTGTCATTGTCATTATCATTATCATTGTCATTGTCATTGTCATTGTCATTGTCATTGTCATTGTCATTGTCATTGTCATTGTCATTGTCATTGTCATTGTCATTGTCATTGTCATTGTCATTGTCATTGTCATTGTCATTGTCATTGTCATTGTCATTGTCATTGTCATTGTCATTGTCATTGTCATTGTCATTGTCATTGGCATTGGCATTGTCATTGTCATTGTCATTGTCATTGTCATTGTCATTGTCATTGTCATTGTCATTGTCATTGTCATTGTCATTGTCATTGTCATTGACATTATCATTGTTATTAACATTATCATTGTTATTATTATTCTATTTATGATATGAAAAACATTTTTTACTAGAACTCAAATCCAGGTAACAGAGTCTTAGCTAGAATCTCAGCACTTCATTAATTGAATATATCGACTTTAGAGTCCTAGCCAATTAACTTTGCTTTTTGAAAGTGTCATCTACAAAGCTATACTTATAATGTTTTTCATTATTATATGCATTGTTATAATCGAAAACAATATACTAAAAATCAATAGTCAAACTAGAGTTAGTGTAGCTCCGCTCTAGCTATACTAATTAAAGTTATTCATAAGCGAGTCTTTATCCAAAATGGGTTATAATTGAGCGTAGTTATATAGTAATAACTAGGAATGGTGCATACTATGAAAACAATGCCCCACAATGTATATGAAATAGTTACGATGCGATTCAACGCCTCACTGACTGCAAGGTCCTCGGTAACAAATTAGTTTTGCAGTTGGCAGGAGTACATTATCAGTTTTTTTGGCTGCCACATCTGTATGGCGGCGATTGTGCAGTGCAAAACACGGTCCCGGAACCGTAAACAGACTCAAACCGTGTAACACACCCAAACCCAAACCCAAGACCCAAGACCCAAAACCCATAACCCAAAACACAAACCTAAACTGAGAGACCGAGACCACATTACCACCCACTGCCACTGGCAGACCAAAATTTAACAATTGCACGTTAGGGGCTAGACATAGACTGCATTATCCGTGGCATCCAAGGTGTCTATATAGCGGCATATGAGTACTGTACATGCATATGCATGCACACATGTGTGTGTGTGTGTTTACATATACATGCATGCATGCATGTGCATGCATATACGAGCAAACTATACGGATATTTACCTGTCTACTTGCCCTGGCAATTCCTTTGTGTACACTGCTAGAATTATGTAATACATTTTGTAGCTGTATATGTCCCAATACACACACACACACGCAAATGCTAGCATAGAGCAAAAAAGCTACCCTGTAAAAAGTTTAGATAAAAAGTTGATGCTTATATTTTTGTAGTCCTGTTGCTTGCTCAGTTTTATTTTTTACAGGGTATGTGCATGTCTTATTGCAATTTTAATATGGATTAATGTTTATTTTAGAAGTAATAGGAATTATACCTATTTGTTAGTACTTATACTTAAGGAGCAAAATATATATTAGGTATTAAAATATATAATAGAGATTGTTATTATCTTAATCTTTATTCAAGAAATGTGCTGCTATATGAAATCAAGCATATATGAAGTACAATTCGGTTGTAACGACTCCGCTTATAGCTTTCATTTGTGAGAAAACGTATGTGTTTATAACGTCTTCCTGTTATAACGACGGTCCCTTTAACTGGCTTCTACTGTATAAATGAATAAATATATTATTGTCTATATACATAATTAGCTTTATTGACTGAATAGAAAAAAATAAAAATATATATATTATATAAAAGTAATCTCTAATCAAGAGAATTTCTTTTAAATACAAAATTAAGTATATATAAAATTAAATAAATAACTGTGTCTATTTGTACTAAATCTTAACTGAACAACTTTATAAAATGCCTAGACCTCTATGATCTTCTATATTTATAAACTTAACTTAGATGACAGAATGAGCTGCTATGGCAAAGCTCTAATTTTGAGGCTATTTACTCACGTATGTGTACATATGATTGTTTAGAGAGTTTTAATATAGTATTTTCTGGTATATATAGTATATAATATTTTGCTGATCATTTCATAGTTGTCTATCAGAGTGTTTTACTGGGTATCCTTAGGTTAAGCAAGTGGGCTGTTGTTGTTTTTGCTTGTTTGTCTTAAAAACGTTGCAGCTAGAGCCATAAAATACCAAACACGCTCATCAGTTGTACACACTATGTGTGTGTGTGCGTTTGTGTGTGTGACTGTATCTCTGATTTGGGCATAAAAGTGCAAAAGTACGTAGCTTTCACAAAAGCGAGCCGTAAAGAAAAGTTGGAATTGCATCTAGAACAACATTTTCCATGTAATATTGTCATATCTCTCTGTGTGTGTGTGTGTGTGTGTGTGTGTGTGTGTGCGTGGGGTAACTGTCGCCTATTATACATGTGTATAATTGTAATATAGACACATATGCATATATGTATGTGTGTATGTCTGTATGCATGCATGTCTATATAGAAACGTGCACATATCGAGTCGGAATAAAGTAGCAAATGAAATGCAGTCAGAAAAACTAAGTGCAGTACATATGTATTTGCACACACACACACATGTGTGTGTGTGTGTGTGTGTGTGTGCTGCCATATGGTGGCATATGCAAGTGTATGTGTGTGCATATGTAAGCTTAAATGTAAGGGTATGTAAGCGGCAGGGCGGCGGCTCTGAACGTGCCGTGGTTACGGATATGGCGTTGGTGTTGCTGTTGTTGTTTCTGCGTGTCCTGCAGGCTTAACGATAACATTGTGGCAATTTTATTTGCCCACAATCTGTTGTTATGCCTCGAGTACGAATACAAATACATATATATGTATGTGTATATATGTGTATACTGCAGGTCCGGAGCCCTACGCCCAGCAAGATAGAGAGACAGCAGGAGCAAGAGCAACAGCAACAGCAAGAGTGAGAGTGAGAAAGAGAGAGAGAGAGAGAGAGACAGCGGGACTTTGCCAAACAGGAAGGAAGAGAACGAATTTCAGCGGAAGGAAACACTAAAATGTTACTTTAAATAAATTGCACTACTCGTACACACCGTACACTCTATTATTTTCTCCTAAGGGAGGCCAATGCATTGCACTGGCAATGGCGTCGACGACGATGACGACGACGACGACGACGACGACCCAGGGGTGACATGGACAACCACAAGACCGGAGATACTTTTATTTATATATATATATGTAGGAGAGAGATATGTATATGTGTACACATGTGTATCTATATAGATAGCAACTACCCACATGTGGGCCCAAGTGCGATTGCGAATTCAACCCATTCGATGCATTTATTTATTTGGACACTGAACGCCCACGCGGAGGCAGCTAAATTTACGAGCCATTTTAATCGATCTAAAATTAAAATCGCATGCATAGCAACCCCCTTTAAAATGTGCTAACCACAAGTTTGCATTTTACCAATGGCATTCTAATAAGTAGCGCCGCCAGACCTCTGACCTCTGACCTAAGCCAATGTTTCCCATTTATTACACATATCATTTCCAAATCAAAACACAATTCTGAACAATCATAGTAAAGACGAAATAATTGAAGAGCTCTTAGCTTGTTTGGTTAAAAAGAAAAAGCTCTAATTAGATTTCTTGTAAATTAACTAAATATTTGTTTGCAGAGGTTGTCTAATCTGAGCTTAGTTTATATTATACTAAAAGTATTTGCTTGGTAAATTATATATCGATATCTATATATCAGTTTTGGATCTTTGCAAACATAATAATTAGCCCATGTTGATCCATGTTTTTAGCATGCATATGCTGTGCCTTTCTTTCTATATACATAATACTGTTTAAGAATATTTAAAAAAATGTTTCTTTAATCCGTAAAATTTAAGCCTGTTCAAGTGTGAATTCGCGTTGCTTAGTTACCTTAACTAAAATGCTAGTAGTGCTCTTATAATTTACTTTGAGTTCAAATTCAGCTTAGATATGAACATATATAAGTTGAGCCATACAACCACACACAGAATCTTTGCATAATGAAGCTCTTTCATTGCTAAGCTTTGTTGAACCAATCGCAACTGGAATTTTCGAAATTTCAGCATTCAGCAAAGGCCGGGCAGCCAGATAGACGAGGGGTTTGAGAGACGGACGGTTGGACAGATGGACGGATGTCCGATTGACGGATAGAAAGCGAATGGATAGATGGATGGATAGATGGATGGACGGACGGATAAACGGATGGCTAGACGGATGGATGGACGGACGGACAAACAGATAAACAGACGAATGGATAGACGAACGAATATATGGAAGGATAGACAAATAGACAGCTGAACGGACCTGCGGACAGAAAGAAGAAAGGATAAGAGAAGATGGATAGATAAACGAAGATAGATGAACAAACAAAGACAGACTGACGGATAGTCTTAAAAAAGAAGAGACGATCATAGCTCAGCTGGAAGTCCTAATCCAAAATATATAAAACATATGCATATCTCTAGCACATATATTTTATGGTGTCTGCCACGCCTCCTTCCATTGTACAATCAAATCACAATTGCAATGAGATTTCCAGGGACTATTCAAATCTATGCACGGGCTAGTGAAACTCAATAGATCTGTTTCTAACAAAGAAGTTAATAACATTTCATCTGGTGAAAAAGCTGCAAACTTTTGGATTTTTTCTGTAAACCATTCCACCTTATTTGCCCAAAAAAATAAATAATACTTGAATTAGTTTTTTTTGTTTTTATATTTTTCATGATATTTTATTGCAAACATATATAGCTTAAATATGAGTTGAAGGTATTTGCCTGGTTACTGCTTCAGAACTATCCCACTATATGATACTCTAGGATTCTCGTAAAAGAAGACAACAGAAAAAAAAAAAAAAAAAAACATTTATATAAACTAGACAGTTAGATCATATCGATACAGTGTAATTGGTAATCAGTTTTGTTTGCCCCATTGAAAGCATTTGTTCTTCCACATCATTATCGTTGACTTGATTTTCAATTTGTTATCATACAATACACTTGGGATTCTCCGTTACAAATTAATCACACAAAAAAAATACACAAAAAAAAAAAAAAAAACAAAAAAATAGTAGTTGTAGTAGTCGACACCACCCACCCACACATATCTATGTTAAGTATGCGCTTAGAGGCTATGCTTACATAATCGAGTATCACTAACAATATATATCGTTATTAATTAATATATTAATTTGCTTTATTATTTGCTTTCTCGTCATTATCATTATAATACGTATCATCATTACTATTATAATGATTATTATTGTTATTATTATAATTATTATTATATATTTTTATTATTATTCAATTCTCTACAATTTCATGCTTGTACACAAAACAACAGTTTTTATAAATACAAGTTCAAAAAAAAAATGGGAGTTTCATTATTTTATTTATATATATAATATGTGTGTGTGTATATATATATATAGTATATATATATATATATATAGAAAAAAAAAATGCTAGTTGATCCATCTAATATTTTATATTAGCCTAGTAAAAGTATTGTTTATAATGAGCGCCGGCGAGCCAAGCTGCAGTTTGGATTGCGAATTCTTTCTTCTTCTCGTTCTTCTCCATCTACTTCGATCGATAAGTTGACCTAACGATTAATCGATTATGATTATGAGCAATGCTGTGTAGTCCTAAGTTTTAGCCTGATATTGCATGAATGAAGTGTTTGCTGTCCGACGTCCGATGACGATCCTTCAATGATAAAATGCCAGCGCCTTGGCATAGTACGAGGTACATGGTCATGATATGCGATCCGGCGACTGCCGCTGACTCTGTCCGGCCTCCTCGCCGGTTGTTGGCATGTGCATGTGCGTATGCGCATGTGCATGATTCGCCTGGGCATCGTATTCGGGCGAACCAGATCCAGAGCCCGAACGCGGACGCAAACCCATCAGCGAAACGCTATCGCAGCCACGTGCACCAACGGGCGGTGTTATCGAGTGCTGGGAATTGGAGTCGGAAGAGGTGCGACGACAGAACGGACTGAGTGCACTGGCACCCGCCAGTATGTGGGGCGTCAAGTGGGGGAAGCGCGGCAGTCGCAGACCGGGGAAGAGCAGCGGATTACTGGCATGATTGAGTAGCAGACGTGGATCGGTTGCCGACATAAAGGCATTCGGATTCGCATTCACATTGGCATTCGGATCACCAAATCCGACCGGCACCTGGCCATGCCCGGCATGGAAACGATGTTGCAGTGCCTCGAAACAGAGCGGCATATTCAGGCCATGCGCACCAGCGCAGATGCGTGCCAAAATCTCGGCATGAATGCTGCTGGGCATGCCGCCGCCAGCTGTAGTGACGGGTCCGCCAGCAGCGATGCCAGCATTGCCAAAGGCCTTGTTGTTATTTATGCTCATCAGCTCCAGCAGCGGATCGGGTGGCAGCAACAGATTGTGCTCGTCGCTGGTGGAGAGCAGCTTGCGATGCAAGTTGAGGTTCGAGCTGTGACGATCGCGGCTGCGCTTCGAGGGGAAGGCCGCATTGCAGCCATCGATGTTGCACTTGTGATGGAGCTTCAGGTGGACGCTTTGGTAGTGGGTCTTCAGGTGGAAGTGATTCTGAAAGATGTCACCGCAGGCGGTGCATTTCAATGGATTCTCCTTGTCGATGGGTACCTCCGGTTCCGGTTCGGGTTCGGGTTCCGGTTCGGCTTCAGGCTCTGGTTCAGGCTCGGGTTCGGTCTCTGGTTCAGGTTTCGCGCCTGGCGCTCGCTCACGTACGGCTTCCGCCTTGATGCTGCCATTGGAGTCGCCGCCCTTGTTCGTCAAACTCTCAGTCATTATAATGTTGTTGTTGTTGCTGCTCTTGCTTAAGCACTCCACGACCGCCGTCCGAGCAAAGCTGTGCTCATCGTCGCCCAGCAGCTCCTGCTTGATGCGCAAATAGCGATTCTCATCCGCATCGGCGCCATAGTTCAAAGCCAGCTCATCCAATGGCTCCTGCTTGATAATCGAACCACTGACTGTGCCCAGCGACAGATCCAGGGTGCCCGCTGCCTGCTCTGGGTGTGTGTATGGATTCCTTGCCGTTGCCACGTTTGGCTGAGGTTGAGCAAGCTTTGGCTGCAGCACTGCCGCCTCGTCCTCCTCCTCCTCCTCCTCCTCTTGCTGCTGCTGCTGCTCGTCATCTTCGAGCTCCATTTTAATGTGCGACTTGACCTCGCTGGTGTAGGGCGTTAGCGGGGGCGAGGGTATCGCCTTGGTGGACTCTGTGGAGCCGGTTAACACCTCGGCTTCTTTGGCTGTTGCGACCAGCTGAGCGACCAATGGCGCATCCGTTGCAACTGCAACTGTTGCTGCTGCTGCTGCTGCTGCTGCTGGCGTCGCTGCATCGACATCGTCGTCGTTGAGCTTAATCTTCTTGATGGACAAATCGGCGGCCACATCGTAGTTATCCAGTGAATTATCGCAAGAGTTTTCATCCGATTGCACAGTGCAGCGCACAGGATTTTGGCTTTTGCGTTTACGTTTGCTAGCCGGCGTCTGACCGAGGGCATGCGACGAGTCGGTGAGGCTCTGCGAATCCTCGTGTTGTTCATCAACCTCCGGGCAGGGCTCTGGTTCTATTTTGCTCGGACAGGGGCTTGGCTGTTGTTGTTCTTTGGTTTGACTGTGACTGTGACTGTGACTGAGATTGTGACTGTGAATGTGGCTGTGACTGAGATTGTGACTGTGACTGTGACTGTGACTGAGGCTGTGGCTGGAGATGGCCGAGGTGGAGCGTTCATCGCTCTCGTTGTCATTGTCCAGCATATAATCATCGTGGCTATGCTTGTCCTTGTCGGGAATGCTGTCCAGCTCATCTCCGACCACAACAATGCCATCCCCATCGGGATCATCGTCATCATCGTCGCCATCTCCCTCGCCATCGGCCTCGTCATCATCGTCATCGTCGTCGGGCATATGTATGCCCACCTCAAGTATCTCATCATCGTCATCGTCCTCATCGCCCGGCTCGTGAGCCATCTTGCGACGCTGTCCCTCATAGCGGCCGAGCATGCCATTGCTATCGATATAGGATCGTCGCAGATATTCCTGGCCATGCTTCAGCTCCATGCCGCCCATTGCATGATGTCGCAGATCGGGCGGCGGTGTCAGCAGCGGGAAGCTGCCAAATGGACCCAGTCCCGCCATGATGCCGTTCGGCGCCTGCAGCAGCAGCGGATGCGGCTGGGCGCTGCGTCCGTCGTGCGGCGAGATCTTGCGACGCAAATGCGGCGAATGGAGCTTGGGATTCGGATTGGCGCTGTGACGATTGCGTGATCGTCGCGAGCTGAACATCATGCTGCAGCCATCCACCGTGCACTTGTGCATCTCGCGCAGATGCACCGCCGAGAAGTGGATCTTGAGGGCGCCCTTGTCGCAGAAGGTCTTCAGGCAGACATTGCACTGGACGCGCTTCTTGCCGGTCACCGGATTGATGAACTGAGTGCCCAGATTGGCCGGCATCGAGCCCCATTGGCGTTTGCTGCCCGGCGAGTGGCCGGACTTGCGGCTGGCGCGCATATTCGAGCCGGCGCCAGAGCCCGAGGCCAGGGCCAGGCGTGTCAAGCGCTGTGATCCGCTTGCCGGTTGTGTGCCCGATGCACTAGACGAGGAGCAGCTGCTGTTCGACTTATCTCCCGCTACAGCGGCCAAGTGACGAGATTTGCTAATGCTCGAATCCTCCGGCGAGGTGGGCTGTCCGACCTTGTGATGATGCGAGTGCTGGTGATACTGGCCGTGACCGAGACCGTGAGCGTGAGCGTGACCGTGACCATGACCGTGACTGTGACTGTGATTCACCTGTGCGTGATTTGGCGAGTGCGGCCCAAGGCCGTGACTAAGTTCTGCCACCTGATTGTTCGACTGCTGCTGCTGCTGCTGCTGCTGCTGCTGTTGTTGTTGCTGCTGCTGCTGTTGCTGCTGCTGCTGCGACGGTGGCGGAGGTGGGGGTGGCGGTGGGGGCAAGTGATACGGCAACGGATGACCGGCCATAGCCATAGCGCTAAAGAACTGATTGCTCTGGGCAGCAGCCGCAGCAGCTGCCGCTGCCGCTGCCACCGCAGCATTCTTCTCACCCGCTGTGGTTGCCTCGTTGATGCGACGACGCGCCTGCGCCAACACCGCAGCCTGCTGCTGCAGATGCTGGTGGTGCACAAAGTCTGTGGCGTTCGGCGGCGCACCGAACGAGTTGATTTTGCGAAAGTCAAAGGGCTGCATATTCTGCAGATCGCTCAACGGATTCAGATGCGCTGCGCTCATGCTCGTCGCCGGCGGCGATGTGCCGGTTCCAGAGCCAGAGCCGGTGCCGCAAATGTTGCGCTCACGCTCCCGCTCTCGTTCCCGTTCCCGTTCCCGATCACGTTCTCGTTCCGTTGGCGATGGTGAGGGCGGGTTGCGAAAGTAGCTGGCGGATAGCTTCTGATGCAGCTGCGATTGGAAGTGCAAAAAGTGAGCGTTCATGCACTGCGTCTGGGACGGCGTCTGTGCATGGGCCTGCGCCTGGGCCTGAGCCTGAGCCTGGGACTGGGATTGAATCTGCTGCTGGGCGGTTGGGCCAACGGCGGCAGCGCCTAATGCATGGCGCGTCGGCAACGGCAGCGGCAACGGCGACGGCGAGCTGCGTCGACTGGATGTCATAACCATGGGACAGCCGTTGGGACTTCTCACTTGCCGCTCGCCCGCAGCGGCGCGCCTGAGATGCTCGATGTGCAGTCGATGATCATGGCCGGGCGGCAGCGGATAGCGATAGCCAAGCAGCAGGCCTGGATAGTCCGTTGGTGTGACTCCAGCAGCAACAGCACCCGAACCACTATGCAGATCTGTGTTGCGGCTGCGATTGGCGATCGCCTGCTGTTGCGGATGTGTATGCGAATGCGAATGCGAATGCGGATGTGGATGCGAATGCGGATGTGGATGTGGATGCGGCTGCGTGTGCGACTGCTGCGACGGATGCGTATGCTTTTCCTGACCAATATTCATCAAGAGCGTCTGCCTTACAAGCTACCGTTAATCTATATAGAGTTGTGACAATACGTTAGACTAGACACAGATATATGGGTTTCCCTTGCAGATCCAAAATGATTCGTTGTCCTTGCTTCCGAAATTGCGGGGAATTTTCGAAGCTGCAATGAGAAGTAGAAGTAGCAGAAGAATATTTAGCGATATTGAGTCTATGAGTTTGAAAATATGTTTGCTAAATCACATTAAATTTATGAAAATCGCAGAGAGAGGCAGAGTTTAATCAAATTCCAATGCGTGAGTGCTGGAGGGACACAGTCATAAGGAGAGGGAAGTAGGGAGAGGAAGAGAGGTGAAGAGAGAGAGAGAGGGAGGGAAAGCCAGAGAGGGTTGGAGAAAAAGAGAAGAATGAGGAAAATGAAGGATGGAGGGAAAGAGTAAAAGAGACGAAGACAGCGAAGGAGCGGCTGAGAAAGCCAAAAAGCGGGAAAGGAAGACAACGAGAGAGAGATAAGAGAAAGAAAGAGAGAGAGAGAGACAGATAAAGACAAAAAGAAGATGCGGAGGTGAGAGAGAAAGAAACTAACACAGAGACAGGAGTTAGAGAGAGAGAGTGAGAGAGATGAAATAAGAAAAATAAAGACAGGGCTATAATTTTTGCCTGTCTCTATTTTTCTTATTTCATCTCTCTCTCTCTTTCTCAGCTCTATTTCTCTACAAACTTTCTCAACCAATCTCTCCCTCATTTTCCTCATCCTCTATCCCTCGTTGTCTCACTCTAACTCTCCCACTCCTTCATTTCCCGCTATTTCTCTATTCGCCTGCTCAGATATATATTTGGCATTAGTTTTATAAATTCATTATAATCTTTGAACTCTCCAATTATTATTTATTATTTATCATTCGCAATATATAATTGATTGTCACATGATTTGTGAGTTTAATTAATTATTTTTCAAGGCTTATTTGCTTGGCTCGCAAGCAAACGATTCGAATTCGTGTCTTGTCATCGATGTGGTTCACCACGCTCGCTTCTCGTTCTTCGCTGCACGCCCCACCCCGCTACATTTGGCCCTACATTTGGGGGCAACACGCACCCATCGCTGTCACTGTTGCTGTCTCCATGTGAAACATTGTCCACTGCTGATGCTCAAGGAGTTCCATCGAAACTCGGCCTAACGAAGTGGCCAAAAGACCTCCCAGGCGCACCACAGCCAACTGCCATGTATTTTGCGTGTGTGAGTGTGCGTGTGTGTAAATATGATTATTTAAAAGAAAAATAAGAATAATGATGTGACAAATTCTGAGTGGACACTTCACGTTTTTAAGAGCGATGGTAACGATGCCGCACAGACAGTCTCTGGACACACAGAGTGGACATTTGGCTGAACGAGCTCTGCTCTAGAGTTGCCCCGGCGTGACATGACAATGTACACACACACACACACACACACACACAGAAAGAGATAGAGAGAGAGAGAGTGAGAGAGGTAGGGAGCGACAAGTACCAGTGCCAATACGAGAAGACGACGCTGACGCTCTGACGGTCTTCGTGCTGTCGACCATGGCCACTTCCACTTCAAATTCTCATGTCACATTCTTGTGCGCCGCACAAGAGGCGATCTCCATGTCGATGTCTAGCCAAAGACCGCCATGGCACCAGCCATAGAGACAGCGCTCCTCCTCCCTCCCTACCAACCCCATTCCCATTCCCAACTCGCATAGTCGCTGCTCGTGATCGCGATCGAGATCGCGAGATCGCGAGATCGCGAGATCGCAAGATCGCCATCGTTGCGCGCCGTTGTGCGACTTGGCTACGCAAATTATGATTGGGAACGGCCTCGTCATCGTTGAACATCGTCGTTCCTAAATGGTAAGCAGCATTAGCTGATCATTAAGCAACGAGGCGAGCACAAATTGCGCCTAATATCACCTAAATAGGTATATCGAATAGTATGAGAGTAAATGTGTCAACATCAACAGCAGCGCTGAGGCTGAGTAAAACAATTATGTGAGACGATTTAGTTTCATTTCTATAACATGAGTGAATGATAGCTCAGATTGCGAACAACAAGTAATGGAAAATGTCAAATATGATTAGAGCTAAAGAGATATATAATTTGAAAAGTGAAATATGAAATGCAGTTTTGAGTTCTATATTCAATATATACAGTACAAAGAATTTTATAATATAGATAATATAATAATTATACATATTTCGACGTATATATTATTTATTATAAACATATCCCGATTCTCAAAAAAAAAAAAACATTTAAACTTTTCAAAACTCGTTTTAACACTCGTTCCACATACAATTTGACCTAAGGGAATCGCCCAACTGTCCCATCTATTACGGCCCATGTAATTTTTACTAACAAATTACATCAAATTCTAAGAAAATAAATATTAGTCATTGCTTGCTGAACCGAGTGAGATATTCGTAATTGTAGTTGAGTGCGATACACTAAAATTTTTTTTAAAACATTTCTTCATATAATATTTGATAATTTATATAATTAAAAAAACATTTTTTGTTTTGTTTTTGATGTTTGACAACTTTAATGAACAGTAACCAAAAAATGTTAGTTACAGAAAATATTGTTTAAAATGTTAAAAAATTAATAATAGTCAAGCGAGATCTGATTGTATTTATGTGCGATATACTAAAACATTTTTAAAAACATTTTTTCACATATATTTGTAATTTTTTAATTAAAAAATTTAAAAAAAATAAATAAAAATTTTGTTTACAGTTTTAGTTAAGCAGAACAAAAACTAAAAAAAAATGTATATATAATTTTTGTTTTAATTTGAGAATTAAAATTGTTTTTAAAGTTTAATAAATTTTATAAATTAAAAAAAATTTTAGCAACAATTTTTTTATTCTCAATTTTGTTCCAATGTTTTCTTTATTTTTTTATTAATATTTTTAATCAAGCAAATATTTTAAGTAGGACAAATCAATTTTATTAATAAAAAAAAAATTTTGGCAACAATTTTTTGTATTCTCAATTTTTTTCCAATGTTTTCTTTGTTTTCTTTATTTTTTTTTATTAATATTTTTAATTAAACAAATACTTTTTTGATTGTATTTTGCTTGCTTAAATTATTCCAAGAGTAAAACAGAGACTAATAGAAAAAAAACTAACAGCAAAGAACAACTTGGATGATATATAAAATAATATATCATTAGAGATATAAATCTCATATGAATATATTTCACTGGATCTGTAAGAGCCGTTGAAATTTGAAGCTTGGCTTAAGTTTCGTATGCCTCTCGAACGAGTATTATGCAGTTATTTATGCTCGACAGCAAAAGTTCCCATTGAAAGGTTCTCGGATAGACAGCAGCTTACTTAGGCATACAACAATGTCACTTTCAATAAATAATATTGTTATTGACAATTGTACATGTGTCCATAAGTAGATGCAGATATACATATCTATATATCAATATAGTATATATGTGTATGTATGCATGTATGTGTTGGCTTTGTATGTGCTTCTCTTTGAAGCTCGCATTGTTTCGATATTATTGTTATTACGACAATTGCTTGTTGTTTGTCGTCTGTGGGCAGTTTGCATGACATATGTCATCTCGGGCAAGTCATTTAAATACTGCACAAATTGTATTTTAATTGCCACCTGTTTTGTAAATGTTGTTGTTATTGTTGTAATGACATTTATTTCGATTACGGCAAGCTCAAAGCCCAGTTAACTTGATGCTCTTGGCTCTTGGCTCTGGCCACTGGCCACTGGTCCAGCAGAGATGAACGCTGGCCAAGTTTTAATTGCTTGCGACTGAGACATATATGCATAGACACATATATATATACATATGTATATAAGTGTATATATATTTACTATATGTATATCGCTTGTCAGTTCGCCGATCAATTTAGTTTCATTTGTCGCTCTTGTCAAACAAGTTCTCAGCTTTGCTTTGACCCATTGTTGTTGTTGTTGCTTATTGAAATATTTGTGTAATTATTTCAGGCGTTGCCCATATTTAACAAAATTAAATGACAATTTTGTTTTTGTTTTTTTTTTTCTCTCTCAGTCTCAACTACGTTTTAGAGTGTGAATCGAAATGATTGTTCAACAGATTTTCTCAATAATTAAAATTTCCGGTTTGCATACTCTTCATAAATCACATGTGACCTGAAGCAAATTGAATTAAAATGAAACTTTTTGAAGTTCCATTTGGCTGTGTCAACTGATTCTAATGAAGCACCTTTACTTTCCCTAGAAATTCATTAAAATTTCATAATTCTCAAAAATAAAAAATAAAAAAACAGACTACCAAAATATTAAAACTGAAATATTCATCTCACGGCTTAGCGCTGCCAGACCAGACCAGACACCAATCATCTTTATTGGCTTTATGTATATATATATGTATATATATTTGTATATATATATATTTTTAAGGTAACGCATTTCGAAGGCCATAAAGCAGAAGCCATAAATGCGTGTTAAAGTCGACCAACAAAAATTTCAAATGTCAACCATTAAACGAACCGAGTGTCCCAAAAGATGCCATAAAGACGCGTTCTACAGTTGGCTAAGAGAGAGAGAGAGGGAGAGAGGTAGGGAGGACGAGAAGGAACGAGCGAGCCCAGAAGCGACAGCGTGTCGTATTCTCTCTATTTTGTAAAAGTTAATTTATTAAACACATAAAAAGTGTCAACACGGCTTGCTGCATATAAAATATATGTATAGAGATATACCTACATATACACACACACAGAGTTGGTCAAGCCAGCTCTGCTAACGCTCGAACGCTCCAATCTTCCCATGGTCTCCCTCCTCCGCCAAGTCAAAGCCGCCAGCAGCGTGACCAGCGCATCACTTCAGTTTTGATTATGAACGCCTCTGATCGCCTCCGACTGCCGCCGAACAAAGCTTAACAAAGTGATTTCAACAAAAATTTTGTTATTTCTTTTGCCCACCGATTTTTTTTTTTTTTTTTTTTTAAATATGCAAATCGCTTTAGGATCGTTGACGGACGCCGCTGTTGCATTGCCAACAGCAACAGCTACAGCGCAACAACAAGCAGAGGTGGGAAGCAAAAGGCAACAACGGAGCGCCAACAGACGCTGGCATCCATGTGAGTGCTCAATGGCAGGACATGGACACGAACATGGACATCAGCAGGGACATGGGCATGGGACATGAGCATGGGCATGGGCATGGACTAGGGGTAGTAGGGGTGGTAGTAGGGCGGTTTTTGCCTCTGTCTCTGACACATTTTGGGCGACAAATGCATATTCATCTTCAGCGACTAAGACTGTGGCGCTACTTGTACCCCGAGTCTGCATGTCTGAGCCGATCAGTTGTTGTTCCTTTCTTTTTGAGAGCACAGCAGGAGCTGGCATTCTTCGTATTGTTCACAGCTTTGTAAGACCCTTGGCTCAGTGAACGCAATTTAGAGCTGGGGCCTGTGTAATTGAATCAAGCACCAAAGATGCTCAGCCAAGCAAATCAACAGATAGCAAATGGAAAACGAACGAACGAACGAGCGAACACGATCGGTAGGGAGGCAAGGTGTGAATTTGCCACTATATCCTAAATATAGCCACCAAAAGGTAGACAAGTGAAGTTGAAATGCATAGGATCGATGATGACAGTGCTTCTACACTAAATCGATAAACCAGACGGGGGAAAGACAAATATTTCACTATTTCTTACAAAGGCGTCGGCTGCGTTACTTGATGTTTGTTGCTTTAAATTGAATGATCGATATTTATCGATACATAATCAATTGTATTATTATACTAAGCTCTACTTTGTACTCAAGTAACTCTATGTGCAGTACGAATTAAGAATTTGTCATTACCTTAAACAATATTGATTAATGCTTGTGTGTTACCAGTTGATATTTATCGATAACAATCAATAGTATTTTGATTTGAGCTGTGATACTTTATAGGGAATTCCAATTTTTTAATTGTATAAATCGCATTGATTAGTATATGTGAGAAAAACAAAAATAAAGATCGATATTTATCGATAAGAATTAAAAGTTATTCAATTTAAAAAATCATCTATTAGTTAACTTTTAAATTTATAATATTGAATAGCTAAATATGTAAGAGAACGTATTGAAAATCGATAAACATGTATATATATCGATAAATATTAATACTCATTCTAAACTATATACTCTTAATTTGAGCTGATTCACAAATATAATAATAAATGTCTTCCGTTTCAATCTCAGTTTACCATCTGCAATATATATAATTTATATTTTGAAAACTGCTCTAGAATCAACAGTCATATCGGATATTTCGTAAATGCACGTTTTGTGTAAATCGAAGAACAACGAAATGTGTAAAGGCTCAAAATGCCAAATAACCTTTGTGGAGCAGCAGTTTACGCCCTCCCTTGCTGTGGCGTCATCAACCTGACGACAAATTTATGAGTTATGATACGCTCACTTGGCCACAGGTAAACCAAAAGCCCTGAAGACAGACGGAGAGTCCAAAAAGCGAGAGAGAGAGAGAGAGAGAGGAGGATGGACAGAAGACTCGTAAATAAATTTGGTGAAGAAGAGCCAAAAGCGAAAGATACGATGCAATACGAGAGACAGACACAAAACGATACGAAACGATACGAACTGAACCGAACTAAACTGAGCTGAACCGAACCAAAGACAAGAGCCCATTCTTATATCTTATTTGTAGCCGGGAGCGAAACAAACGATTGATTGAAGGCAAGGCGGCGGCTTTGTTCATGTGCTACAACCATCGCATTTAATGAGATTTATATCAGTTTTTAATAGCTTTGTGACTCTATTGTGTTGCCCTGCCGGTATCTGAGGCGCATATCTCAGGGCATCTCGGTCCGCTTAAGATACGCTACGAAACAATAAAAATTAGTCTGTTGTAACATTGTCAAAAACGCCTATGAGTGACCGGCAGAAAGGTAACATGAATGCATAAACCAACATCCATACAACAGACACAATCGTTGCCAACCAAAGCTTTAGATCAATAAAAGGTTGCAGCAGCAATCGATACTTACATATTGAGAAAAGTGCATAGGCCTTCCAAATCAGCATCTGCAAAGAAAGATTTCAAGTACGAATTAGTTAAATGAAATACAATACATCTGATAGCGGAAAATATATTATGATAATTGAGATATTAAGATAGTTTTGAATATTAATTCCATTCATTTCGCATAGCTCAAGCGATATACATTATAAACATATTTTTTATTAGAGACATATCGCCTGCACCTAATATTCACCTTCAAGAATCCGACTTCAGTTTAGATTTACTTTCAATGACAAATATCGATCATATATCGATTATAATACTAACGATTGTCTGGCTGTATGCATATATATGATAAAGTCTTTTCAATCAAAGCATGATAAAAATAATTGCAGCATTTGTGCTCATATTTCAGATTGGGGCTACACATTCAATCGATAAACTTGCTATCGATAATCTAACTATATGCAAATGAAATTTATATTGCTTATTAATGATATCTCAGAGAATTTGTTCAATTACAATTTTGATTAAGAATTTGTTTATATATATTGCTACAGATATCGATAACAATGCTATCGATATTCAGCTTTCACACACACACACACACCCCCACTAACCTTCAATGACAATCAAATGCTCTGTTTATTATAGACATATGAGAACAGATTTGTAATGCGGCGTAAAGCGAATGCCACGAAATGGTGTTAATTTAAATCAAATGACAAAATATAATAAACGACCATAAAATTTAATCCGAGTCTTCTCTAATACGATACACGGCAAAAAAAAAAAAAAAAAAGAACGTGCTAAGTGCCTTGTGCAAACACAAGATCCCACGACATTCGTTCGCCGACAGACAGTAAACTATTTGTAGATATTGAAGAGCTGTCAGTAGTCGGCCAGCTTCGGGAATATTTGATGTAATAAATATGCGATAATTTGTGAAACATTTACGTTGGCTATCGATAAATATGTATCGATTTGTCATATTTTGAAAAAAAAAAAAAAAAAAAAAAAACACAACACAGCCAAGGCAGCGTCAGTTGACAGCATTTGACACAAAGTGGAAAATAGAAAACCAATTAAACTGGCTAATCAAATATTATTGTCATTAGCACTACGAAAAAAAAAAAAAAACAAAAATTTAAACGGCTTATTAGCGGTACCATTTAGGTGTTCTTGTCAGCTATCCAAGCATTGTGCTGTATCTGTTCGACTACATAGCTGATTGGGAGCTGAAGAAGAGATTTCAATTTGTGGGGAAATCTTTTTCCCTATGATATTAGAAGATTCCCGGATAACATTTCATGATCAGAATAATCATTATAATATGAATTCAAGACTTTTACACAAAATAAGCTCTCTTTTCTGCCACTGCCCATTGCTGGGTATTTAAGGTTCGTGCATGCCCGACAGCAAGTCACAAATATTTTTTTCAACGCTTCTTTTCACTGGCCTTTTCTCAAGTTTGTTTGGCTTTAAAACTTGGACAGTTAGCAGCTTAAATTCGTTTTTAACAATGCAAATATTGTATATTGCAATTAGCAGTATTATCAGATATGTATTATATATATTTTTTTCCCCTCAAAAAGGCACATGTCAACGTCGCTTCGCAGAGACATAGCGATGTATGTGAATGTGCATGAATACTCATAAACTATTCAAATGATCAAAATGAATAAGGAACAAAAAAAAAAAAAAAAAAAAAAAACTGAATTGACAGTTGATAAGTTGATGGCAAAACTGTTTCTGATTGGCAGTGGCGCACTTGACAATCCTGGCGACGACCATATGCGCCTCCTTTGGCATTGACGTTGTAATTGAATCAATAATAAAATCAAAAGGTGCTCTTGCCGCACCCTCACCTCTCACCGACCCTTTCACAATGACAACAACAACAGCAACTGGGAACTGGAACTGCATGGCAGCCAAGCGTGTCCGTGTCCGTGTCCGTAGCTGTGTCTGTGACGGCGCCGGTGTCCGTGTCATCGTCAGCGACGGGAACGGGAACGGGAACGGGATAGCAGCGCACTTGAGCCAAGCCTTGACTCGCTCGCACCCTCATTGTATGAAGTGAAATGTAGAAAAGTGTTGTTGGGGTTGTCTCTGGGTCTCTGACATCGGTCCTCGGATCTGGGGCTGATCCATACGCCTTACACCTTCAATCGAATGTGTGTACGAACAATGAAGCTTGACTAACTGATTGACTGACTGACTGACTGACTGACTGACTGACTGACTGACTGATTGATTGACTGGCCAACGTGCCATGTGTCTGTGTGAGTGAGTGTCTCTTTTGCGTTTTAGAATTTGTTATAATGTGTATGTATATATTTCATTTTTTGAACTGTCTCCCTGACAGCCTACGAACATTTTGAGTGACGTACAAAATGATGTCGTGTTGTCGTTGCCGTTTGCCGTTTGCCGTTGTGTCGTGCCACGTCCACATCCACATCCACATCCACATCCATGTCGACGTCCACCAGGTTGACTCTTTCAGCTGTACCGCCGGCATTTCGCATTGCTACGAGGGCCCCGTCAGTTGGGTCCGACATGGCAGTAGTGACTTTGACTTGAATGTGCGACAAGAGAGTGCGCGCGATTTTCGAGTGCGACGTCAAATCAGCTAAGTTTTTAATACCCTGTTAACAATGCGACTTGACTTTATGGGTAGTAGCAACGACGTGTGACTCAAGTTGAGACACTTCTTCACATAGGGTATTAGGATTAAGACGATGCATTAAGGATCTTTAGCAAGCAATGAACATTAACCCTTGTGTGTGTGTGTTCTCTATTAGCATTATGGCACATATGATCCATTCGGTTGACGTTTTATAGCCTAGTTGAGACTTGTGAGCATCGTGACAATTGGGCATAAATCATAAGGCATCGAAACATAAGGGTTAACGTCGTCAACTTGCCTAAGGAACGTTCTGAAGTTGTTTGGCATTATAATCTTTGCTTTTCGCGCTCGCACGAGCTGACACTGCGATTGTGACTGGCGACTGAGAGACTCTGCAGACTGCAGACTGAGACTGAGACTGAGACTGGCGACTGTAACTGTGACTGCAACTGAGCACTGAGAACTGCCAACTGAGAGCTCGGACCCGGGACAGAGGACGGTGGTGGACTGAGGACAGAGGTTTGAGGACTGGCATTCGCCGGTTCGCGTTTGCGTTTCTTTGAAAGGCACACGTCATGGCTGTGTCAGTGTTTATGCCGGCCGAGCGCCCGACCATGCATTATATACGTAGACAGGCGCTCAGTCAGTCAGTCAGCCAGTCAGCTAGTCAGCCAGTCAGCCAGTCAGCTAGTCAGCCAAACAGGCAGTCAGTCACAAAGGAAGCACTTGAAAAGTGAACACGTTAACGGGGAAAAATAGTTCGTCGCCTCCTCCAAATGCCATTCTCAGAGACCGCTTTGGGGCGTATGAGTGGAAGATGGCAGAAGGTGAATTGTGTCGCCCGAAAACACTTGCGAATGCCTCTCGACTCTGTCAATCCAATCCAATTCAACAAAAAATAAAACAACAACAACAACAACAAAATGCAAGAGAAAAAACGAAAAGAACTAACAAATTATGTAAACAATTGGTTGGTGAAGCGGTTCAGTCCGTAGAGGTGTTTAAGGCAAAAACTGACTGAATGTCGTCCATAATAACATTTGACTGTTCTCATTTCGAGTTGTTTATGATCGATTGATGTGGGTTGGGTGAGTGTTAAAAATTGATTAGAAACAGACAGAGAGAGAGAGAGAGAGAGAGAGAGAGAAAGAATGAGGTTGGTAGTGGCAAAGGACCTTCTCTTTATAGACGACTAGTTAGGCTAGTTGCATCCTTATATGATAGCTCTATAATCCTAGGAGTGAAAAAAGATATGGTTCACATCTCTAGAGACTACAGGAAGAGTCAAGCTAAAATATCCAATGTCGCTTTGTATGACAGCTCTGTAATCCTAGGCAGGTTGAAGTGATTCATGATCTTGCCAGAAAAGTGAATAAGAAATTCTATGAAATTCACAAGCTGCTCAAAAAAAATAAAAATGCTATTACGCTTCTCTATAATAACAGAGCAGCACTAATCAAGAGTGGGAGCAGCAAACGATTGCTCTACCCCCAAACTTCAAATGAGTTAATCTGCGCTCAAGACTCATGAAATGATTTCTCTTTTGGCTAACTGAATTCCAATCGAGATCGACAGCTTTAATTTAGTCATAAGCATTTAAATGTAAGTCAAGGACCGGGTCATGAGCAGCTAGATCTAATTTGTGCACACTCTCTGCTCTAGGTTAAGTTCAGTCAAGTTAAGGTACGCCCCGTTCGCCCCATTGAGAATGCTCGATTCAATGTGTTCCTGAGACCAAAACTGAGAGACTACTGGCTTCGGGCTCTATATATGTTTGGTGGCAGCTTGGCGATGCGGTCGGTGGCTGCGACGTTTAGACCATAACTAAACCAGACAAAGTTGATCGAGCTTATACCGATCGGCTGCGGATCAGCAGCTTATGGCTGGTTCCACTGCGTAACTAAGCGAAAAGAGCAGAAAGAGTTGAAGCAGCAAACGGGACGAGGGCACAATGGAGAGGCGGTGGGCAGGTGGTGGCCGTGGTGGCCGTGGTGGGCACCGTATGTGGTCGCGCTCAAAGTCAATTCCTTGACCATGCCGCGCAAGCTGACCAGAGAGAGAGAGAGGCCTCTAAAGGCAGTCTTGCCATTGCAGATCACAGCCTCCAGTTTCAGCTGCAGCGCAGCGGTCGACTTTTGCGCACTCAAATCGAAATAGGCCATGGATCTGCCTGAGGTTGTCAGTACTTTATGGTGTTGTTGTTGTTGTTGTTGCTGGTGTTGTTGGTGGTGTTGATACTGTCCGCGTCGGCGTCGCTTTTGGCCATCAGATCACACATTCCCAGGCACAACACAGCCAGAGTCGCAGCCATAGTCCGTATCGATATCGCTCTGAACGATATGGACAACTATTTGTTAGTTGTTCTGTTCTTTTTTCCTCTTTCCACAAAGCCTGTGAGTGTGTCTCTGTGTGTGTGTGTGTGTGTGTGTGTGTGTGTGTGTTTATTCACAGTGATACTTTTACGAGCAAATGTTACCCAATCTGACGATTACAGACACCCATATCCATGGCAATTTGTTGCTATCTTATTTTCTCATCCTATCGACGGCACGGCAGGACTCTTTGTTTTGATATTGCCGACGCCGTTGATCGCCAACACCGATAAAAGCGCAAAAGGCAGAATCAAGCTCACATATTGTAAGAGAGTGTGTGAGTGTGTGTGTGTGTGTGTGGGTGTATTTACGAAGACTATATAGCCTGCACTCATTCATATTTCGAGTGGTTCTCTTATTGTTGTTTAGGCCAATCACTCATTGAAAATTGGAAGCTTCGAATTGAGCATTAAAAATTCTAAAGCTATCTCGTTTATCTTCAGAGCTAGAGTCTCCAAGTCTTCAGCGTATGCATATATATAGATATTAGTAGATGCTAGATTTTTTGATTATCTGTATTTCAGTTAGGTTTGTCATATATGTACATATGAATGTAATAATCATAAGCTGTAAGTTTGATTATGCAAGTTCATCTATAGGAAAAATGATGCATCAAAAAAGTTTCCATAACACAGCCCATGTGCAGAGTAAGCGAGATAGCAAGATAAGGTGCGTGCATGTGTGTGTGTGTGTAGAATTCATGGAATATCAGTTCTGCAAAGGTTTCAGGGGATTTCGTAGTACTGCAGTCTTGACTAGAGTTTTCTTATTTGGCATTTTATTTTTTTATTATTATTATTAATATTATGATTATTATTTTATTATGTATTCTTTGAGCATTGATTAAAATTCCAATGAATATCCCATAAACAACTATTTGTTTTCCTTAAATTTTCAGCATTCTAAAACACGTTTAACTGTAAGATTTTGAGTTAATCTGAATCTGAATATCAAACTCAAACCAATACAAGAAATCTATAGAAATTCGCATGATTTCCAATCACCTTAAAGTTCCAGCAAAATATGCAAATAAAGCTAGAGCTTTACAGCACTTGAAATCGTTGCAGTTCCAAGTGATCTCGAGGCTTACGGTTGACAATAAATTAGCTAGGGCCCAAAAGCCCATTGCACTCTGTGCATGTTTGTTCGCAGCTCAATGTTCTCACGTTTTTCGTTTCGTTTTTTATTTGCAATCATTTTTTGTGTGGCATTTGCTGCGTGTTTTTCTTTAGCGCTAACCAGATGTACTTATTGGGCAGAAAGGACATGGGCATGGACATGGGCATGGAACCATCGGAAACTCTTCAACAAGTTCAGCAGTCATCAATCAGTCAACCATCTATATAGATATATATATACATATATACCGCGCTGTGACTGGCTGGCTGTGTGCGGCGTTGCCTTTGCTTGCACTTTTGGGGCATTGTCTTTTGTAAGCTGCCTGGCCCCTTGAACAACCGCCCTCCGTTCGTCTCCTCCTGCTCCTGCTCCTCCTCCTGGTTTGCCCCGCTGGCGCATACTGTGTGTAGGATTTTTCGGTTGCGTCTGAAAGGTTTTATTTATTTATTTTTATGCGGCATTACATTTATTTTCCTTTTTATTCTCATGCCTGCTGTTGCAGCGGCTGCTGCTGCTGCTGCTGCCAGGTGAGATGTGAGCGATGCCGATGCCATTGCTCGTTGCCCGTTGCTCGTTGCCCGTTGCTCCTTTGCCCCGCCCCTCGCCTCTGCTCCTGTTCCGTTTGCTTATTGAGGTTGAGAAGAGATAAGTGGCTTCTCTTTTATTTTTATTTTTTCAGCTTTTTTTTTTTGCCTCTTTTTTGATGTTGGCTGATCTACGACGCGGATGCGAGTGCTGAGGCGGCAAATGGCGGGGCAAAGTTTTCTCGTTCGCACATTTTATGATGGCTGAGATTGCCATACTTTTTAGCTGCTCCTTGTCCCTGTCCCTGTCTCTGTGTGTGTGTGTGTGTGTGCTGTTGAGTGATTGGATTGGCTTGGTTTGCTTTGGATTGAGTTGAGCTGAGCTGAGTTAAGCTGCGCGCTCTTGGCCATATTGATGGCAGGTGTCTCTCGTCTAACTGTTTGAGTGCCGATTCAACTTCGACTTTGACTTCGACTTCGACTTCGATTCGTTCTTTGTCGATTTGGTTGCCATTGTTTTTCATGTTTTCGCATTTAGCATCATCATCCTCATCTTCATCAGTATTATCATCATCATCAGCAGCATCAGCAGCATCAGCAGCATCAGCAGCAGCAGCTTCATTCCAACACCGTCAACCGTTGTTGTCGTCATTTTGCGCCATTGTGGCAACAACATCGGCAACTGGTTTTCTGGACATCGTCGTCCCTCAAATTCCCATTCCCATGCCCCCCATACCCTATCCAGCACGCCCCTTCTGCCGCACAACGCCCCCGCCAGCCAACAAACTGTCCTCAATCGGCAACTCCATTGCCTGCGTTTGTCTTTTAGCCAGAATTGCCAATCATTCGCAGCCGCAATAAAATTACATGAGTAAAATGTGTCCGCGAGCATTCGTGGTACTTGATCGTTTTCAAGAGTGCGGTAATCGGTTTCAATTTCATCTTTATAGTGTTATGAAACTTGGGGTCCGCAAAAAAAAAAAACAAAAAAAAAAACCTTTCGGCCAGTTGAATGCCGCCACCGACACCGCCACCGCCACCGCCTCCAACAACAAGTCTCACAAACTGCACTCAGCTTACTCCAGCCGACAGCCAACAGCCAACAGCTGCACAGGCGCCGACGCATATCAATTCAATGGGGATTAGATTCGACCCATTGAATATTTAAGACTAAAATTGCAGAATTTTGTGTACATTCTATAGTTAATTTTCGATTGCATGCAACTGTACCAGCTAATGGCTATACAATGGGTCTATCGATAACAATAAAATGTCACAATTTGTTTCTGCTATCGAAAGCATAACTTATCGATAGCTGTTAATTAAAATTACGAATTCATTTATAGCATGATTATTTAATTAGTCAAAATTTTTGATGCAAAGTTTATAATCTGTTATCGTGCAGAATATATCGATATACGGTTCTCATAAATAGGAAGTTGTGAATAACTGTAGCTCAGAGCTTTTTAATATATATAGTGGTACATGAATAGTATGTTACCTTAAAATAGTTTAGCCTTTGCGACAAAGCTATTAAGATACTATCGATTATCGATAATACTTTCTTTGAAAAAACGAATGATCACATAAATCATATGAATCATATACAAAATTTGTTGACAGGATATCGTTCAAGATATATAAATGTAGCTAGTACATATTCCATAGTGATATAATTTATCGATAGTTGCCAAATTTAAGTTTATCAATCATAAATTTGCATAATTTATCGCTTTCACAATTATCGATAAATAGCTAGTAGCACATATCGATATATATCAAGTGATAAAAGCTTAGACCTAACAAATATCTAGTAGCACATATCGATATATATCGAACGATTAAAGCTAACTACTAACTATAAAGTAAGTATTATAGTGAAGTATCTATATTTCTAACAACATTTAGCTCAGCTGAAGCTTGGCCAAGCCAAACACTGGCTTAGCCCCCCTTTAAACAGTAAGCCCCATTGCATTGGCATTTATGCATATTCAAGCATGGCTAATGCCATAAGCTGAGCTCACTGAGCTAAGCTGGGCAACGCCGCCACTGGTTGACCAGGTGCGATCAGCATTTTAGAGACGCAGCTGCCGCTCAACGTCGCCGTCGCCGTCGCCGTCGCCGTCGCCGTCGTCGTCGTCGTCGCTGTTGTCGTTGTCGTTGTCGACGCTCTCACACCCAACGCTTACATCCGCTGGTCAAAGATGGACGTTGCATGCCGCCAGGCGCTGCTGCTACAGCAACAGCAATAGCAACAACTGCAGCTCCTGCTCCTGCACCACCATTTATTGTGGATTGAACGCCCTGCCCGCATTTGGCGGCACTGCCCTGAGCCTCAGTCGGTCCTGTGCCGAAGCCAAAGACATGGCCAAAGCCTTAGCCATAGCCATAGCCATAGCCATAGCCTTAGCCTTAGCCTTAGCCTCGCTGCCTGTAGAAAGCAATTCACTGTAATTGCTTTGTGACTTATGGCCCGGCCCAACTTGTGCGCTCGCCGATCGTCAGTCGGCAGGTAGCCAGGGCCAGAGACTGCTGCAGCCAAAGCCCAACCTGGAGCGCTGTGCATTCAGTCTGTCGAAATGGTAGTGGTAGTGGCGTCTTGACCTTGTCATGCCATTAAATAAATTCAAACAGAAACTAAACTCGCCATGTTCTACGACTCTCTCGCTCTCTCTCTCTCTCTTTGTCTCTCTGTATGTTGTCGATGTCGACGGCCCAGGCCCAGTCGTGCGACATGACAAGTGTCCGCCTAGACCCCCACCCACAGCCCGCCACCCGCTGCACCGCTGCACCGCTGCAGCTTTAGCTTAAAGCCCAATAACCGATCCCACCCCCTTTGCGTGCTTCATCACGAGCCGCCGTCAACGGGCTGCCGTTTCTGGCATTCTGGCAAACCGCAATCGTGATCCACTAGCCACAAGTCTTGGCCAACGCGCTGCCCCACCTCGCCACCTCAATGCAGCGCAGAGTCGACAGGCCCCACTAGCATTAGCTATATAACGAGTTCCCATATTTTGATGGATTCGTCTCTCAGAGGTGTAAATATTAACCAAAGGGCAGTGCGAAAACGTGCAGCCAACCAACGAACCACCAAGCCACCAAGCCAAGCCCCATTCCCGGTTCGTCATCTTCGTTCCGCTGTCAATTGGGAAGCCTTGTGTGCGTGCTTAGCGTAGTTGTTGTTGCTCTTGTAATTGGTTGTAGCTGCTGCTGTTGCTGCTGTTGCTGCTGTTGCTGCTGTTGCTGCTGCAGTTGATCTTCTTCGGCTAACCCAAGCTCAGCCAGCTAACTTCATTGCCTAAGCAATAGAGCGAAATTAGACGTCCATCGATGGCTGAACGACGAAATATCAAATTCTTAAACCTAAATTGATGCAGGCTGCATAAACTTGTTAGCTTCACCATTAACATTTATACTTCATTGCAAGTTTAACCTTAACATAAATTAGCAAAAATAAAGTTCTGCTAACTCATGTTAATTGTAGACTTAACATGTAGTTTACCATGTACTTTGACATGCACTTGCAGTTGCTAAATTTCTTGAATTACCTGATATCAAATTGACAGCAGACTAAATATGTGCCTTAACATGAGCTTTAAATTTAACATTTGCCTTTAAATGCCTAACTGGCATTCAAATTTTGTGTGCAACATTTAACATGCACTTTGCCATGCACTAGCTGGTATACAAAGTGTCGCTCGCTTAGCTTCCATAAAATTAATGGATTAAACAGCTGCTGATTCAGCTTCATTGTTAATTTAACATGTACTTTAACATGCAGCTGTAAATTTAATATGTCTCGCCACATGTTAAGCTGACATTAGAAATATGTATTCTCTAGAAGCATGTGCTCAAATTCATTGCAAATTTAACATGTACTTTGACATGAAGTTAATAATAGATATTTTTGTAATGGATATGGATAATTGTATATGGATCAAATAATTTTGTTCTAACCACATGACAAAATTGCTTTCTAATAATCTGCTTTAGCTGCATTGTATCTTAAACTCTGTTGCATCTCTCACTCCTTCTCTCTATCTCTCTCACTCTCTCACTGAATAGCCTTAGCATCGTTTCTGTAAAATATCAACTAAAGCTTAATCTCGTTACTTTCATTTCGCATGTTCGATCGAAGTCTGCATGCAGCTCTCACCAGAAGAAAAAGAAGAAGAAGAAGCAGATGAAATAATAATAATAATAATGATCGAAAGCATTTGGATAGATGCTGGATGAGGGGTAGACGGATGACTGTGTAGGAATGCATTGTCATCCCGTTGTTAATGTTGTCTTCGGCTCTGCAGCACAGCGCCAACTGCTGCCAGTTATGACGAGTGCCCCCCCACACCGAGCCGATCCAAGTCGAGTCGAGTCGAGTCGAATCGAGTCAAGCAGAAGCCCGACTGCGCCACCAAGAACATTGACTAATCAACATATCAGCACGATGGCTATAGCCACAGAGAAAGAGACAGAGAGAGGGGGAGACAGTGGCAAGTGGAGGGAGCGAGGGAGCGAGTTGGCGTTGCGTGTTTGCGGCCAACCCATGTGGCGTGGCAATTGCAGCAGATAATGGTGCAAAGTGCCGGCCAGATCATGGCAAAAAAGGAATAAAAAATATAAGCAAAGGGGATCCCGAAATGAATCGCATCGACGCGACATGGCACGGCGGCAAGTTGGCGACCATCGATGCTGGGGATGCGTGCCCGCTCGGCATGCTTGGACCGGGCTTGTCATTAGCTTACAGCTGCCAGCGTGAGCTCAATTACAGGCGCTGCAAACAGCACTGAAGGAACTGGAGCTGTAGCGAGCTGTAGCCCCTGGGGGCCAGGAAATCGCTGGCTATTACAAAAATGTCCCAGTTCATCAGCAATAAATACGAGTTTCATTGTGTGACACTGGGATGTCACCCGAGCCTATTAAAGCTGGCCCAACTGGCGTCGCTTGACCTTGAGACTCGCTCACTCACTCGCTCGCCCGGATCCATTTCCAGCGACTAATTGTAGGCCGGCAAAACCAATCGAAAATCATTTTTGGACCAAAACATAAACATAAAGTTTGCCTTGGGGCCATCATCAGAGCAGCTCGTTAAAACTTAGGCGATGGCCAGACAACAGAGAGAGAGAGAGAGAGAGCGAGAGCGACATATTGTTGGCTTTCTTTAACAACATTTGCCCTGTTTGGCATGCGTGATAATTTGAATATAAAAGCATATTACTTAGCCCCCAGCTTGGCTTACTTGGAAAGCTGATGAGCGCGTACCATGACGACTACATCAAGCCAAACAAGAGAGAAGACAACAACAACAACAAAAAGCAGAGGAACGAAAAAAAAAAAAAAACATTTCTCAGACATCAAAAATGCATAATTAATTTACATTTGAACTCGGCTCGACTCATGTCTCTATCTCCACAGTTTCCCAGCCCAGCCAGACGGGCCACCACAGAGAATTGTCAACGTCAAGCGAAGCTGAGCTGAGCCAAGAAGCGCAGCTGAAGTTGATTTGGTTTTTTGTGGAGCAATTAAACGCAGTTTACGATGTGAAAAGAAGCCATTAAGGTCGCGCATGTCACAAATTAGCCAAAAACTTACAACATTTGAAGCTTTCAAGGCGCCGCAACAAACTCGAAAAGCAACAAATAGAGAGAGAGAGAGAGAGAGAGAGAGAGAGAGAGAGGAGAGAGAGAGAGAGAGAGAGAGAGAGAGAAACAGTGGGAGAGTGATGCACAAAGCAATTTGATTTATATATAGCTAAAGAAAGAGATAGATATATAGATATAGATATAGATATATATATAGATATAGATATAGATATAGATATAGATATAGATATAGATATAGATATAGATATAGATATAGATATAGATATAGACTATAGATATAGATATAGATATAGAAGATATAGATATAGATATAGATATAGATATAGCTATAGATATAGATATAGATATAGATATAGATATAGATATAGATATAGATATAGATATAGATATAATAGATATAGATATAGATATAGATATAGATATAGATATAGATATAGATATAGATATAGATATAGATATAGATATAGATATAGATATAGATATAGATATAGATATAGATATAGATATAGATATAGATATAGATATAGATATAGATATAGATATAGATATAGATATAGATATAGATATAGATATAGATATAGATATAGATATAGATATAGATATAGATATAGATATAGATATAGATATAGATATAGATATAGATATAGATATAGATATAGATATAGATATAGATATAGATATAGATATAGATATAGATATAGATATAGATATAGATATAGATATAGATATTAGATATAGATATAGATATAGATATAGATATAGATATAGATATAGATATAGATATAGATATAGATATAGATATAGATATAGATATAGATATCTCAACTCTTCATATATACATACATATATAATCAATTTCCATTTGCTGCTTAGCTAAAGGCCTTTAATAATACCCTAGGAATTTCATGGCCTTTGGCTTTAAATAATTTCCTAATTAGTTCTGCGCTTCCGATAGCTCAGTTTGTGGCAACATTTTGGTGCAACCAATTGTTGCCACAAGCCCAACTAAAGAGGCGAACGCCTATTAGCCAAGCATTTATAGACTTAGAACAGGCCAGACAAAAGCCAATTGCACATTCTACACAGACACAGACAGAGAGACAGAGAGAGAGAGAGGCAGAGAGAAGGAGCTGGCCGTGTGCCAAAAAAAAAAAAAAAATAAAGAAAAGCTGAAGAACATGCTAAGCCTGTTAATGCCAGCAAAGCTTTGATTAGCATTTCACATTTGGCAATTGAAAGTCTCGAGTTAATCGGCTCGCATCATGGCCAGAACAAACCGATTGCTGCGTGCTGCCAAAAGCACAATAATAAAATACAATTCAATACTGCAATAACTGCAAATAGCTCGACTGATGTTCGTCAACAAAAATAGAAAGAAAAAAAAAAATAGCAAGAAAAAAAACTTGATCAAACGTTCGTCCATTGTTATGGCTAAATGTTTATTAATAATTGTGGCTAAATAATTATATTTTTGGTTTCTAATTGACCTTGCCGCAGCTGAGCTGCGTCGAAAGGCCAATATGCATAGATGGAGACAAAGATGAAAATGGAGACGGAGATGGAGATGGAGATGGAGATGGAAATGGAGATGGAGACTTTGCCAATCTCTCACGGCCTCGTGACTTTGACTGTGACTCTGAATTGATTTTGTCTGAAAGAAAAAAAATGCTATGCATGAATTATGAACGCACAGCTAAGTGTGTGTGATTGTGTGTGTGTGTGTGTGTATGCATGTTGAAGCTGTGCGTTGCCCCCTCGCTGAAAAATCGAGCAATTTGATGTTGCTTATTATTTCAGGCCTGACGATTAAAGACTGTGAGTGGCTCTAAAGCAACAGCAACAGCAACAGTCAGCAACAGTAACTGTATCTGTATCTGTATCTGTATCTGTATCTGTATTTGTATATGTATTTCTGCTTCTGCAATTGCATTCGTACTCGTACGCGGTTCGACTACCTTGAACCGCGACCCCAGCTGGGACTGGAATGGAGGGTCTGCTGTGATTGGGGTGGGCTGGGCAGTGCTGGCTGCGGGGGGAGACTGGGCGGGCTATTGAATCGGTGATCGGTGATCGGCGATAGCGCAATGTGATTGTGATTTGACGAGTTGCCCGAGCGCATTCAAGTCCGCGAGAGCAGAGAGACTAGATCAAGAGTCTGACAAGCACATGCGTCAGTGAATGAATGAATATTGTAAATTTTGATTTTGTTTTTCTTATTTCTGATTTTTTATTAATATTCTTTTATTTTATTTTAAATTCATTTTGTATTTATTTATTTGTTTAGCATTACGCATACGACACGCAAATAAAAATCAATTGAGTGTTTGCCTAAGGCGCTGCAGTGCCACTTCCGGCCAACAGATGGCGCACGTGTGCCAAGTGTAATTGCATGCCAGCTTATCCTTATTTGAGGCCAATTTGACGCATATATAAGTCACTCGCCCTACCTCTCTCTCTCTCTATCTCTCTCTCTCTCTCTTTCTCCCTCTCTTGCTGCTCTTTTTTATGAGCTGAACAGTGCAAAGCAAGCGCAAAGGCTTTGAAATGGCGTTTTGCAGGAAAATTCAATTTAAAACCAGCCACAACAAAGCTACAGCAGCAACAACAACAACAACAACAAGAGGCAACTGCAATAAATTGTTTCATTCGCGCACCTGACACATAAGCTCCGAATTGTCGTCTTCATCTGCAGTCGCGACCGTTCGACGGGATCGCATCGGATCGCAACGGCCAAGGTACAGGCAATAATAATAATAACAACAACAACAACAACAACATTGGCTTGTACATGGGATTGAACATCTGGTTGGTGACTTGCTGTGCCACGCACCGTGGTGCGAAACCCTCGCAATTAGAGCCGAAAACAAAAAAAAAAAAAAAAAAAACATGCAAGTCTCAAATTATTCTAGAGAGCCGAGAGCGTGGGGGGGGAGGCAGTGTAGGCCGCGCTTCTGGCTATAATCGCTGCACTTGGCTAAGCCGGCCTAAGCACACGCCCATTAAGTCTCTTAATTTGCCAGCTCGAATCTCGTGTCACAAATTGGCAGTTCGTGCGTTTGCCAACTTAAGAACTTGATGAATAGGAGCTGCGGAAATGTTGTTTCACAAATTCAAATCATTAAAATTACAATCAGAATAATTAAATTATTTTGAATATATTTATTGAAATTGTTCAAGTTGAAATCGCAGTTGATATTATATAAAAATAAATCCTTTTAAAAATGTCAATGTCAATTTAAATGAATAAAACATTATTATGTGCAAAATAATTATTCGTATACTTAATATATAATTCGTATACTTAATATATAATTCGTATACTTAATATGTGCATATGATAGCACGCAAATAACAGTTATTCATTCTACTCATGAGAGAAACGGAAAAAAGTATATAAACATGCTCTCACTCTGAGCAAGAGGCTTATTTCTATTCCGTTTACGTCTTCGTTTGAGTGATACGATTGACGCTCGCACACGTGAGACTTATTCGTAGACGGAAATCTCCGATAAATATATATATATATATACAAGTAAAAAAAATTTACTTTGTTCTTCTTATACTTCATCTTTTTCCTCTATTTCATTTGCTTTTACTTATACTTCCTCTATTTCTGCTTCCTCACTTTCTTGTTAATTTTTTCCTCATTTTCTATTTCTTCTTTTACGTTCATTTCCTGTTGCTACTATTACTGCTTCATGTTATTCTATTTATTCTGTTCATTCTCTGCATCTCTTAATCTCTTATTTTTTCGTCTTCTATAGTCCTTCTTCCGCTGATACCTTGAAACCATTTCTTTTTCGCTTTTCCTTTTTTTCTCTTTCTCTTTGATAATCTCTTTCATCTTCTTCGAATACTATTTCCTTTATAATTCTTCTTTTATTATTTCTTCTTTTGCTATTTCTTTCACTTCTTCTTTTTGCATCGTTCTCTTAAATTTCACTCACAAATTTTGTCCACATTTGTTGCACCTTTTTAACGCTTTCATACCACTGTGCAAAGGCAACGGCGGCGACACTGCAATTATTGCAAAGGCAACGGATTATGAGAGCCGGCGCTGAGCAGCAGCAGCAGCAGCAGCAACGACGACGACGACGACGAATTGTCGGCATGTGAATGTCCATCCCCAGCCAGAGAGTGGGGCGGGGCAGGGCGGTATTAAAAGGAAGCATAAGAAGGGACTGTGCAACTGAAGAGCGTGCAAAACGATTATTGTCCTGGACGAGGACGAAGCCGAGGGCACTGGATAATACAGCAGATATCGCTTACAGCCAGGCAAAAGGCAATATCATATGCGCACTCTCTCACTCTCTCTCTCTCTCCCTTTCTCTCTCTCTCACTGGAACCGAAGTTGCTTTCCACCTCATTATAACTCACTGCTAATTCATGACGAAATATGTTAATTGTTAGGCACAGGGAGCAGAGCCGATGCAGTTGACTGAAACTGCAACTGTAACAACAAGAATAAGCCAAAGGGCTAGAGAGAGAGAGAGAGAGAAGGAGGAATCCTCCCATCAAATGGATGTTGGTAGAAACGAAGAAGCGAATAGAAGAGAGTAGAAGAGTGGAAGAGTAGAAGAGTAGAAGAGTAAAATAGTAGAAAAGTAGAAGAGTGGATGAGTAGAAAAGTAGTAGAGTAGAAGAGTGGAAGAGTAGAAGAGTAGAAGAGTAGAAGAGTAAAATAGTAGAAAAGTAGAAGAGTGGATGAGTAGAAAAGTAGTAGAGTAGAAGAGTAGAAGAGTAAAATAGTAGAAAAGTAGAAAAGTAGAAGAGTGGATGAGTTATGAAGAGTAGTAGAGTAGTAGAGTAGTAGTAGAGTAGTTAGAGTAGGTAGAGTAGTAGAGTAGTAGAGTTAGATTAGTAGAGTAGTAGGAGTAGTAGAGTTAGTATAGAGTAGTCGAGTAGTAGAGTATGGTAGAGAGTAGGTGTAGAGTAGTAAGAGTAGTTAGGAGTAGTGATAGTGAGTAGTAGAGTAGTAGAGTAGGAGAGTAGTAGAGTAGTAGAGTAGTAGAGTAGTAGAGTAGTAGAGTAGTAGAGTAGTAGAGTAGTAGAGTAGTAGAGTAGTAGAGTAGTAGAGTAGTAGAGTAGTAGAGTAGTAGAGTAGTAGAGTAGTAGAGTAGTTAGAGTAGTAGAGTAGTAGTAGAGTAGTAGATTAGTAGAGTAGTAGACGTAGTAGTTAGTAGTAGAGAGTAGTAGAGTAGGTAAGAGTAGTAGAGTAGTAGAGTAGTAGAGTAGTAGAGTAGTAGAGTAGTAGAGTAGTAGAGTAGTAGGTAGTAGAGTAGTAGAGTAGTAGAGTAGTAGAGTAGTAGAGTAGTAGAGTAGTAGGTAGTAGGAGAGTAGAGTGTAGAGTAGTAGTAGAGTAGTAGAGTAGTAGAGTAGTCGAGTAGTAGAGTAGTAGATAGTAGAGTAGTAGAGTAGTAGAGTAGTAGGTAGTAGAGTAGTAGAGTAGTAGAGTAGTAGAGTAGAGTAGTAGAGTAGTAGAAGTAGTAGAGTGTAGAGTAGAGAGTAGTAGAGTAGTAGAGTAGTAGAGTAGTAGTAGTGTAGAGTGTAGAGTAGTAGGAGTAGTAGAGTTAAGTAGTAGAGGTAGTAGAGTAGTAGAGTAGTAGAGTAGTAGAGTAGTCGGTAGTTAGAAGTAGGAGAGTAGTAGAGTAGTAGAGTCGTAGAGAGTAGAGTAGTCGCGTAGTAGAGTAAGTAGAGTAGAGTAGTAGAGTAGTGTAAGAGTAGTTAGAGTAGTAGTAGTAGAGTAGTAGAGTAGTAGAGTAGTAGAGTAGTAGAGTACGTAGAGTAGTAGGCAGTAGTTTTAGAGTAGTGGAGTAGTAGAGTAGTTTGGAGTAGTAGAGTAGTAGGATAGAGTAGTAGAGAGTAGAGTAGTTAAGGTAGTAGAGTAGTAGAGTATAGTAGAGTAGTAAGAGTATAGCAGTAGTTAGAGTAGTAGAGTGTAGAGTAGTGAGTAGTAGAGTAGTAGAGTAGAGTAGTGGAGTAGTAGAGTAGTAGAGTAGTAGAGTATCGTAGAGTAGTAGAAGTATAGAGTAGTAGATAGGTAGTAGAGTAGTAGAGTAGTAGAGTAGGTAGAGTAGTAGAGTAGTAGAGTAGTTAGAGTAGTAGAGTAGTAGAGTAGTCGAGTAGTAAGAGTAGTAGAGTAGTAGAGTAGTAGAGTAGTAGAGTAGTAGAGTAGTAGAGTAGTAGAGTAGTAGAGTAGAGAGTAGAGCTAGTAGAGTAGTAGATAGTAGAGTAGTAGAGTAGTAGAGTAGTAGAGTAGTAGAGTTAGTAGAGTAGTAGTAGTAGAGTAGTAGAGTAGTAGTAGAGTAGTAGAGTAGTAGAGTAGTAGAGTAGTAGAGTAGTAGAGTAGTAGAGTAGTAGAGTAGTAGAGTAGTAGAGTAGTAGAGTAGTAGAGTAGTAGAGTAGTAGAGTAGTAGAGTAGTAGAGTTAGTAGAGTAGTAGAGTAGTAGAGTAGTAGAGTAGTAGAGTAGTAGAGTAGTAGAGTAGTAGAGTAGTAGAGTAGTAGAGTAGTAGAGTAGTAGAGTAGAAGAGTAGAAGAGTAGAAGAGTAAAATAGTAGAAAAGTAGAAGAGTGGATGAGTAGAAGAGTAGTAGAGTAGTAGAGTAGTAGAGTAGTAGAGTAGTAGAGTAGTAGAGTAGTAGAGTAGTAGAGTAGTAGAGTAGTAGAGTAGTAGAGTAGCAGAGTAGAAGAGTAGTAGAGTAGAAGAGTAGGAGAGTAGGAGAGTAGAAGAGTAGAAGAAAACAAGAGTAGGAGAATAGGAGAGTATAAAAGAAGAGAAGAAAAGAATAGTAGAAGAGTAGAAAAGAAAATAAGAAAAGTAGGCGAGTAGAAGACCAAAAAGAAGACGACGATAATAAAGATGAGGATAAATATGAAAATGAATACGAAGATTAAGTATAATAAAGACAAGATGGAGAACAATGAAGAAGAAATTGTATAAATCTACAGAAGAAATTTGATAATGAAATTTGTTAAGTACCATGTCATACTCCTAAAAAAATATCTAAGCAGAAAAGGCCTAATCCTTAGTCTAAACTCTTTAATTATTGTAAGATACTATTCACAAAACTGTAATTATAACAAAGAGTGAAATAAATTGAATTGAATTGAATTTGTAAAGACTTAAAAAGATAAGATTCTTTTAGTATATTATATATATTTTCACGAATCTAAACGTTTTTGCGCAAAGATACAATCGGTATAAGTCGCGAGGTATATATATAGATAAAATATATCTTTATACACATATAGATATCTCTCTCTAAATCTATGCCTAAGAGACTCGCAAAGCTGTTTGATGTTCAGGCCGCTAGATGGCGGCACTATATAATAAATGATTTATCAGCAATTTGTCAATATTTATTTTTTGTTGTGGCCACAGCTCTGCGGTGGCGACAAAGCAAACTCAATTGACAAAGTTGTTGTTGTTGTTGTTGTTGTTGTTGTTGTTGCTGCGGCTTCAGCTGCAGCTGCGCAGTGCATGGGCTTAGGTGGGCCCTGAAGTTGCGGTCAAAGCGTCAACGCCCCTTGAGCGACAATATTTGCTGGCAATCAAGCATAGGCAAATCAGTGACTGCAGCAGACCCCGGGGCCGTACGAGAAACAGGAAGAGACAAGAGTGTAAGAGAGGAGAGATGGAGAAGAGGGGAGAGGACGAGGGATGAGGCTGAGAGGAGGTGGGGTGGCGAGTGAGCTTCAAGAGGTGGAGGAGAGACAGAGAGAGAGAAGTAAAGTCTGTAAGTTTTGTTAAACAATTAAGCAGAGTGGTGCGCGAGGAGTTGCAGCATGATTATATATACATATTTATATATAGATATATATATATAATATACTTCAATAAAGACACAACATATTTACCTCACTACAAAGCAAATAATTTAATAAAAAGAAAAAAGTCAATGGCTGTTCTGTTCTTAGCTAATTATAAAATGGTTGAGTGTTTGTTGCTTTTTGTAAATTTACATTGCCCGTGTTTACGCGCACGACAGGCGAATATAATACATAGTACGTAATATTGTATATATACAGATATAGAATATAGGCCATACCTATGCCAATTAGCCCATCTCCCTTATTAGACAGTCATCTCTCTCATGGCGTCGCTCGCCCCCGATATCATACGTGCTTCCTTTTCACTATTTGGAGAGGCTGCTTTGTGCGATTTGACATTAGGCAAACGAAGCGCGAATTGTTGCGCTTAATTTGGAAATGATTAATGGACAATACTTGGCAAATATTAATCGAAAAGTACTAGGCACAAACATCCAGATATAAATCACAAATCTAGGCGAAAGTTTAGGTGTAAGTTTTAAAAGTTAGAGGTTAAAGTTTTAGTTTAGTTGATTAATTATATAGAAAGATTTTAGATTTAGAGTCTCTTGAGTTTAGAGATTTTCGGGCCATTGTGTGTTAAAAAGATATGTGATAGATATATAGAGAGATAATGCATATGGAGAGAGATGGAGTGATGGCGGAAGAGCGACAGGACCAACGAACCCCGAGAGAGAGGGAGGGGACGAGAGGACGATAACGTGACGGACATCAACAGACGGGACCGGAGGAGGGCACGACCGACGACCACAGCAGACACGGACAGAACAGGGACGCGGTGGGACAGTACAGCGAGGAGAGAGAGAGAGAGAGAGGGAGAGTAAGAGAGAGAGAGAGGGAGGGAGGGAGAGGGATGGGAGGGAGGGGGTTGAGAGGACGAGAGGAGAGGGGGGTAGGGGGAGAGAGAGGGATGGGTAGAGAGAGAGATGAGGAGGAGGAGAGGAGAGAGAACGAGGGGGGGGGGGAGGAGAGGGAGAGGAGGAGAGAGTGAGAGAGGAGAGAGAGAGAGAGGGGGAGAGAGAGGACGAAGAGAGGAGAGAGAGAGAGAGAGAGCGAGAGAGAGAGAGAGAGGGGAGCATGAGAGAGAGAGAGAGAGAGAGGATAGACGAGAGAGGGGAGAGATGGGAGAGAAGAGAGGGAGAGAGAGGAAGAGAGAGAAGGGAGAGGAGAGAGGAGAGGAGAGGAGAGAGAGGCGGAGAGGAGGGAGGATGAGAGAGAGGGGAGGATGGAGAGAAGGGAGGAGGAGAGGAGGGGAGAGATGGGGGAGATAGAGGAGAGAGATGAGAGGAGAGTGAGGAGTGAGAAGAGAGAGAGAGGCTGAGAGAGAGACGAGAGAGTAGAGAGAGAGAGAAGAGGGAGAAGAGAGAGGGAGAGACGAGATGAGGGAGGAGAGAGGACGAGAGGGGAGGAGAGGAGGGAGAGAGGAGAGAGAGGAAAGAGAGATGAGAGAGGGAGGAGGAGGAGAGGGAGCAGTGAGAGAGGGATGGAGAGAGAGGAGAGGGGCGGAGAGAGAGAGAGAAGGAGAGAAGGGAGGGGAGAGAAGAGGATAGGAGAGAAGAGGAGGAAGAGAGAGGGAAAAAGGAGCGGGAGGGAGAGAGAGGAGGAGAGAGAGGAGAGGAGGAGAGAGAGAGAGTAGGAGGGAGAGAGGACGTGAGCGGAGAGAGAAGAGAGAGACGAGTGCGAGGAGAGAGAGACTATTCAATGATTCTAGCAGCCTATCAAGAACTAAATTTCCTTGCCCCAATACAAATAATTCCCAAGTTCCAGGCCGAAGATCTATATATATCATATATATATATATCATATATCATCTCTAACTTCCAAATAACTAAAAAAAATTCTCAAATTCTATCAAAATTATAGTAAAACTAACGATGTTTGTGAAATATATGAGACGATAAGAGGTTTTGAGATATATAAGAACTAAGATTATTATAAATTGATGCTCAGTTAGTTAGGATCTTTAAAAATCCAACAAGATTTCATTCTGATAGAAAACACAGAATTGATTTATATAGTATACAGTATATTTAGTATATACTATATAATATATAATATATAAAGTAAATTTAGTCTAGCGTTACGTATGAAATAGCATATCTGCTGATTGACCAAACATAAGATCTGAATTTTGTGCCATTTGTGCCTTAAAGTGTTGGACACTACGAGCAGCTCTCTATTTGCACGAAAGATTTGCATCTTCATGCTTACAAAGTTCAATTGACTCAAGAACCGAAACCCACTGACTGAGAGCTAAGTTCGTTGAATACGATTATGGAACAATCGAAAAGTGAATGCTGATTTTTCTAAACAAATTAATCATCAGCGATGAGGTTGATTTTCATCTTGATGAATACAGAAAATCCATAGCTCAAAATTACTTTATGCGTGAGTTTTGGAATGTCCTATAGATATATATCAACTGCAGATGTATGTAAATAAATAAGTGTACTTGGTTACGAATAAGAAATGAACCTTAAAAGAATCTCTGCATATAAAAGATATAGTATTTATTATATTACCTTATATATATGATTATATGTATATCAAGACTTTATAGACTCTTTGATTTATATAACGAATATCTATATAGCTCACTTGATATAAACTTCTTAGCTGTTTAGATTATTCTGATCTCATCCCGTTTTGTTCTATTTATAAATAAACTCTAAAATCTTTGATAAGGCATTTGAAAGCTGTGTATGAAATGAGAGATAAGATCTGTTCCAATATATGTTATAGTGTTATTAGAATGGCATTAGAAATAATATAAGTTTCAGTATATAATCTAAGCCATGCCTACTTTAGGAATAGGTTTTGGTATACTGAAAACAGGAACTTGGATTTACATAGCTTATAAATGTTGCTATAATGTATATATATATAGTACTATATAATTTGTAGTTTGAGAATATTAGGGTAAACATATAATATGCATATTTCATAACTCACAAAACTATTGTCTAGAAGTTCTATATACTCCACACATACAGCTATGCTATCATATATATAATATATATACTATATATTCCTATATTTGCCCATGCAATTCTGATCATGAAAAGAGTAAACACTAATCTAATCTCTAATCAAGCTTTAAATAAACAAAATAATAGCAAGATTTTAGTTCAGATTATAAAGTGTTTAGAAAGAGGTTACGAAATAATTACATTTCTTAGACTCGAAAATTATTATTATTATTATTATTATTTTTGATTTAAGTATGCTGAAGATAGTGCTACATCATATAGTATATAAGCTGAGCGCTACGACAGTAGTCTGAGTTAGATTCAATGAAATCACGTATATCATATATAATATTGTATAATTTAGGAACAATAGATCTAAGCTCTGTTTCGTCCAAATATAAACTGAATCAAATGATGTGATATCTGATATCTGATAAGCATCCTTAACTTATATAAGCTCTATATGCATATACAATAATATATTTATTTATATATATATCTCATTATCAGTTAGCGCTTATAATATATATGTGTGCTATACTACGGTATTATATTTCCATTCCATATGCTATGATTATATGCACAGCGTATATATAATAGAATCACTATATATATCTATACATACTATATCATATTTAGTTCTCGATAGTATACTATATATACATATACATATATCCATATATCCATTATATACGCTATGCCTATATCATATCATAGATAGCGAGCGAGAGATAGCAGAGAGTAAGAGAGAGAGTGAGAGCGAGTTATCAAGCATACGCCATGTGCCACATCAAATATATATATATATATATACCAAAAATCTCTCTAAAATCTAATTCTAAGAAACTCTTAAGACAAGAGAGTTTCGTATTAACCAAAAAAAAAAAAAAAGTTAAGAACTTACCTGAATTCTGATTATTTATTTTGCTGCTTTTGTTAACTCCTTTCTTAGTTAATGCGCTTAGTATAGTTGTTGTTCTTGTTGTTGTATTTAGTTGTAATTGTTGTTGTTGTGGTTGTTGTTGTTGTTGTTATTGGTGGAGTTGAAGTTGCTGTTAGAGTTGTTTGCTGTTTGTATTTGATTTTTTATTTATATATTTTTATTTTATACTTTTTTTCGTTGTTGTTTTGATCAATTTGCTTGATGTGTTTGTTTGTTAAGTTAGTTAACTCGTTTAGTTGTTGAACAACGTTACACACACTCACACACACTCAAACACACACAAACACACACGCACACACAGAGAGGCACATGCCAAACACACACGCACACGCTTGGGCATATGTTTGTGTGCGCTTGTTGTTGTTGTTTGTTGTTGTTGTTTGTTGTTGTTGTTGCAAATGTTGAGCATTTTTTGTTTAGCTGCTGCTGCTTCTTCTTCTATATTAACTATTATTAGACGTTTGTTTGTTTTTTGTTTGTATTTCTTGAATACTTCGTTGTCAGCTCTGATTCTATTTCTTCTTCTTCTTCTTTGTTGTTGTTGTTGTTAGCACCTTTTGTTGTTGTTGTTGTTGTTTTGTTGCTGTTAAAATTCTAATCACATCATAATTATAATTATAATTACAATTATGTTTTATGTTTCTGTTTATGATAATGTGCTGCTGTTTGTTGTTGTTTGTTGTCGTTGTTGCTGTTTAACTGTAAAATTAATGTTGTTATTTTTTATTATTATTAGAATTTCGTTATTTTTGTATATTTTTTTGCTGCAGCAAAACAAGTTCAAATCTTAAGTTCTGTTTTTGTTAAGCACAGCTGCACACACACATAAACATTAACACACACACACACACACACACACACACACATTTGTATATGCACTGAAACAAAATGTTTGGCTGCATTATTTGGGTTAAAGAAAATGTTTGCATCATTTAGGCGTGCTGATTTGATTTTTTTTTTTTAGAATTAATTCGTTTTATTATTATTTTCTTTGTTATTGTTATTGTTGTTCGTCCGCGTGCGAATTTTTTTTCTTGTGCGACAGGCAGGAGCAGCAGCGCCGCCGCTTTTGAAAACGGTTATAAAATCGCACGACACAAAAATGTTGCTGCGGCAACGGCGACGACGACGACGACGACGGCTGCTTCTGCTGCGGCTGCTGTCGTTGTCGTTGTCGCTGCTGTTGTCGCCATTTTTGCTTGGCAAAACTTTTGTGCACTTTGCACTCGCTCTTCGTACAAACACACACGCACACACACAGGCACGTGCATGCATATACATATATATGCAGCTAATGCGCTCTCGCTCACGCACACACACACACGCAGAGGCGAGAGAGGACACCGACAACGACACAAATAACAAACACACACACACACACACACAACACAGTCACCCGCACCCGACTTCAACGACGACAACACACACACAATCAAAAACTCATTCGGCTACTTGGGTGCACACGCCTCCTCGTGCTGCCAGCCCTCGGCCCTAAAAGCGCGCTCGGCCACCAGGCAGACCAAGCATTTCTATGTGCCACACCCCTACGCCCTTTGCAAGGGGGACTCTAATAAAAAGCCAGCCAGCCGCAGCAGCAGCACCAAGCCGAAAGCCAATAAAAACAAAAAACAACACGACGAAAAAAAAAATGAACGAGAAAAAAACGTGCCGAGACGAAGGTTTTGCGACAATATGCGACGACGCTAACGCTGGCAGCGCTGCTAGCGTTTGCCTTCGACCAATGACACTCGACGACAATATTAAAGAACACACACGCACACGAAAAGAGCTACGCACACAGCGACAGCATGTATATACGAAACATGCAAAAAGCGAATCTAAAAAAAAACGAAATGTCGTCGTCGTCGTGCGCCCAGGAATGGGGGCGAGCAGCACTGTAGATGCTGAGGGACAGCAAAATATGTATTAAAAAAAAAAAGAAGAAAAATTACGCAGCCACACAGAGTACCTCAAGGCAGGCGACAGCAGAGACGACGTCGGCAACGACAACGACTATGTAATCCAATCGAATCGAGAACAAACACACATACACACGCACGCACACAGTAGAATGAGAGGGGGAGGCAGAATAAAAAACGAACGCAATTGAAACGCCGAAACCAATCCAGAGGACGCACAAAATGACGAAGCAGAAGAGCAAAAGGCGACGGCAGCAGCAGCAGCAGCAAGCAGCAGCAGCAAGCAGCAGCAGCAGCGACAAGCGACAAACGACGCGCGACACTTATGTGTGTGTGTGTGTGTGGATGTGCTTGTGTTTATGTGCGAGTGGGAGCGAGAGCATGGCAATTGGAATGCAAGCCAAAAAGCAAGCAGTGTAGGAATAGGAGTAACTGTCGAGTAGGTGGTGCAGGACAGCAGCTGAACAGAGCAGAGCAGAGCGAGAACGCTGTCGTCAAACGACCCCTACAACAACAGTTAGCTTGGCTCTGCCAGCCAGCCAGTGGCGACAATTGAGGGTAGTCATTTTTTTATGCTCGTCCAGTATATAGCCAGTCCAAGGACTATATACAGTTATATGTGTAACTGACTCTGTATGTGTGTGTGAAGGTGTGGGCGGAGGGTGTATGCATATAATATGTGTTTGTGTTTTTTTTTTGTGTGTGTGTATTAGGGGCAGTTTTTTTTTTTATGGTTTGTCCAAGTTTCACTTGCAGCACATTTTGTGCATTTGCATTTCGCATTTATCACAGTTTCCTTTTTATTTACATATATTTGTATCTCTTTTTCGTTACACATCAAAAACAAAAACACGAAAAAAAATTATTATTATTATTTTTTTTTTTTTTGCTGCAATTGCAATCAACTAAAACTGTAAATTCTCGTTGATGAAGCACAGTAAAAAAAATTACTAAATAAAATACTAAAAAAAAAAATCATATTTAATTTAAATAAATGAATGAAAACCAACGAGTAAATGTTTTTAAAATCTTTTTTGCGATTTGCGTTTTTTTTTTTATTATTATTTGAATTTTTGCAGTTGTTGTGCGCTTTGCCGTTTTAGCGACGGCAAAACAAGACGCGCGCGCGCAACAGCAGCAACAACAACAAAACAGAAACAGAACGCAACGCAACGCAACGCAACGGAATACAACAGAACAGAACAGAACAGAACACAACACAACGTACAGAGGAAACGTACACAACAAAACGACAACGAGGAGCGTCAACGACAGCGGCAACGACGACAACGACAACGGCAAAGGCAAAGGCAAAGGCAACGATAGCGATAGCGACAGCGACAGCGACGGTGGCAGTGGCAGTGGCAGTGGCTATAGCAAAGTCGGCAGCGCAGCCAATGCCGGTGGGGGCGACAGTGCAGCCACAGCCACCACAGCTACAGCTACAGCTACAGCTAAAGCTACGGCTACGGCTACGGCAATGGCTATGGCCGCGACGATAAAATATCGGTAAGCAGTTCAGTTCACACAAGAGAGACTATGACTACTGCGACGACAACAGCGGCGATGACGACGACGACGACGACGACGGCAACGACGACGGCGGCGGCGGCGACGACGACGATTGCGATGCGATTGCGATGGCGATGCGGCAGCGGCAACTCAACTTTACTATTTGAAATCACATCCAACGCACGTCGCCGTCGCGGTTGCTGCTGCTGCTGGTTGCTGCTGACGCTGACGCTGCTGCTGCTGCTGCTGCTGCTGCTGCTGTCGTTGTCGTCGCATGGGCCTGGACAGTGTTTGGCGCTCGTGCTTGGACTCGGAGACCGAGACCCACCTAGCGGCGAGAAAAGACAGCATAAATACACACAGACACACACTCACACCGGCTCTCTCTCATACAGTTCGTCGCATGCATAAGCTGAACGGCCACTGGTGGCGACCAGCACACAAACACACACACACACACACAAATGCACAAATACATATACTGGCGCCGCAAGTGTCCATTCGCTTCTGTGCGTATGTAGTGCTTGCTCCCTCACTCTCGCTCATGCCCAGCCCATAAGCAGCAGGCACACAAACACACACAAACACATTGGTATTGCATGGCAGAGAATGAGAGCGAGCGAGCGAGCGAGCGCAAGAGAGAGAGACCCAAAAGACGAGCAAGCAGTTCAAAATTAAATTCAAATGCTTATTTCCCACGTTCGCTCTTAAGAGCGAATCGTACGCTCTTTGGTGTTAATTTTGAACTCTCTGCAGTATGCTATGCACCCTACAATTCAGCCAGCTGTGAATTATGCTAAATGCATTTATAATTATAGAGAATGCGTTTTTTTTTTTAATATATTATTATTTGTGTATAGTAATATTATATAAATATTTATTTTATTTTATATATTATATATAGTTGTTGTTTCTTTTGCATACCATTTTTCAGTAGAGCTTGTTTTCATATACAATTTTGTAGCGCATTGAACAGTCATGCTTGCCGCTCTCTTCTACATTGTCCAGCACATTGTGGGCGCTGGGCATGGCTTGAATCAAGTGTGCACTAATGAAATAATTAATTACGAGCACAAGCACAAAATTCAACCGTTGCTCAAACACACACATACACAGAGTTAGTGAGCGATGGGTCTATATACACATGCATACATATATTTACTTGTGTGCATGCGTGTGCATGCCTTCGTTCATGAGTGCCTCTCTCTCTCTCTGTGTGTGTGTGTGTGTGTGTGTGTGTGTAACTCGCTTTGTGTATTGCTGCTCGCTGGACATCTTAGCTTTAAGTATCTCTCTCACTCTGTGACTGTGAGTGTGTGTGTGTGTGTGTGTGTGTGTGTGTGTGTGTCTATCTATTTATATTTGTGTGTGTGTGTGTGTGGATGGGGTGTCGCCTTTTCGATGCAGCCAAAATAAAAGCGAGCAACAACAAATCAAATCAAATTTAATTAAAACCACTTTAAGCGTTTTCTTAGCCACAAAATGCGATTCCCATACAAATGAACATATGTATGTATATATTGATATTACATACATATATATACATACATATATACATATTTATATAGACATAATGATCCGATTGAAATTGCTTCAATTTGATATCGAGCGCCGTCGGCAATCATTGATTGATCATTGATTAATTTGATTGCCATTTGGCGAAAATAAGTCAGAAAAAAAAAAAATAAAAATAAATAATATAGATAAAATAAACAAGAATTTAGACAAATATCAAGTTTAAATATTTTGTACATTGTTTTACAATTTATACAATCAAAAATTTAATTAAATATTAATTAATATCAAAAAGTGTGAAGTAAATAAACATTCATATTTAAATAATAATTATTATACAAATATGTTAAAAAAAAAAAATAAATAAAAATACTTTGCATTATATAATATAAAAATATTTGTAATTATATAAATAAATATTTAAAAATGAATTTTAATTATCATTTTAACATGTTTATTTATATAATTTCTTATTATTGAAATCAATTTTCGTTCATTTATATTTATTTTAATTTCTATATAAATTTCTAAATTATTATTATGCTTTAAATGCATATTTAGTAGATTATAGTATTATTATTATTATTATTACTATTACTATTACTAATACTATTTTATATTAAATTTATATACATATTTTTTATATAATTTATTTCGATTAGCTTTTAGTGTATAAAAGAATTTATTATTATTTTTTAAATTTAACTTAAATATATATATATATATATATATATTTTTAATTATAAAAAAATTATAAAAAAATGTTCGTATTTTCTATGTAGATACATTTCTTATAGAATAAATCTACATATATAAATCTATATAAATCTATTATATATTTTATATTAATTTTGTATATTTCAATAAACCATTTTTATATAAATTTTTATCTATAATTTCGATAATTGATTTCGATTGATTTACGCCTTTTGCAACTGCTTTAATTATACATATGTATTAAATTGTATTTATAAGAGCATTAAGATTGCTCTATACACACATACACACACACACACACACACACACACACACACACACACACACACACACACACACACACACACACACACACACACATACAGACATACATTTACAGTTGTGCTGCATTTGCAAGTAAATTTGTCATTTGTTTAGCTTAGCTCGCTTCCTTTTTTCGTGGTTCCGTTATCCTTCTGCTGCAGCTCAGCACTCATGGTACCGTTAGCTGCTCAAGTCTGTTCGAAATCGTCAACGAAATATATTTGCATGCACATACACGCATGCATATGCATACATATGTACAAATGTGTGCAGCTCTATGCATACATACATATATATACATACATATATAAAGCTCTCCTTTTCCCACACGCAGCAGCAGCAGCAACAACAACAACAAATCGACGACAATTGCGACGTCAGCCAATGGAGCCAACGAATGCGGTCGGCAATGCCACCCTAAAGCCCCCGCCCCACCACAACTCTGCCACCGCTCGGCACCAACCAACTCCACCCTATCACTCCACCTACTCATCCCCCCCCCCTTTCCCCGTCCCCCTTCCACCAACCATTCCCTACCCGCTACTGCTCTAGCGCTTGCACGCTGCCCACGCAACGAATGTGACACAGTGAAATGTGTCGCGCGTCGTCGTCGTCGTCGTCGTCGAACGTTGTCGTCGCCTCGGCAGCCGCGCCCCTCGCCCTTCGCATGGCTGTGGCCCTACCCGTTCGAAAAAAGACAGCATTGGTCAAAGCCGAAACGGATGGCCGCGCATGGCTCTGAGCGCGAGCGAGAGACAGCGAGCAGGCGTGCGCGTGAGCGAGAGAGCGCTAGCGCAAAGATGCGAGTGCGAGTGTGATACAGTTAGAGCATGCCTCTCGCTTACACGCACACACACACACACACTTACATACAGCACTGTGCCACTGTGCTCTCACTCTTATGACAATGTCGGCAAAGCAGTGCAAATGCCTTGTCTGCAGCATTGGCGCTGCTGCTGCTGCTGCTGCTGCTGTCGCTGCTTGGTCAGCGAGCAGAGCGGCAGAGGGAATGAGAGACGAGAGACGTGAGCATGTCTGTGCGTGTCAGTTTAGGGCCAAGCATTAAAATCGTAACAAAATTGCGACAATTGCAACAACTTGACCCAATAGCCAAATAAATATTTATGTATGCGCATGAAAATGCTTATGAATAGATCATAACTGTTATTTTCAAGAGTGGCACTTCAATTGCCATTGTTGTTGTTGTTGTTGCTGTTGTTGTTATCGGCCTCAGCAGACGCTCAGACTTCAAATTGGAGTGTGGGAGCGTCGCGGTCTTTTGTTAGCCAATCTGAAGGTCGTCAAGTCCAGGCCCCAAACACTCTCGCACTTGGCTGCTTCCTCTTTATCTGTCCCACTCTCTCACTCACACTTGCCAAGGATGGCTTGAACCGGTTTTGCATTTTGTGCTGTTTGCAATTGGAGGTTTTAGCGCGCAGCGCAGCATTTGAATTATCTCAACACTCGCAAATAGTTGCAAATTATCAAATACTTTGGCTAAACGATCGTCGTCGTTCCACCCGCAGCAGTCACAAGACTTGACGCAGCAGGATAGCTGATGAGAGGGAGAGAGCGAGAGCGAGAGAGAGACTGATGAAACTAGCCTTAGATAGATATAGATATGTACATATGTATGTACAGTGGCTCACAGCTTATTTCGTGCAGCGGTATAGTAAAACTTTAAAAGACGTATTGCCGCTAAACCATTAAAGATATCCCAAAAATTTAAATGAGGTTTTATTTATTAGTCATTCATTATATATTAAAGCACTTCATTATTTTTCTATCCTAAGAAATAACATTTAAAACTAAAGAAAACTAAAATAACTGCCCTTTTCTATGTCACAGCTTATTTCGTGCAGTGCACTTAACACTCCAAATTATCAACAAATTCTTAAATTATTATTTTGTATGATATACTTTATGTTTAATAACCTCTAACAAACGTGATTCCATCGAGTTTACCAATTTTTGGGTGACCTAGCTGGCGATTTTTGGCCATTATTCCATAAAGGCCACTTTCAGGTAATTTTTATTAGATTTTGACCTTTTCCGGATGGCCATGTCCAATATTGCCCACAAATTTTCAATAACGTTTATGTCGGGGGCCTGGGCTTGAGGATTGACCACATGGAGACAGTTCCAGATCAACCAGGACTGGGCAATCCCGATTTATGCTTTGGATGACTATCCTGATAAAATCGGAATCGCCCCTCTTGACCCAGTTTTTTGATACCTGGGAGCAAATTGACCTTTAAAAAGGGATAGGTACATATTATACTATATTATACTTATATGAAAACTAAGTTTCCAACACCCGAAGCTGCCATACAGGCCCAAACCAAACCACTTCCACCGCCATGTCTTATTGTTGGTTTTAGGTGATTATTTTGGAGCTCGGTATTTGGTTGACGCCAAACATATTGCATCCCATCCGGTCCAAATATATTAAATTTCGACTCTACTGCATATATTACATGATTCCAGAAAGAAATGGGGCGACCAACTTGCTCCGTTGCAAATTTTAGTCCACATGTTTGGTTTTTGATATTAATAAACGGCTTCTTCCGTGCTACTCGGGCATGGTTTGGGCCTGTATGGCAGCTTCGGGTGTTGGAAACTTAGTTTTCATATAAGTATAATATAGTATAATATGTACCTATCCCTTTTTAAAGGTCAATTTGCTCCCAGGTATCAAAAAAACTGGGTCAAGAGGGGCGATTCCGATTTTATCAGGATAGTCATCCAAAGCATAAATCGGGATTGCCCAGTCCTGGTTGATCTGGAACTGTCTCCATGTGGTCAATCCTCAAGCCCAGGCCCCCGACATAAACGTTATTGAAAATTTGTGGGCAATATTGGACATGGCCATCCGGAAAAGGTCAAAATCTAATAAAAATTACCTGAAAGTGGCCTTTATGGAATAATGGCCAAAAATCGCCAGCTAGGTCACCCAAAAATTGGTAAACTCGATGGAATCACGTTTGTTAGAGGTTATTAAACATAAAGTATATCATACAAAATAATAATTTAAGAATTTGTTGATAATTTGGAGTGTTAAGTGCACTGCACGAAATAAGCTGTGACATAGAAAAGGGCAGTTATTTTAGTTTTCTTTAGTTTTAAATGTTATTTCTTAGGATAGAAAAATAATGAAGTGCTTTAATATATAATGAATGACTAATAAATAAAACCTCATTTAAATTTTTGGGATATCTTTAATGGTTTAGCGGCAATACGTCTTTAAAGTTTTACTATACCGCTGCACGAAATAAGCTGTGAGCCACTGTATATGTACATACATTTAGCTAGATATTAGAATATTATATAATGATTGAACGTCTTTATAACAATTAAGCTATATGAGGTTCTATAAGTTCGTCTATATGTTTGTTCTTAACTATATAGGCAAGTGTCTAACTACTTCCATGTCAATTAGATCATATTTCTCGCAACATGGATCTAATTCTTATACTCATATTAGATTGACTTCCATAGATATTATTTTAGATGTTTATATATGTATCAACCCCCAATCGAGTTCGATTTCTGTTATTACCTTTTAAATAAACTTGATTGCAAATTGAAAATCTAACAGAGAATTACATAATTTTACAACATTCATATAACAGTTCGAATTCGAAATCATTTATATAAATTTGAAAGTTTAATTAGAAATCTTTTATATCTATATATTACATATGTGTATATCGGATGTAAGACAAATTCGAAATCATTAATACATATGTACATCAGTTCGATATCGAACTCGAAATTCGTCAGATATTATAGAAAGATATAAAAGTTCGATATCGAATTCGAAATCAAGAATTACATACTACTAGTAATAATATACAGTTCCATATCGAATTCGAAATCTTTCTTACTAAACATACAAATTCGATATCGAACTCTAAGTCGTTCTTACATACATGTAGCAATTCGATATCGAATTCGAAATTTGTCGGCTATTACATACATATATAAATTCGATATCGAATTCGAAATGTCTAAGGTGTTACATATTTTCACAAATACCAATTCCTTATCGAATTCGAAGTTTTTTAGGTACAACATATTGCTAGATATACCAATTCTATATCGAATTCGAAGTCTTGCTACATATAACCATTCGTTATCGAATTCATATGTCATACATATGATTTCGTACATCAGTTCAATATCGAATTCGAAAATGTTCATGAATTGCAGTTCCATCAGTTCGAAATCGAACTCGAAATGTTTCAGTTATAGCATATAGCATACCAATTCGAAGTCAAATTCGAACTCAGCCAAGACCTACCACATTCATACACAGAAATCTATTTAATCAAAATGCAATTTCCATAATCTACAAACAATTTCCAGCTACTTTTATTTCTAGAACAATTTGAATAGTTCCTAATATCTTCGAAATTTCCTTTGTATCTCGAAGTATTTCCGATTTGCGTGTGACAGCTGTGACTAGTTCTTAGAGACAATTTGCTTGAGATTTCGTTTTATTATTATTTCTATTTTATTTTATTTTATTTTTTTTGGTTAATTTTCGAGAGCGTTAATTTGTGACAAGAAGATAAATGTGTGTTTGTCTCTCTCTCTCTCTCTCTCTCTCTCTCTCTCTCTCTCTCTCTCCCCAGCTTGGCCCCACAAAACGCGAACGTCTGCTGCCGCACCTATTGCCGTTCTAATGCTGTCACAGAGGGGGCGAGCCCTGCCCCTCACTCCCTCTACCACTCCGCCAATCACTCTCTCTCTCTCTCTCTCTATCTGTGAGTCTGGCCATGGCAAATGATCAAAGACCAAGCCGCAAACGTTGCCGTGCTATTGAAATCAAGCCAAGAGCCACCGAAGCCACCAAAGCCGCGCCAGGCCCAGACCGGGCCACAGACGAGGGAATTGACCGCAATTATGCGATAAAGATAAAAACAATGTGGTGTCATTTTTATGGTTCTTTTTCGATGTTCGATGCTCGATGCTCAATGCTCTTGGCCAAGTAGCGGGCGGTGCGACAGAGAGAGAGCGAGAGAGAGATAGCGCGCATACGCTGCAAGCGGGATGGCAACAAGGTGATAATCTATAATTGCCGTTGCGCTGCAACAATTGTTCCTTGAATTCCACCGCCGACGACGACAAAGATCCGACAAAATGTGTCCCTATGGCTCGTACGTCGGGACGTGCTCAGGACTTTAGGTTCTAGCGACATTTGGGTAAAACGTGAAACGAATGCGTTGACAGCTTGCGAGTGTTTGTTCTCCCTCTTGCTAACACTCTCCCTTTACCTCTCTCCCTGCCTCACGCTCTCGCTCTCCCTCTTGACCAAGTGATTAGGGATCAAAATATCGTTTATAACTCATAATGACCATGACAAATATTGAATAGGACTTTTGTCTCTTTTTCTTCTTCTTCCTCTACTGCTGCTGCTGCTGCTGCTGCTTCGACTTCTCATTTTGCTTCCCCTTCTTCTACTGCTGCTGTTGCATGTTTTTTTTTTTTTTTTTCTTGGGGTCCTTGCGTTGCGGTCAACAGTTGTTGATTGTGTCGTAAAGGTCACGCCAACTGCATAGCCACATGGCGATCACACACTGTCCACTGGCCAGCATATGGCACTGCCTCACACATACACACACACACACATAGTTCTTTTGGGCTGCTAATGAAGCGCAGTGGAAATTGCGCGCGGCTGATAATCGCTTAATCGCTTATCAGAAATTGCGCCCATTGCGGCGAGTTGTGCGGCTATCGGTTCCACATTAACCGCAATTAGAGTGACCATGGCACGGCAATTAATTTCACTTCAGTTAATGTTAATTGACATGGCCAGGCCCATGGCACAGTGGTGTCAAATGCAAGTTCTCAACAAATTGTCTTGCGCACGTTGACAGCAGATGGATTGATAAGGCGCATCGTAGTAGCATTTAGCCTTATGTTGATTGACAGACACAAGTTAGATCAGTCAATCAATTGGTTAGTTAGTCAAGTCATCAAATTATCAGTTAACCAGAAAGATTGTCTTTCAGCAATTGAATTAGTGGTCAATCAATTAATCAAAGTTGGTCCAGTCAGTTAGTTAGTCAATCAAAGTTGGTCAGCGAATGCATCAATCAATCAAGCAGTAAAAGTTATTCAGTCAGTCAATTATAGTCTTTCAATTGATGAATCAATCAGTCAGTCTCTCAGTCAATCTGTCAATTAATCAATCACTCAATCAGTCAATCAATCAAACAATTAATCGAAACGACTATGTCATCAATTTGTCAATCAATCAGTCTATAAATTGAAATGAATGCGTTTTCATTCACTTAATCAATCTGTCTATCATTCAATCAGTCAGTCAACCAATCAGTCGACTAGTCAAACTCAGTTAATCACTTATTTTATATGGTATCAGTCAGTCAATCAATAATATCAAGTTTAATATAATACCAATCTCTCAATCAATCTATCAGTCGTTGAGCCAATCGATCAATCAATGAGTTAAGCAGACGAAGTCAGTCAGTCACTTATTTAATATGGTATCAGTAAGACAATTAATCTGTCTCTCAATCAATCAATCAAGTCAGTCCTTTAATCAGCCGCTTAATCAATGATCAATCAACCAGTTAAAGTTAGTCACATAATCAATCAGTCAGAAAATTAATAAGTAAAATCGAATATGCTATCAATCACTCAAACAATCTGTTTATCAATCAGTCAGCAACTCAATCAATCGAATGAACGTTCAATCCGTGAATCAGTGAACGAGTTCTTAGTCTGTAAAATAGGCAGGCAGTCCCATCAGTACATCAATTAGTCAAGTCAATTCAGTTAGTATCGATCAGTCAATCATCAGCTCTCAATCATCACTTAATCAGTCAGCTTTGTCCGTTATTCAATCAATCAAAATTCATGAACCCACATTTGCAACTTGCCTAAACAATATCTTTCAATAGATCGTCTCCCTTTGCTGCCTTCAATTTTTTTCTAGCCCTTTTCATGAGTCTTTGTACCACTGTGCGAGTGCATGGCTATCGCAGTTTTCAATCAACATACTCGTAAATTTGCCAATCGCTGACGCAATTGAAACGCTCTCAAATTACGAATACCCTGCACTAGTCTCTAGATAAAAACAAAAAGAGAGAAATAAAAAAAAAAAAAAAAAAACATTCCCAAAAGCAGATCGCGGACACGCACAGTGGCTGTCAGCCAAGTCAGCCTCATTGTTGTTCACTTGTTTTTGTTTTTCTTTTTTTTTCGTATTTCTCTGAGTTTTTTTTCCCCTGTTTTTAGCGATGTCACCTTGTTGGTAAAGTCGTGGCTGTGGTCGACGACGAGGACGAGGACGAAGGCGCAGGCTAACCACACACACGGGGAAAAAAAAGGATGCGCCAATGTGGCTGGCAAAACAATGAAATTGTGAAATTTTTGGTTGGGTTCAAAGAATGTCATGAGCATTTTATGATTTAATCCCCTTTGTGTGAAGCCAAACATTTACCGGATCAGGCCGAAGTGTGGATCAGGACTCTTGAAACGTAAACACCCTCGAATACACACACAGAGACAGAGACAGAGAGAGAGAGAGAGAGAGAGAGAGAGAGAGAGAGAGAGAGAGAGAGAGGGAGAAAAAGGGACAGGATTTGTTATTTGTCGCCGCAAAACTCTTGACTGTGACTGCGGCTCAGACACCTGACATGCGATTAGTGCCGCGGCCAAGTGGACAAGTGGCCAAGTGGCCAAGTGGCCAACAAGGGCTCTTGGCCAGGCGTAGGCGATCGTAGTTTCAATGTGATTTACTTTTGACATCGGCCTGCCTCGGGCTGCCTCCCTGCCTTCCGATACTATCTGGCCGGGATCGGAAACACAAATGCCTCGAGTCATCAGCTGCAATGCAACAGCAACAGCAACAGCAACAGCAACAGCAAGAGCAACAGCAACGTCAGACTTTTGGCTAGCCAGTTGGCTAGGGTTGTGCTGGGTTGGGTCGCAGCCAAGTTGGTTGGGTTGATTGAGCTGGTCGATAGCTGGCCAGTTTGCAGCTGCCTAAATGGGCAGAGCATCCGAAGCACATTGATTCGGTGGCCGGAGCAATGCACAAATGTATTTTCATAACATATGTAAATCGAACTGCAAATGGGGTTTTGTTCTGGCTGAATGGAGTTGAAGGATTGATTGAATGACTGACTGAATGAAGGATTGATTGACTGACTGACTGACTGGCTGTTGAATCGTTTGACTAACTGATTCCATAGTTAATTGACTAGTCGATAGGCGCTTGATTGACTGGGCGAGTATTTGACTGACTGATAACTGTAGATTGATGGAATGAAGACAAAGTAAGAGAACTGATAATCTGATTGATGACTGATAATGATGAGAACCGATTGACAACGGATTGATAGATTGATTGAAAAACAAGTAAGCTGATTGAAGACTGATTGATGGAATTCATAATTGAAGAACTGATTGACTAACTGATGATTGATGGATAAATTGATTGATTGAAAAACAAGTTCACTGATTGACAAGCTGACTGACGACTGATTGGTGGAATTATTGGCTGAAGAATCGATTGACTGACTGACGACTGATTGATACTATGATTGATGAAATTAATAGTTGAAAAACTTGACTGCATGGAAAACTAGTTACTTGACTGGATGATTGATGATGACTGAGACGTAAGTTTGCTGACTGACAAAAGCATTAAATGACTAATTGAATGATTGATCGCTGTTTGAATAACTGATTGACCGACAGTGCATTTCTCTCACACTTCACACCAATGCGAGAAACTCGTTAAGTAAATCAAGTAAATTCTGCCGATGCGTTTTGCCTCTGTAACTGTCGCTAGCTCAATGCGAATTGCGTAGATTGAAAATGATTGATTCGAGCCGTGCCAGTGAATGCCAGTGAATTGCTACAGTATGAGAACCTGAGCTCTATGCAGTAGCCGTCGTGGCTGTAGTATCAAGTGCGCGTTTGCGATCGTGAGAACTGCACTTAATTGATTTCCACATGCATGTGCCACAAATGAGTTTGCTTATAGTTCAAGCTCGACGCATGAGCGTCACAAATCTGATGTAATCTTCGGGCTGGGAATGAAGATCTCGGGATTTGGGTTCAAATTCAGTTACACGAAAGTTTGGTTCGGTTCAATAGATAGTTGCTCAAGTTGTCGAGAAAGTCTTTTCTATCTCTCTCTCACTGTTTCTCTTTCTCTCTGTGGAAACGTCAAGCTAAAATGTGTCTAGCGCATCGAATCTCTGACCATCTGCCTCGTTCTACACTCTGGCGACGCTAGTTCAATGGCGACCTGAGCACAAAGCTTCCTGTGTGCCATGCCCTTTGTTTTCAGAGCTGACTCTCTGTGTGTGTGTGTGTGTGTGTGTGTGTGTGTGAGTGTGTGTGAGTGTTATCTAAAAGACCAAGCTCTTGGCCTGCGGCATGTTGCTGCAATTTTTCATTATTCGTACTCTTTAAGTGATCGATCGAAATTAAATAAGAAAAGTAAGCAACGAGAAAGGAGGAAAATGCCCTGCCGATTGCCTGGCGTCCCACAATAAAAAAAAAACAAAAAAAAAACAAAAACAAAAATAAAAATAAAGGGAACCAGCGACTGGCCCCCAAACCGTCACAGCTCCAACTGCAGCCACAGCTACAGACTCTGGCACTGGCCAGAGTTCTGTCTGTGGCGGCTGCAGAATGCGATGGTTAATGTGCGTTTAGATACGAAGACATGTAATTTTCCCAGCCCCATTGCGATCGGTCGCACAGCCAGCCAGCCAGCCAGCCGGCCAGTCGGTCGTCCAATTGTCTGACTTCAGCTTCGATGCTGAGCCAGCCACACAGTCGCTTAGTCGCCCCCAAGACCGCCAAGCAATTCTTTCTTTCTTCTTCTTCTTCTTTTTCCATATATATATATATATATATATATTTCGTTTTTGGCCTCGGACAGTTGTCAATGGGGCAGATCACAACAGGAACGCCTGGGGAGCTGGCTGTGGCTGCAATCGTGCACTTTGATTATGATGCCAGCCAATGGCCAGGCTGGCTCTCTCCCTCTCGCTCCCTCTCTCTCTCTATATATATATACGTATATATGTTCTATGTTCTATTCCCATATTCGATTCTTATTACATGCTTGGCTACTGCACTGGGGACATAGCTTAGGCTTAGTGCTTGAATAGCCTATGTCAGATGCACGCAAGCTGCATTCGCCTTCAACATCATCATCATCATCAAGCGCATCATCATTATTACATTTGTAGTCATAGCTGTAGCTGTTGCCACCTGCAAATGCACCTGTAAAATTTTTGAACAAATTTTTAATTGGGGTTTGAATAGTTGGAAATATTTAAATTTAATAAGGGGCGCCATTAGAAGTGGGCGTGGCGCAATTAAAATTATGAAAGTGACTTTTGAATATTACAATATATAAATATATATAGCATATCTTGCGAGAAGGAATATAGCTTTATACCAGCTTATGCTTTATTATTTTAATTTTGTAATTTTTATACATAAATTTTATTTAGCTGCACTTTTAGCTGTCATTCCAATTCATAGCCAGATATGTTAGCCAGCCAATTCCCTCGATATTTCCCTAATATTATCCCATTGAAATTTCCCTTAACTTTAAACGGTCACACTGATCGACAGATATCCAAAAACTCTTTTCACTGTCCTATGACAGTTTTTAGCCTTTTTTTTCAAACATTCTTTTTTTTTTATTATTTTGTTGTATTGCGATCGAGCCTCTGTTTAATTAACGAATGAATCAAGCGAGATCTGCACAGCATCGCCGCATGCTGGGCTCGATTCACACATTGCTCAGCGCTGGGCTGTCCCAGCTTTCCCATTGCTTTTGGCCAGCTGAGCGAAGCCAACTCGCCTAGACCCAACTGCAGCGCAAATTGTTTACAATTCGAAAAATTGTTGCCGCCTCTGTTATCTGCGGGCACATCTTAACGAACACGCAGCTCCGCAGAGTAGCCAGCGTAGCCAGAGTAGCAAGCAGGAGGTCCCCCCACCCCATGCCTCATGCCTAAACTGAAACTGAATCTCAGCTGAACTAAACTGAACTGAACTGAACTGAACTGAACTGTTCGGAGCCATCGCGCAGTCAGCCTTGTGTTGTTCAGTGTTGGTTAATTTGGCATCATTCATCGTGGCCAAAGCCAAATGTCATGCAATGGCTAAGACCCCGCTTCGCTAATTACAGCCTCTTGTTTGTCCATGTGTGTGTGTGTGTACGGGTGTGTGTGTGTGTGTGTGTGGCAAGTGCCGCAATAGAAGCTTCGGACTCCTCACGTGACACTACATCACGCAGCGTGCCAGATCGAATGCAATTGATCACCACAACCTGGGTGTCATTCTTATCGAGTCTGGCCTGTTCGTTCTTAACCTCATCCTCGCAGCATCCCTTGCTCTGCAGCTTCTTCTTCTTCTCCTCACCTTTGGTATTGTTCATGTCAATGCTTGGCTAGCAAGGCGAACAAATGAAATTCCATTTGATGAATTACATGTTCAAGTTGAGATTGAAAATGTTCCCAACCAAAGATGTTCCAAACCTAATTTGAGAGATCTTAACTGTGATAATGATAATATCAATATATTGATAATGATAACGATAGTTGGAAGGTATAAAGACAATGATGACAAAAGTTGATCAAAAATATGTCTAATATGAATGCAAATATCTTGAATTACAGCTAATTTTTTGAACTCAGTCTTAATTGCCTTTTGTTTGAAGAGAAGAAACTGAAACTGTTCAAGCGACAGAGCTCTCTCTTCGTGTTTCATTCTGAAGTCGGAATTATGAAATTGCATGGGTATAAATAATATTTTTGTTTGCCTAGAAGGCAACAACTGTAGCGAGGCAAACAAACGAGTTACGAATTGAATCATAACTGAGAATCACTGACCCATTAAGTTGATGAGATCACCCAAAAGTGATCCACTTTGCATTTGGCCAAATGGTCAACTTGGCTCTGTTGACATTTCTTGACCAGTTTCTTGGCCCCTGGAGTGGGCATACACTAGAGTGTGGTGTATAGTGTGCGCTGGAGTGGTCTGTGGAGTGTATAGAGCCAGCTCGCATAAAATATATATATATATATATGCAATCGCCGGAGGTGGAAACAACAAAGAGATCTGTAAGCGACAACAACAGCAACGATGGCGATGTCGGTGACGGTGACGGTTTGCGTGTCAAGCGACATCATTTGCATAACAATGCTGGGGACGATTCAAATTTTTGGTCTCCCAGAGTAATTTTCAGACAGAGAGCGAGAGAGGAATAGAGAGAGACGCCCGCTGGCACCTGCTCATACACATTTAGATATCAACGAGTACATGAATGATTTTCAGTTGAAGTCGACGGCGTCACAAATCGCTCGCAAATACCTGCACACACGCGTATGCATATGACATTATCCAAGACACTAGCCACTCGAGAGAGAGAGAGTGAGAGAGGGAGAGTGAAAGATTCCGCCCTCTGTCAGATCTTCAGCTGCGTTGGATTGCGTCGCCAATGCGGAACGGAATGGACAGGGAACGGAGCGAAGCGGGGCATGTTGGAATATCACGATCCACACGGTGCTGGGTGCTGGGTGCTGGGTACCAGCCCACAGCTGTTGAATAATTTATGCGCCACTGTTGTCAGCGGCACCTCCTCCGCTGGTTTGAGTATAGAGCTACGGCCGTAGCAATGTCGCGCTGTTGCGTCGACTTTTCACGTAACCCCGCGGCAGCTTGGTGGAGAATTATTTGCGTTCGCCTCCTTGCGTTTCTAATTAAGCGAGAGAAATATTCAAAACCTTTGCCATTGTTTCAGCGATTTTCAAGTTCAATTTACATAACATTCCTAACCGCCCCGTCGCATCGTGTCGCCCCATTTTCTATATATACTTATATATATTTTTTTTTTCCAAGTCACTACAACTGCTTTACACTATGTAGATATTTGTCTTCGTGTTGTCGCTGCTATTAAAGTCACAGCCTTGAATTGTTAATCTGCTCTCGGCAATGCGAAAGGTTCAAGGCCAGCGACGCCAGCGTCGCCCCTCGGTGAAAGGTCACAATTGGTGCGCAGATCTTCTGGCTCCCAGATCTATATACGCTGTTAACTCTGTAATCTCTTTTTGCTGCAGGAAATTACGCATCGATTTCATAATTGAGCTGCATAATAATAAACAACAACAAAAAACAACTGCAACTGCAGCAGCAGCAGCAGCAGCAGTTCGTAATCAATGTGTTAATCCTGCATCCGATTTCCGAGGCAGCTGCTTGGCTTGTGAGGCAGAGACCCTTTTCTTTTTCCTATTATCAACGCCATTTTCTATTAACAAATATGATATTGCATAACGCTAGACTGAATCTCTATGCCATTCAGCCTCATTGTCTCACGGGATTTGTGAGTAGGAAGAAATTTTGTATGAACAAACAGCTAGATAGTTTGTCTATGATGTCTGTGATCTATATATATATTAGTTAGTTTACTATACTACTTAAATTGAAATGAGCTAGCCTGAAAAGAACCTAGGAAAAGAACCAAATATATTTCTTACGAAAAAGTTTCCATAAGATAAGCAGATAGATAGATAGATAGATGGATAGATAGATAGATAGATAGATAGATAGATAGATAGATAGATAGAGAAAGAGAGATAGATAAATAGATAGATAGATAGATAGATACATAGATAGATAGATAGATAGATAGATAGATAGATAGATAGGTAGATAGATACATAGATACATAGATAGATAGATAGATAGATAGATAGATAGATAGATAGATAGATAGATAGATAGATAGATAGATAGATAGATAGATAGATATATAGATATATAGATCGATAGATAGATAGATAGATAGATAGATAGATAGATAGATAGATAGATAGATAGATAGATAGATAGAAGAGATCTGTCTTCTTAGTATATTATTATGGTATTTGAACTTACAGGAGAAAGTCTTATAACTTCTTTATCAGTAACTCAAGAAATTTTGTAGGTATACTATGAACAGAATAATCCTCATATGCCAGTAATATAAGCAAAATTCTAAAGATCAAGCTAAGAGTCGAGATCTATTATCATATAGATCTCGTTACTAAGTCTCTAGTCTAATAGCTTACTAAATATATTTAGCTTAATTTGTTTATGGAGAAATTTTATAGCACAATTAGCTGCATAGAACGTGAACTGTATGATACATAAATCACATTTTAGAAATCAAGCAAAAATACAATATTTATTATCATATCTTCTAGCTGCTCAAGTCGATGAATACTAAGTTGAATTTCAAGTCAAGTAATTTCCGATATTAGATCTTTTTATAAACTCCCTGGCCAACTCAAAGATCTATAGATCTTAGACTATTTAATTTGTTTGACAGTTCCACAATGGATTCGCAAGAAATATTATAAATCTTCATCAATTTGAGTTCAGAGGCATAGAAATGTTTGGGCGTGCATGAGTCGCATTTGGATTGGCCCCAAATTGAGTGGCCTTAAGTACTTGGCAATTGTCTGTTAGCATATCCTGACAGAACAATTGGCCTCGGCTCTGGCTGGTGTTCAATCAAGGAAGCAACTGTCTCGATTCCCAAATGAGGGACTAAGTGAGCCAGCGGTGCTGTGAATAGAAATGCCAAAATGCCAGGCGGCTGCTATCATAAATGATAATAATTTTTGTAAATAAATATTGTGTAATCATTGCCAGACGCCATTATCAAGGCGCACACGCTTCGACCCCTATAAGCAAGCTCGGCTGCAGCATTATTATGCTGTCATTTTTTGTTTTTCTTTTTTTTTTTTTTGTTGGAATAGAAATCCCAATTCTTGCGATCCGCTGCGACAGGCCAAATGACGAGCATGATATTGAAGACATGGCCAGGGCCATCTGCTTGGCTCAGACAGCATGGAGGACGCGCTCTTGTCGTCCTTTTCCACAACAGCAGCGAGCTGTTAGCTGTTAGCATTGTGCCTACGCACATTTTGCCCATTGTCTGAGCTGGCATTGGCCTCCATTGTTTAGACACTTACGCAACATATTGTATATGGTCCTGGGCATGACCGTGGCGGTTGAAGGGCTGAGATCTAACTCACCCCCTGTCTCACTCTCCCTCTCCCTCTATCGCTCTCTCTCTCTCTCTCTCTCTGTAGCATACTTTGTCTCTAAGGTAAGGGTAGTCTAAATCTAGTTCACAACATTTCCTTCACATGTATATTATATATATATTTATATACATATATAAATGTATGTATGTGCATATTTTCGCTTCTCATAATCCAGGCGGCAGAGTTCCCACAATGAAATACTTATAAGGTAATTGCCAGGCAAAGCGTATCTTTTCAAGTTCAGCACTTACCTAAGTAAATACGCGAGTACATAACGGACTTTCTCTGTGTGTGCGAGTGTGCGTGTGTGTGTGTTTGTGTGGGGGTGTGTGAAAAAGTTGCCATTGCTCTAAATTGATAATGAATTTGTTGACTAGTCAAAATTGCTGTAAATGTTGCCTAAGCCAGGCATTATTGATATGGAAGTGCTTAAACAGTTTATAATAATAACAATACCTATTAATTACTTGTAAAGCGAGTATATTGGTTTTGTGCAATGATCGACCCTATGTTTTTATCTATTGGATAAATCAATATTCTCTTCATTTCTTTGTACAAACGATTTAGCTGGTATTGAGGTTAGATCTTTGAAAGTCCAGGCCTTATAATCATTTGTACTCTAGTAGAATAAAGTCTTTAGATATGCTCACTGTTAGCCTTGAAAGTAGATAAATAATATATCTGAAAACGTACTCAAAAAGGCACACAAGACTTGGGATTTTAATTTCAATATCACTCACAATTTATAGTAGATAGATCTACGATCTATGTATGTGAGCTTTACAAATTGGGTAGGGCTAGATCCTCCATTATTGGATATATTGATATTCTACGCCTAGACTGACGTTTATAAATATATGGTATATGTATATATATATATGTCCAGCGGAAATGTCATATGAATCTATATCTTCTATGGAATTAAAGTTCTAGAATTTGATTGGGGAAATATGGGATACATTTATATTTTCTAAAGACCTAGAGCTCCAGAATATGATAAATCAGTTACAGTAGAAACTACCTCTCGCTCTCTCATCTCTTATTCTTACTTATTCTTTCTCTTTGTCTTTCTCTCTCTCGTATTCTCTCCGTGTCTCTCTGCTTCTCTCCGTATCTCTCTGTCTTTCGCTCCTTCTATTAATACTTAGCCAAAGGATTTCACTACTAAATATAATTTAATTTCAGAACCAATTGTTATTCCTCCATATATTCTCATATTTGATACTTTCTTTCTTTTGATACTTTCCTTCTCCTTCTGCTAAAACTCAGGCTCTACTGCTCTTGTAGCTAAGCCAGCTTGCAGTAAAGTTTATGATCAAAAAGAAATTGGAATGAGTTCAGAAGAATTTTAGTTCTGCTTGAAGTCTAACCTTTAGCTCTATTGTAGCTATTTAACTAAGACTAAGTAGCATTATGTCTACTATATAGATTTTTATATTATTGGTAGCTATTCATTTACATTCATTTCTAGTATACATAGTTATATAGCTTAGTTTCGCCTGCATTTCATGCCTACGTCTATATTTAAGCTAACATATTTCAATTTACAGACTGTTGAAAGATGTGCTTATGGAGTTTCATGCTGCTTCGAAAGCAGAGGCGCCCCTATGCAGCTATTAAATAGAGAGGGAGAGATCAAGAGAGCGAGGAAGAGAGATAGATAGAGAGAGAGAGAGAGAGAGAGGGAGAGGGCTGGAGAGATGGGGTGGGAGATAACGATGTCATAGTCAATTTTCTTGTGGATAGCGACACGGCATGCGAGTGATAGCGTTACTTGGAACTACATTTACACATCTTTGGGGTATACGTATTCGTATTCGTAGTCGTAGTCGTAGTCGTCTTCGTATCTCTAATTAAGTCCAAATTTATGCGCGTGTTCAGTGAGGACGATGAAACAAACGGCGAACGGCGAACGGCAAACGGCAAACTGCACAGCCAAAGACGTTACCTTTATTTAATTTTTTTCCACTTTCAAGCATTAATTGCGAGTGGACTGAGTAATAACTGCGACTACGAAATCGTAGCTAGCCAAGTGGCAGGCCCTAGAGATGAGCGCGTGTCGATTACAATTAAAATGAAATAGATTCACTCCATTTGGAAATATGAACTTAAATATGTGTTTGTGAAAAATATTTTACTAAGAATATGATATGGAATGGAGGATTGAGTTGATTTAATAACTTTACACAAGAAAGAGAGAGAGAGAGAGAGAGACAATGCAGAAGACAGTGAGAGGGAATGAGAAAGGGAGAGAAGGAAACTTGAAGAGATTCACAGGGACAGGTAGAGTGGGGAAGTTAAATAGAAAGAGATATAGATACAGCGAGATACAAAGAGAGAGAGAGAGAGAGAGAGAGAGAGCGAGAGAGAGAGAGAGAAAGAGAGAGAGAGGTAGAGCGAGAAAGTGAGAAAGAGAGAGAGAGAGGTGAACGGAGACGAAGAAAAAAGAGGAAGAGAGAAAGAAATGTGAATAGAAAGAGAGAGAGAGAGAGAGAGAGAGAGAGAGAGAGAGAGAGAGAGAAGTAGATATATGTCTCTCTCTTCATCCAAGGGAGAAATAGAGCGGGAGAGAAATATATAGCAAGAGATAGAGTCAGCGATATAGTGATGGATATACGGAGAGATACAAGAGAGAGAGAGAGAGAGATAGATAGCGAGGATGTTAAAGTGGGGCATATCTCTTTTATTTTGTTAGATTTATATGCTAGCTAAAGATCGTGTCACGCTGTCATCTCTACTTGCCTGAGCCTCCCACAGATGAGTGACGCACGACGACAGCGACAACGAATCTTCGTGGTCAGCCATTGGCCATTGGTTGGCTTGGCTGGGCTATATGGGCATCGTGTAACATAGTATGCATGGCATCGAGTACTTGTGAATGAGAGTGGCATATACACACACACACACACACACACACACACACACACACACCAGTAGAGAGACATGTACTTGGTTACATGCTCGATAGCTGCGCTGCGGCCGTGCAGAGGCGCAATATCTTGGCATAATAAATCCATTTAATATATTGTATTTAAACCGTTCGTTATGATCTCCGCGCTCGCTTCTGCAACGCCCTGATTGCTTCGCTATTAATGCAACGGCCAGCGACCAGCGACCAGCGACCAGCGACCATGTTGCAGCTCTTTCAAATGTGTAAGGCAGAGCCATTCCATACGACTGTATGACTGACTGAACGAGTGGCCATAGTCTTAGCCCGTACTCGTAGTCGTACTTAGTCACGCTCAGGCGCTCAGCGCTGTGATTAGAGGACGAATGCTTTTGGGGCCCGTCTCCAAGTACGTCTCCACCTGCGGCTTACTGTCGTGTACTCGTAAACCGTGCCTCCCCCTCTCCGTACCGTAACAGCTGCCCGCCTATCTTCAAAAAAAAAAAAAAAAAGCTAAAATACATATGTAGCATGCAGGCATAGATACACATATGCATAATGCTTTGAAATGAGTGTGGCACGTTCGTTCGAGCTACTTGCGATGGATTGTTGCCAGTTGCCAGTTGTTATTGCCATTGCTATTGGTGTTGGTGTTGGTGTTGGTGTGTTGCATTTGGTTGGCTGTCGTTTCACTTTGCACCGATCGCTGAAAGCTAAAATAATGATCGCAGTGGCGATGTCCATATCCATGTCGATGTCGCTGTCCATGTCGAATGTCGCTGCCGATGTTTGCTTGATGAAGCACCCATAGCCATGGATCGATGGTTAGATACATACCACTGTTATAGTATACCCCCAAAAACCCATTCACAATATACGACCATGCGGTTTCGCGGTTTCATATGCAGTAGCCAATCTGTGTTGGAATCGCTTTTGGCCAGCACAAATCTCGATTGGCATACGATCGTAGTTTTTGTTGTTTACGTTTTGGATTTCTGGGCCATCATAGGACAAAGCACTCTGAATAGTTCTATGATAGAATTTTCTGAATGAAAGTTTTTTATTAGAGAAATTCATGATTTTCTCATTTGAGGAAATTTTTGCTGATTTTGCCTTGAAATTTCAATTTTTATGAATTCAAAAGGTTTTTTTTTAGAGATTCCTCTCTTGACTTCTTTTTTTCGTATTATAAATGAAAGCTGATGATAATCTACTGATTGATAATCTACGAATTGTTAAGATCTGGTAGCGTAAAACTTGTATCTTGTATCTACTGAAAATGGAAATTCAGAGTAATTTTGTTGTGCTTGAGATGAATGTAGAAAGCTGAAGAAGACGTAGTAGAACCATAAATTTAAAATTCACAAATGTATGCTTGATCGGCATCTATAGGCGGATTGATTTAGCTTTGTTCGTCGGTCTAGGCGGAAGCCTGTTTGTCCGTACGTCCATCTTTCCGTTTGTTCGTTTGTCCGTCTTTCCGTCCATCCCTCTGTCCGTCGGTCCCTCTGTCTGCCCGTCCTTCTGTCCGTCCTTCTGTCCGATTGTCCGCCTGTTCGTTCTTCCGCCTGGCAGTCCGTCCGTTCTTCCGTCTGTCCTTCCTTGCGTCTATCAGTCCACTCCTCTGCCCCTGTCCATCTGTCCGTCTGTGTCTTCATCTTTCCTTCCGCTTGCATCTTCGTCCACCAGTCTGTACGGAAAAGTACTTCGATCTACATACAGTTACATTTTTGTTTTCTTTTTTTCAAATAATTATTTCTATTCCAATAAACTTGTTCAAAAACGTTATGGAACTTCTGTAATTAAACGCCATCTCGGATGATTTAAATAAAATATTTTTTCGAATATTTCAGCAATGAAATCACATCTCTTACATCTTTAAATCAAACTTTACAAAATTTCAGCATGAAAACGAAATCAATTATTCGATAGATCGCTCGATTCCAGACATCCCTTGATATGATCGGTTATAATCTGAATACAGAGCAATCTTTGTAAGCTTCAATGTAACTTCAGTGAGCCGAAAATTGCAAGTGCAAAATAACAGAGCTTTACGAGTGTGTCTTTGTGTTTGTTTGTGTGTTTGTTTGTGGTTAAGGAGGGCCATTATCATTAGCACGATCCACGACCATGACAATGAGTTTAGCTTTAGCTTCAACTGCATGTTGCAATCTGGCGGGGGCATCCAGACGCCAGACCCCCGCCGCAACGTCGATGCTGCCGCAGCTGATGGCAATGCGGATTCTGTTGCGCCGGGTCGAGCCGCAGGCCGCAGGCAATGCTGCTTAACGAGAGAGGGCAGTTCCTGATGCAGTTTATGCAGATACGTTTCAATTAGCTCAATCCGAACGTGAAAGTGTGAATATGTGTTATTTATAAACGGACTGCTGCAATGCTCTCTACGCGCTGAGGTACATTGTACATACGTGTGCTCGCTAGCAGCTACTTAGCACTGAGCGTATGATGGTGGTGGGCTCTGCCCAGCCCATTCCATTCTATAACCAGCCCATGCCATACCATTGCATCCATCGCATCTCTGTATGCTGACTTTACCATTTCGAGAAGTCTCCTGTCTCCTGTCTCCTGTCTACAGTCTCTTACTCTCTAGTCGCCGGTTCGCGTCATCTCAAACAACCCGAAACAAGTATGATTGCTAGAATCGGGCAATGATCGACTGCTGGATATCCTATATTGTGTTTGGAGTTGGATGGAAAAGCAATAAGCGAAAACGTGAATCGATAATAATCGATTTACTGATTTCTTAATCTGCCTGATTGGGAAGTGATCGATTTATATGTAAAGTGCTTTCAAAAGTTTATACAATGTGGTTTGAAAAGAACAAACGATAAATCAATATTTATCGACAAATTCATCGGTTTGTGTTGAAAATAACGATCATTGATCAGAGTTTAATACTAATCGATCTATTGTTTATATGATCTGCTTACATTTGCATTTGCTGATCTATTGACCTGCATAATAGATATGCTTCTGCTACTTTCATATACCTTCTTACAGGGTATAACAAGCAGACAACCAGATGCTGTGGGCCTGTTGCCTCTGTATTGCCTGATGCGAAAAGCCTCAGCTGAACTGAAGACGAGGCCGGGTTTTGGGAACTTGAGAATAACAAAAACATAAACAACAGCAACAACAACAGCAGCAGCAGCAGCAATAACAAGAAAGGAGAAGGTAGTTCGAGTAAGTAATAAGTAAGAAAAACGGCCTGGCGTTGAGTTAAGAGTTGGCAGTGTGAAATGTGTAATATGCAATGCAAATAGTCATAATTGCAGGCGGGCAGGCAGCGGCAATTGTTGCTGTTGCTGCTGTTGCTGCTGCTGCTGCGGCTGCTGCTGCTGTTGCTGTTGTGATCATTAAGCGCAGTTGTTCACTTAACGCTTGAAGGGATAAACAAATGCACGCGCGAGAAATTCTCAAAATCAATTTACCATATGAGTACAAGTGATTTTTTTTTTTTTTTTTTTTTTTTTTTTTTGTTTTTGCTGCTGTTCGCTGATGATTCGCGAATGCATGTGAATGTCATTGAATGGGGAAGCGCAAGTGGACAAATGTGATTTTAGCAAAATTCATAAGAAAAACCCATAAAAACTGGCTCAAAATACTACGCACCATTGTCCTAACCAAAGACAAAACAATGCAGAAAGAGAGACAGAGACAGAGAGAGAGTGAGAGGCGGGCAGAGTGTGAGGAAGGAAGAGGGAGAGCGCGCAGGAGTTTTGGACTAGTTATGTGTGTACATAGAGCTTACGCGCTCGAGTGAATGAAGGCTGTGAATAGTGTATTGTGAATACATGTATGAATGAAGTGCATTCAAATGTATTCAATGTTTAGTACATAAAATTGCAAGAACTAGGAATACCCTATGATTGGAATTGAATAAATCAAGGGTAATTCATGCCTAGCTCTATGATTCCAGAAATTGGCTCATATTAAATGATCATTATTGAGTTGTCTCGCAGAGAGCATGGAGTATGGATCTGAGAAATATATATATTAAATATCCCGTAAATATATACTACAATATATTTCTTATATATTAGATAATATTAAATTAATAAACCTCTGGTTAGATTAAGGTTCCTAAAAGTTAGCGGCATTTTTCCAGAAATGTCAACTTTTTATAGCGCTCGATCCTTTGGTTTTTTTGTAATTATTTTAAAAACTAACCAATTTTAGTGCTGAAAATGGCAAAATATTTATTTATTTTGCCAAATAGTTAATCTTATTGCTCTTGTTCGCCAAATGTCCACATACATATATTTCGATAAATTTGAAAAAGAAAACTTAGTCAGAGTAAGAGATATAACATATTTGGCACGCTCATGGTGTTAGTCTTGCAATGTGTCTGGTGTTATCCATTTGAATGACTTCGTAGCTTAATTGAGTTCATATCGCTGCAGTTTCGATCACTTCAGAAAGAGTGAGTATTACGAACATGGCTGGCTCTAGGCATATGGCTGGCTGCCTCTCACATACATACATACATACATATGTATGTATGTATGTATGTATGTATATGCAGAATTCGAATATCTAAGCATAATTGCGCTGCATGCCCGATTATTCCCCTATGCTACGCATGCTTGTTTGTTCGGAATGTGCATGTTTCATCATGCACAGACAGAGACTGAGACAGAGCTGAGGAAGGGCGACGGATTGTGTGGCGGCTGCATTAACATGTATCCAAACGCATATTGGAATCATCAGCAATATGGCACGACTGCGGCTGCTTCTGTTTCGCGAGATGATTGCGAGGAGCAGCCGACCGTCGAACATTGAATGTCGAATGTCGAATGTCGAACGCCGAACGCCGAACGCCGAACGCATGTGGCCTACGAAGCGTGCAGCATTAAACATCATTAATTTGGAATTGTTTCCAGGAAAAATTGACAACGATGGGCTTAACCGCAACAAGGAGAGCCACAGCCACAGCCACAGCCACAGCAACAGCAACAAAGAGGCGGCAGCGAGCAAGTGAGAGAGAGAGCGAGAGAGAGAGAGGGAGATAGATAGATCGACTATTGTCTACAAGCTTCCAATCAGCAAGATGTCCGCCCCTCAAATGTACCAGCCAATGCAGCTCAGTGTAAGACCGTCGTACACACAGTTGCTTTTGTACAATGCTTTCGATGCTGGGATCCTTAAGCTATTTTGCTGCCAATTGTAAGATTATTCCAAAGTTTAGCTCTTGAATGGTCATTTGTTTAATGGGTCCCTTAATTGGGCATTGCCAGAGAACAATCTAGCTTAGCTGGGGCTACGCTCTTTAAGTGGGCTGCTGCAGCAGCCGTGGCTGACGCACGTGCGACACTCGAAGCGACTCATTAGCCTCCTCCACCCCACCAAAAAAAAAAAAAAATAAACAAAATAAAAAAAAAACCTTTCGAAAAGCCAGAACTTCCAAGCAGGCGCCACAGCAGCAGCAGCAGCAGCAGCAGCAGCAGCTGTGGGTCGTGCCCCTGCCACTGTGCCCCGTCGGTTCCTGTTTTCCTTCTAATAATAATACTCGCATTAGTTTCATTTTGATGCGATTAAAAACAAGGTCCAAAGTTTCAGCGCATGCCCTAACAGAAATCAAGAAAACAAAAAGAACAAAAATTATTATAGAAAATGAAAAGTAAAACGAATGGAAAATGCGCTATAAAGAAAAGCAGGCACTTAAAGATGAACTTGATGCTATAGCTGATATACTTCATGGCTAGGGCATCCATACAGGCAAACTAACAGCACATTGAAATACTTTCCGTATAAGTGGTTTATGGCGATAAGCGAGTTTGCCGAGAGCACTCACCGTGCGCGCGTTTCAATTACCATTGTCAATTTCGCTGGCGGCCTCAGCGCGATGGGGCTGCTGCTGCATTATAGTAGCGGATGTCTGCGGCTTTCTTGCCCGAAAAAAAAAGACGGACAGTATTGGAGTCGGAATTGGAATTGGTATCGGAGTCGGAGACGGAGACGGAGAACGGAGTGCAGCTCGTCAAGTGCCATCGCTTGCTCCAAAACATGTGAGATTATTGCCATGATTGCGCCAGCCGCAAGGATTAGAGAAACAAAAACAACAACAGCAAAAATAACACAACAAAGCAAACAAGTCCAAGTGCTCTAGTCGCTTAGGGAGTGCTGGACTAGCAGATACCTCAGCTCAAGACAATTTTTGTGCGCTGTTTGTGCTCAGCTTAATTCAATCTCGTTATATAAGCATGCTAGCTATGTTAGAGTTAAGAATGAGCAAAGATAAGACTCAAAATTTAGATTATATAACTAACAGCTACTAAACCCAGAAGATTAATGCAGGTTGATATACATTGAGAAATCTTATTTTGTTTACAAATTTCAGCTAAGCAGTTTCATAGTGTTTGGCTCTATAATATTTAAAGTCCATTACAAAAATGGTCTAAAAATCATTATACCCCATTCTATTAGGCCATAGGGTAGCATACGAATTGTAGGAAAAAATGGAGCAGAATAAAAGAAAAACATTTGATTGGGCCCCAAATGTTGGGCTCTATATATTGTAGCAGTTTTTTTTTATTCTTCTTTTCCAAAAGGCATTCGTTTCAAGAGTTATCACAAACACTAATCCCACACAGCTTCCGATTGCAACACCCACTTCAACAAGGGCGCAAACGCAAACACACACACACACACATACTATATTCGAGTACAATTTCCGCATTCAAATATGGCTCAAGTGAAAGTAATTTATATTTTAAATCTTATTAAAATAAAAAATATAATTTTTAAAATCATTTTTTAATTGAATTTTCATTAATCATCAATCAAATAATTACAATATTTATTTCAATATTTTTCTTCATTATAAGGAAAGCTTTTCAGATGATTATTAAAATTCATTCTAATTAATCATAACTAAAATTATTATAATATTTATTTAAATATTTAAAAAAACAAAGAGAATTTAAATATTTAGTTCAATTAGTTGTAAAATTATTATATTTACTTAAATGTTTTTGTAAAAATCATAGATAAGAATGTTTAAATATTTACTTAATTTTTTATTTATTTATCATAATTAAAATGTTTATAATATTAATTTAAATATTTTAAAAAGTCATAAATAAGACTTTAAAATTATACAAAATAAATTAAATTAATTTAAATATTTAAAAAAGTCATATATAAGATTAATTATATACATATGTATTTATATTTATTTTAATTAATCATAACTAAAATAATTTTAATATTTATTTAAGTATTTTTCTTAGTCATAAATAAGATTAATCAAAAATTGATTCAAGTATATTTTAATTAATCATAAATAAAATGATTATGATATTTACGTAAATTTAATTTTAAAATTCATAAATTATATTAATTCAAATATATTTTTTTTAACTTAATTTAATTAAGCATAACTAAAATTATTATATTTATTTAAACATTGTTTTCAATCATAAATATGATTATTTTATAATTTATTTTATACCTATTATTTATATAAATACTTATTTTTAATATACTTATTTTACTTAATCACCGACATAAAGCTTACAAACGCATCATAGTCCATCAGCAGGAGGCTTGCTCCAGCCTATATAGCCTAGCTGGGCATGACGGCAGCTGCTAAGTGCCTGCAGGCAACGTTCTTTCACTTGAATGTCCTTAATCAGGCTGATGTTGGCTCGTGTATATTTCGGCCGTTGTTATTATTGCATTACATTAGCAGACATTAGACATTACCTGATGCCGATGCCCATGGTCTGGCCGTCGACTGGTCTCGACCTCGACGACGGTGGCGGTGCGACCTCGGCTCTTAACTCTTAACTCTCAGCCAAGGAGCATTTCTGGTGGCCGTGGTCGAGTTCTTTTCGGTTTGTTCCATGTTTGTTTTGAGCATCATGGCGACGGTTTTGATGTTGGGCCGCGCATGTAGTCAAATTGGTTTGCCTTTGTTTGGTCCACGGTCGACACACACACACACACACACACGCACAAAATTGAAATAAAATGGGGGGAAAAAATTAAAAAAAAAAAAGGTAAAAATTCACAAATTACTCTCATTTCGTTAAAACGGCACAAAGGCATCAGGCAGAGCGGCAGCAATAACAAAACGACATAATCATCGTCGCCGTCATCTTATCCGTGGTTAAAAAATTAATAATTTAAATTTATGGAAAACGGAAAGAGAATGAAGCGACGAAGTCATCGCCAAAACAACTTCAAAGCCGTAGTCTATTATAAAACAACATGACTCGAAACAAACACACACAGACACAGATACAGAGCATATGAGGCAAAGGCCATGCCGGGCCGGACATACATGAAACGCGTCTGCGTCTGGCTCTGGCTCTGGCTCTGGCTCTGGCTCTGGCTCTGAGTCTGGGTCTGGGTCTGCGATGGTCACCGCGTTGTCTGCATGGATATATGTCCATACATACACATACATACATACATATACATATATGTATATGTATATACGGGCATGGTCATTCACATAGATATGGATTGATTTTGGACGTGTGAATGTGTATATAGGAAGCGCTTTCAATATAGCGCATACAGGGTGCTGCCATGGCAGCTAAATCCTTCTATCATCATTTTGAGAGCCAAGAAAGAAACTAACAATCAATGCTCTTTTAAAAAGTGCACCCTGTATTCGTCGAATGATAAGCGATATACAGATTACCAAAAAGCTGATCGAACGTACGTACATAATTTAGAGCGTAAAATCAAAAATTTGTTCATCCGTCATTGTTTGGCGGTCCGAAACCCATTAAGGTTTTCATTCTATGTATAAATCTAATTCCATGCGCCCCATGAAGACGCCATCGCCATCGCCATCGTCATCGACAGATCGACACTGCCGTCATGGCCATGATCAGAGAATGTTTTGACTTGCTGTAAGTCTTTTGTTGCCATTGGGTTAATTGTTGCTTTAAACGTAAAGAAATAAGTAGTTAATACACGTAAGTACAACGGCAATTCGGATTTGTTTGAAAAATTTGAAAGTCATATCGATACGGGGTTAAAAGCAAAGCGCAGAGACTGGTAGAGAGAGATAGAGTGATCGAGAGGGGGGACAAGAGAGAGAGAGAGAGAGAGAGAGAGAGAGAGAGATATATAGATATATATATATATAGAAAGAGATATATATACATATAGAAAGAACAAGAAAGAAACATAGAGAGGAGAGTGAGAAATAGAAAGAAAAATTCGAGACAGAGAGAGAGAGAGAGAGAGAGAGAGAAAGAAAGAGAGAGACATCATTTGAAAGATATTAATGTAAATTCGTTCGAGATATCAGGGATGCTCTGACCACCCTACACTTATACTCTATAAGTATTGATTATAATGTTTATATATGCAAGACAAGAGCATTAAGCTCTTTAGCATTGAAGCTGAAAGAATGTAAGCTAGCTATACAAGAATTCCGTAAGTACTTTACAATATATATATTCCTTAAATATACAAATATACAATTCAATACAATTTGCAGACTCAGTATTAACACTGTGAATTCTATCAGTTCTAGAAACGAAACAGTTTACAAACATTCAGTTCTTGCTCTCTACATTGTTGCGATCCGATTGACCGTTGATAAGAAAGCACAAAAAAAAAAAAAAAAAACTAATAAAAATAATAAGAAAAGAAGTTGATTAATATTTTTCCAGCGAATCGCAGCTAACCAATTGTATATCATTCTTATCGAGAGGCTCTCGTAAGTTTGTATTCTTGAATGGGCAGTTTGAAAGGCTTAAGATGCATGCATAATGGAAAATTGGGGGAGCTCTAGACTCATTTTCGGCAGAACATCATAATAAATTAACAAATAAAAGTCGAGCTACCAAATGGATTTACTATACACAATCAAATAAAGGCAAATTTGTTGCCATTCTCTGGACTCTTGATCCGCGCAGACGTGGCCTGGGAAGCCAAAGGGTTAACACATAAGCCCAAGCATATGTATGCACATATATACATACATACATGTATATATATATGCTATATATACTGATATGCTGTTCCATATTCTCATTCACATGCTCATTCTCAGTCTCATCCTTGTGGTCCTCGCGTTGATTGTCGTAGATGGGTTTCTCTTTCTACCCCTTTATTTTTTTTTGTGGCATGGCCATTGCCTTTGTCTCCGGCAAGTGGTACTCGCGTCTGGACTTAGGGAATCCATTAAAATGAGTGCTTAATTTAATTTCTTTTTTGGACTTGCTGTCAAGTTATAACTTAAGTTACGAAGATCGGTGAAAAATGGATGCGTTAACGTCAAATCCCAGCAAAATATCAAAAAAAAAAAAAAAAAAAAAAAAAAATACATAAACAAGATCGCAAAAAAGAGAGATCCACATCCGTCTGCAGATCCTGTCCAGACTCTAAAAACAGAAAAAAAGTCGCCACCAAAAATATATTTATCGATACACAAAAAGCTGTCTTCGTGCCCTGGCGGCTCTCATAGAATGAATCTTAATGAATTTCGATTTGGAATATGCAAGAATCGGCAAGTGGGTGTTACCTTCTGGCTGTAAAGTCAAAAAATGGCATCTAAACTCCAGACAGACAGCGGACGCTTTTTTTTTTTAAAGCTCTTGTTCCTGTTGTTGTTGTTGTTGTTATTGTTCTTTAGTTTCTTCTGTTGTCGCTGTTATTGTTATTGTTGGTTTTTTAAGGGCAGCTCGGCCATTCGGCCAAGGAGCGCTGGGACAGAACCGAATTGAACTGGACCAGAATGGACCCAGTTTACGGGCAAGCGCCGCCGATCGATGATGGTTCACACAGTCACAGACAAAGCGAGCAAAAACCAGCAAAAAAAAAAAAAAAAAAAAAGCAAAAAAAAAAACTGAAAAAGGAAAAACAACATCGAGAGTACAAAAAGCACGCAAAGCGAGAGGATATGTCTGGGATGTGGCTTAGGTCTGTCCAGCTTCAAATTCAGGGCGCGGCCTGTTTTGGACAAGACGAAAACGAAAACGAAAATGAAAATGAAAACGACAACAAAAACAAAAACAAAAACAATACAAAATCGGAGACAGCACGCACCGGAACGCCCGTACTAAAACGATCAGACGACGCATTAATTTGCCAACAATTTTAGATCAGAAGATTTCGTACCTCGAAAGCTAAAGTTTGCGACTTGACAAAATGCTAATGTTTAATAACATTAGAAACTTGAAGAGCATTTCGTTCAAACCAAATGTGGATAATTATATAGGCAGATATCTATTAAATGGCTATAGATTCATGGATCGTGGATCATCAGTTGATCTAAGCAAATGTTTACGAAACTATCCATATTTATGTAGTTCTGAACATCGAAATAGATCACATTCAATCTGATCATCGGTCAAGATCACATTTGGTCTGATCATCGATATAGATCACATTCAATCAATTGAAGCTAAGTTTGCTAACTGATTAACATATCTATATGCATATGTAAAGCATCATAGATTAATATATATGATATGAGAGCTATCATATATATCTTAAGTATGAGATATCTTAGGTATTACCTCTTAAGAATGAATATATGCAGATCTGCAGATTAAAGGGAAACATGAATTTTAGATAGTAGATGATAAATAGGATGAGATGATGTAAAATGTTTCCTAAATACCTAAATAAGTTTTATTACATAACAGATTCCAGATACACCTTCAATATATTCGAAAGCAGAGAAAAAATCTTGAATTCATGTGAAATGCTTTATCTATATGTTTGTGTCTTATGTAAGGAAACACAGACATAGCTATAATATGTTAGAAATAATATAAGAAATTGATTGAGAGATGAAATAAAATCATGTGAAATGCTTCATCTATATGCCATTTATATGTCATTTTCCCAGTATATATTATGAAGCCTTGAGGATGGGCAGACTAGAGAAGATCATGAGTGAACTTATCATAAGTTGATGTGAAATGTTTCTATAGATAGATGAAAGAAATTTTGTTATACAATTACACTATTTAATATATTATAAAACGTTGAGAATTTGCAGACTAGAGAAGATCATGAATTCTAAACAAAATAGTCTATGATGGGTTGAAGTGAAGACTTTGCATGTATAAGTAATTTTCGTTTTTCTTTTTTTCTTCTATTTGGGGGCCATGATGGGGTAACACTTTGTCCTAAATTGTCGATACGTTTAGAGATCTCCACGACAGTTGTAACATTTCCATGTACACATCTGTGTTATGCGCGTTCTCTATGGGTCGTATAATATGTGTATGTGCACATTTGAAGTGTTAATGGCGCATGAGTCAACTTATTCCTTAAATCAACAAACAGAAACATACGTACGTATGTATATATCTGAAGACGAAAAAAAAAGAAAGAGAAAAATTGAAAATGAAACTTAAAGAAATGAAAAACGAAATGATCATTTGCGTTTCCTACAATCGAACAGACGAATCCAAACGCAACGAATAGAAACAAATTGTGAACCGATGCGATCCGATGGGATCCGATGCGTTGCCGTGCGAACTGATCCAAATGGAATGTCTACTTTTGGGCACAAGTACCGACTACCGAAAATACCTTTTAAGTGTCTTGTATTTGTTTACTTCTGGCTAAATGTTTACCCAAGTTAGAAATAAAAAAAAAAATTTGTAGTACGCATTAAAGTCTTGGACCGCTATTTTTCACGTGGCATAAACCAAATAGAACGCTTCATCTTCAGCTGGCACATGCGGCCACCTCCCAGTCCCACAGTTAGCGGAGAGTGGGGGCCGAGGTGATTAGATCAGAATTTGAGGAGCTGCTGGTAACATGCAGAAGAATGAGCATGACCAGATAGCTTTTCACCGTGCCTACATTGTTAGTATACACCTAGCTATGATTATACACTATAGAATATACCCCACGCCAATCATAGCCATGCCCCATGCCCCATGCCATTGCTCATATGCCTGTGACTATGCCCGCTTTCGTAATCTCGCGCTGTGCAGCTGAGTTGGATTTAAGCAAACTGTTAATGCACACGTAAAGATCAACTTTTCAAGTCACACCATGAAGAAAAGCTCAGCTTTGATCTATTTTGCTTTCAAGGATCGGTTGAATTCTATGCAAAAACAAGGAGATGGATTTGTTTGGGCAACTCTTTTGGCGATATGTTTGAGGATCGGCTTGGCGATCCCTTTCAGGATCCCTTTGGGGGTCCATTTGAGGATTGGTCTGGTGATCCGTCGGGGATCAGTTTGGGAATCCATTTAGGGTTCGTTTGGCGAGTCAATTAGGGATCCGTTTGGGGATCCTTTTGAGGATTGTTCTGTCGATCTGTTTAGGGGTCCGTTTAAGGCTCTGAATGAGCATCTGTTTGGGAATCCGTTTGATGATCGGCCTGGTGATCGATTTGAGGATCTTTTGGAGCAAGAGTTTGTGTATCCGTTTAATGATCGGTTTGAGGATCTATTTTAGGATCAACCTGGCGATCTGTTTGGACGTCCGTTTGGAGATGCGTTTGAGAGTCCGTTTGAGGATCGAGCTAGCGATCTGTTTGGGGGTCTGTTTGGCGATCTGTTTAAGCGTTTGTTTAGGGATATGTTTGGGAATCCGTTTAATAATCTGTTTTAGTATCTTTTTGGGGATATATTTGGGGATCTATTTGAGTGACTGTTTAAGAATCTTTTTTTGGGAAATCTGTGCATAAGCAAGGGGTTGGATCTGTTTGAGGGTCTGTTTTAAGACGTTTGAAAACTTCGGCTAAACAATGATTTCAGTATTCTCTTCGACTTTATAGCATTGTAGCAATGAATTAGATCGAGTTATGTGATGTGTGTGTGTGTTTTTCTTTAATTTGAAATAGGATTTCGGGCTTCTGTGGAAGCTGTTTCTGGGGACTACTGGAGGGGAGAAGGGGTGGCCTGGCAGAAATATAAACATATTGGAACAAACAGATAGATACAATTGCGTATTGTATTTGTTGTATGTATAATTAAATTTCATTGGCAATGACTTGAGGTGAAATCTGTTGTGCATAGTGGGGTGGCGGGTGTACGAGGGTGAACATCTGTGTGTGTGTGGGTGTATGTGTGTGCGAGTGTGATCTGGTTGGGCTACATACTACGTATTTTGTGGCGTTTGGTTGGGTTAGAATTTTGTTTGCTTTTTCATTATTGTTATTAGAGCACATTTTTCATCGTAATTTCTTTCACGCGAAATAGTAAAAAAATCTCGACTACTAAAAAGTTCCCCCATACCGTGTGTGCTCTTCTTCTTGTACCTACAACTCGTGCTTCTTCTAGCTATTCCAATGATTCCATCTTTTTCCGTCACTAACGTTGCTCCAGCTGCTGTTGCTGCTGCTGCTGCTGCTGCTGCTGATGCCATTGCCTTGTTGTTCCTGGCGTGCTTTGGTGAGTGTGCGGCATTTGGTTGCAACGGCCCATTAAAAAGATTGGTCGGGTTACCGGCTGATCGCCTCTATGATTCCCGGATTTGCACTGTGCCACTTCGACCTCGACCATTTATAATTGTAATTCAAGTTTTGCCATTTACGATTCAATATTAATAATTACTATAAACCCATAAAGGCCAAAATGGCAATAATTAGTGCAGATCTCGAGCAAGTTGAATGCGGAAAATTTATTAGCAATTTGTAGATGCCAGCTACAAATAGTAAATGTATATAATGAATAGAAATACATATGTATGTATATATGTACATATGTATTTATGCATATATATGTGTGTGTGTGTGTAGGTACACAATCTATAGAGAAGACAACATCAGCAGAATACTTAATTGTTAAGTATCAACAAAGTATAAATCTAAGATGCAAAGCAAGAGGAGCGATTAAATTATTTGAAATACCCACAAACTCACATCGCAAATGTTGCCCCCGAAACAAAAGCAAAATAGACAAAAAACATTCGAAAACCAAAATGTATACAAAAAGTAAGAAATTACCATTAATATAGGGCAACGCGCCGACAGAAACCAAGTGCGAATGATGTGCAACAGATGGCCCCCGCCCGAATTCTTGATGTCGATGCTGCTGCTACCAAAACGATCCAAAGCTGCCAATGCTGATGCTGATGGCGACGACCAAACTGGCGACGGTATTAGTCGACGCCAATGGTATACACTGGAAAAAACGTGGCAACAACTTGATTGCCACATGAGAGAAAGAGCCAGAGAAATTCTCAAAAGTGTTGCAATAGCGCCATATACTAATTTTCCCTATAGATACTCTCAGCGAAGAGCGCAAGGGCATCATAGGATTACTACACAATATAGAGAAATGTTGAGCTAGATCACATATATCGATATATTCTATCTACATTCTCATATTCTATATATATTATATGTACATTTCAATAAAATATCATCAATTTAGCTTACTCAATGTTTCCTTTTTCCTAGAATGAATTATATAATATATATCTATATATAAATATAATACAGTTTTACTAGTTTATGGTCTGGACTGAAAGGTGAGTTGCTGGATTGTTGTGTTGAGTGGAGCGAGCGATATATGTATACATATAGTAGTACTCGTATAGGATAGAACATTTGAATGTTTGGATTTAGCTATGGCAGCGCCTCGTTCATGTCGATGGCAGCGGCGTCAAAGTCAGCAACGGAATTGAATCCAAAATCGGCGTCGAATCCGGCCAGCACTTAGACACTTGACTTGTCCAAAATAAATTGAAGACCAAAAACAACAACAACAAGAACAACAAGTGTTGGCACTGTTGTTGTTGTGCATGGTGTAGAGAAATGTATCAGGATTGTTTTATCTTGAGGCGTTCAAAGCACAGCAGGTTGTCTCCAGCCCACAATCGAAGCCGTATGATGATATAAACATTCGTTGGCGTTTCGCTGTTTGTACTCGCTTGCAGCAATAGACAAATAAACGTGAATTGGAGTTTCAAAGTGCATTCGCATGGCATGCTTGCTGATGTCGGCATACGAATCGATGGAAATCGACAACTAACTAAGACGAAAGACAGAGAAACAGAGCGTGGAGCTAATGCAACGACAGTGAAATGCTTTGCTATAGAGTTAATGAATGATTAGTTGAGAATTACTATATGAGATCTTGTAAATATCTACTCGATGTTGCAGGACCTCAGCCTTAGTGTAGGTTAGACTAGAAGCCACTTACGAATTTGAGTAGAGCTCTGAAAAGGTTGAGTCAACTTTCTGATTGCCTTGCATGAATTCTGCAAAACCTAAGCAATTATATTTGATGTAACATAATTGCGCTGCATATCGTATAGCTGTCAAAGCTCTGTCCGCCATATGTTCCAGCTAGGAATGCTCGCTCGCTCGCTTGGCTCTTAGTCTGCCTTAAATTAGTGGGTCACTTAGACACATTATCTATCAAAGCCAGCAACGATTAGCAGCTACATGCTGCATACACTCACAGTGCAGAGTGCATACATATGCAAAGTTTTTGCAGCCATTTTCATCAAAGGGGGTAACATTGTGTACGGTAGTTAGGAAATACAATAAAAATGACGTTGTTCCGCATAGACCACTCCTTCAATTATCTTTCACTGATTTATGGCACGACCCTCCCACGGAAAGTGGTGCCAAGCCTAAACGGAGACAGGCCATTGTAGCCAGCTGTACGTACGTACGGCTTTCACCCCTAGAGTTCGCTATGAACACGCCCTACTCGCTGCGGTGCACGCGAATTGCGACCCGTAATGCAGACGCGACGGCAGCAAGAAAAGTATAAATGTAGTATGACAGCGGACGAAATGAGAACTTTTAATAGTTCGAGGGAATGAGGGTGAGAGAGGGAGGTCGAGAGAGCAATAAATTGAAGTAAATTTAAATGGGTGACGAATGGTACGTAAAAAAAGAGGAGGAAGAGGAGGAGTAGCTGAAGGAGGTAATTGGACTAAGACACATTCTCCTTAGATCAGTCTTTAAAAATCGAAGTGTGACAATTATATTTTTTATATTTTTCTCTATGTAGCTCTACCAATTTCGTGGCTAAGCTTTCGTTACTGAAAAGTACGTAAAAATACTTGAACAGGAGGAGGAGGAGGAGTAGACTAATTAGACTAACACATAGATCCGCCTATAAATATTGAAGTGTGACAAATATTTTAAATACTTGTTTCATGAATATATCCGTATCTATTATATCCGTCTATTATATCCGTCTCTTATCAATCCCTATCAACTCGTGACAATTCCTATAATTTCTATTCCGCCATTCCTCGGCTAAACAATAATTATCTATGAATTACATGAGGGAAATTTGGTATACAGAAAAAAAACCATAGCTAGACAAATGATCAATCAAAACAATGGTTGTATCAACTGTATTTGATTTTCCGATTTGTTTTCTCGTCACGCTGTGATCCTGTGATCGCTGATTATCTAAAATGGCTGCGGCTCATCCCTAAGCCAGAGAGCCGAGAAATGCTAATTAATTACTCTCGCTCTCCGCTCATGTTGTACATGTGTTGCATTTGGATGCGGTAATTGTCTCTTGTGGCACTAATTTTTCCGCGGTTCTCATGGATGGACGCCGTGACAGCCATAACCAGCTATGAAAATGCCGATGCCGTTCCCGTTGCCGCTGCCGTTGCCGTTGCCGTTGCCCAATGCCGATGACGATTCCCAATGTTGATCTTTGGGGCGGCCCTTTGCTCGACTGATCGGCTTTGGCTTCGGCTTCGGCTACAGCTGGTCGGGCCGAGTTGGCTCTAATAATTTGTACACAGAGCTGGGGCTGGGTCAACAAATTGAGTTGATTGATCGCAGTAGAAAGCAGTATGAAAAGCAGCGGTAACAAGCGGTAATCACAAATAGTTTCCACTGATTTTGAGTTATGGGAAATTTTAAATATCTCAAACGAAATTACGGTCCAAATGCCATTAACAATGTTTTGGCCATGACTAAAAACCCACCGTACCATACCACGCACACACACACGCACACACATAGAGCTGAAGAGCAACAGCAACAATCAAAGATTACGACTATTTTTTTTTTTTCCTATGGGCATCATTTCGTATGCTAACAGAGCAAACCAAGTGGAATAGTTTATGCTGGATGCTGATGCTGTGCATAGTTGGCAACCAAGAAATAGGCGGGTGCTCTCGCATCGCACAGCTCGCACACTCGTTTCGGACAGGCCATTAAATGTAATGACAAAATATGAAGTGTTCTCCCCCAACCGAGGGCGGCCTATGCCCGGGCTAAGTGAGCAACCATATCATTTCGATATTCCATCTTTTGCTCTCGCTTTCTCTCTCTCTCTCTCTCTCTCTCTCTCTCTCTCTCTCTCTCTCTGTTTCTCTCTCGCTCTTTAGATGATGATGATGACCATGGGGCAGGGACACTCATTTGTTATCGCCATCTATGCTGCATAGCTGAATTTGTCAAAGTCGCCGACTCGGGAATACCTTGTAATAATAGTAATTAATGACTGCACACTGATTTTGCGGGAATCCACCCCAAAAAAAATCCAATGTACATTGATTTTATTATTTATAATTAAGAGTCGAAACACTAGAGAGTTTGCCATGGGCGAAATCATGATTTGATATGAAGGAATAACTGTAGCAATGTTTATCGATCAAATGTCCCATCACTTTGAATTTCTTTCTAAGCTAGTCTTATGACTTGACCTTCTTCTTCTTCTTCAAATTTGTTTAAGTTTTGCCAATTAGACTAATATTAAAATGAAATATCTGTTAAAATATCGATAACTCTTAATCGATATTATGAGAAATCTTTTAAGGTTCTCGATCTGTTAATGAGATCAGCTCATAGCAAAGCATTTCGGACTAGGGTTGCGACTGATTGCTTCTTCCTCTTCTTCTTCTTCTTCTTCAAAATGGTTTAAGTTTTGCTAATATATCCTCAAGATGGACTTTTTTGTAACAAATCTTTAAAGCCTTTGAATCTCTCCGCTGATTCTTATATAGACATTTCAGTCTAGACCAATATAAAAATTAAATTATCTCAACTGATTCTACCTTTAATCCTAGAGCAATATTATAATGAATAAACATAATAAATAAATACTAATGAATAATACTAATACTAATGAATTATAAGTTAATAGAGTAGGTTCTTTCTAAATATCTCTAGATATATTGAGGTCTTAACCGCTTGTGGTAAAAAGTCAAATCGAATTGAAACATATGTAAGCCTTAAATAACACCTGCTTCATCCTTGTCGCATTTCTCATACTTAACACGCAGTATCTCAATCTGGCTGTATGAAGATGCTGAAGAGGCGTAAGTAAGTGCATGACTGAACGATTTTGAATCGGTGCCCGGTCGATATCCATGCCAGGCATCTACTGGAAGCCATCTGATGTTGAGCACTCAACGTTTTGTCGCCTTATTTTCAAAAATTCATCTGTGACGTCGGGCTTGAAAATGGGTTTTAATTATTTTGTCACTTGCTTATCGACGCCCGGCATCGACAAATCTTGACAATAACATGACATGGAACAATTTGTTCCATTGCCGCGATTGTGACAAATTATTGACAACAATATCAGAGGCACGGCAGCGGCAGTTGCCGTCGCTTTAGACCTGGCCCAAAACCCAAACTCAAAACCAAAACAGAAAAGCCAAAACCCATGACCGGACTCAAAACAAGGCAGCGACAGAACGCTGGCGCCAGACCAGTACCAAATTCAAAGACTGGGACAAAGACCGGGACCCGGACCGTGTATGAGTATGAGCCATCAATCTCAATCTAGTAATGACGACGCCGAAGCGCCAGAGTGCCAGATTGGCAGACACACGGCGCTCGAATCAAAAATCAGTGACTGGCCACTGTCACGGGCAAACACACACACACACACACACACACACACACACACACGATTCAGACACACTCATCCGAAGAGTCATGTGCAGAGAACCACTGTAACCACTGTATTGATTCCCAAGCCGATTTAGCCACAGTTTCAATTCCAGCCAAAGAACTCCAGAGTCAACCTCAACCTCAGCTTCGGGTTTTTGATTTCGATTTTGGTTTCGGTGGCTTCAAGTAAAAGCTACTACTGTACGCAAAAGGCGCATGATTCTCTATATACGTTTTGCTCCATCGACATGAAAAAAGTGCTCGCTCATAGCGCGCATTGAGGATAAATGACGAACCCTGACACAATGGCACTGGCCATGGCACCAGGCATCGATGGTGCGCCAAATGTAGAAAGTAGAAAATGCCGATGACTTTGGACTAATCTCAGAAATGACGGGAAAATGTCAGTCACTATCACAGATCAAGCGTAGAAAAAATCATTAATTTAAATTGTGACCATCTACTCGACCTGACACGGCCTCCAATATGGCCCAGAACACATCGACAATCAACATCCCAACACAGCATCGACACCGACATCGACATCGACATCGACATCGACATCGCCATTCGACTTCGACAAGAGGAAAAGCAAAAGCAAAGGCCAAGCAGCCGCTGATTGCCATATTGCTCAAGTCAAATTGGCCGCTGAAGTTGTGGTCTAAAGCACAGACTGAGACAGCACTACACACTACAGTGACTAAGAGTGGGAGAGATAGAGAGAGCAAATGTGACTGGGAGAAAGGCAAACGTTAGTAGTGCGTATACTTATGCAACTCAGTGTATGATTTGTGAACTGTGAAACTCCCATAGTCTGGCTGCGTGTCTCAAGCTGTGTTCGCATTTCGCACAAATCAACCGAATCGATGTCACAAGCTCGACAATTCTCTAATTGAGCGAGCGAGCAGCAGTAGCCGAGTCTGGCCAAAAGATACCAAAAACTTGAGGGAATTAAGATTAATATAATTATACTAAAATAAAAAGTGCTCTTAGAGCAAAAGATTTGCTGTTGATAGGATATGACCTCTGCTTATACAGTCTAAAGCATATGACATTTCGGTTATTCCATCTGGCAAAGTAGTAAATCTAAAATTTTATAGTGACAGAGAGCCGGAGTCTTGAATATAAGCTCATGCAAACTGACCAAAAAGTGGGAAAAACAAGATTATACATGTATATAGTTTAATGGGTCCGTCTGTCGAATGACTTAATGTTGATATTCTCTATTCATTGATTAATAATTAAATATATATTTTTCTATGATGCGTGGCAAATCATCTAAAGCTCTAAAATCTGAAAAATTTCTGAAATTTCACTTTTTTATACCCTGAACCCATTGAAAATGGGAATTCAGGGTATAATGGTTTTGTGAAAATGTATGTAACAGGCAGAAGGAGAAGTCGCAGACCCCATAAAGTATATATATTCTTGATCAGCATAAAAAAATAAGTTGATTGAGCCCTGTCCGTCTGTCCGTCCGTCCGTCCGTCTGTCCGTCTGTCCGTACGTCCGTCCGTCCGTCCGTCCGTATGAACGTCGAGATTTCGGAAACTACAAAAGCTAGAGAGCTGAAATTTCACATGAACATGCGTATGTTAGCTACGCAGTACGAGTTTGTTTTGTTTTTTCGATAACTCATCCCATTTCCAAATTAGAGAATTCGTTTCCATTTTTTAGGTTTTTTGGGCATAACTTCTACACTGTTTCAGCTAGAGACTTCAAATTTGTTTATTTAGATAGATATTATGGATACGCAGATTACGTAATTTACAGATTTTAGATGCCACGCCCCTTCGCCCCCAATTTAAAAAAAACGATACTACTAATCTACTCTAAAAATTTCATCAAGATCGTCCATCTAGAAATGGAGTTATAAGCGTCCAAAGTTCAGCCCAACCCACCCCCAAGCCACGGCAGCAACTGCGCAGTTAGCAGAGCGCGCGCATCTAAGTGCGTAAAGAAGAAGAGTATCACTTTTTTGCAGGGTTCAGGGGATCTCGTAGTCGAGCCGTCTCGACTAGAGCCTTCTTACTTGTTTCCAACAGTTTTTGCGCCACGAAGGAGTATGTTGCTGTCGATAGCGCCCGTTTGGGAATTTTTTATACCCTGAACCCATTGAAAATGGGAAATCAGGGTATAATGGTTTTGTTAAAAGTATGTAACAGGCAGAAGGAGGCGTGGCAGACCCCATAAAGTATATATATTCTTGATCAGGGTGACGAGAAAAGTTGATCTAGCCCTGTCCGTCTGTCCGTCCGTCCGTCCGTCTGTCCGTCTGTCCGTCTGTCCGTCTGTCCGTCCGTCCGTCCGTCCGTCTGTCCGTCTGTCCGTCCGTATGAACGTCGAGATTTCGGAAACTACAAAAGCTAGAGAGCTGAAATTTCACATGAACACTCGTATGTTAGTTACGCAGTACGAGTTTATTTTGTTTTTTCGATAACTCATCCCATTTCCAATTTATCGATAAAAAATTCGTTTACATTTTTTAGGTTTTTTGAGCACTTCTACATCGTTTTAGCTAGAGACTTCAAATTTGTTTATTTAGATAGATATTATCGATACGCAGATTATGTAATTTACAGATTTTAGATGCCACGCCCCCTTCGCCCCCAATTAAAAAAAAAACGCATTTCAAATACTAGAGACTTGCAATTTGGCATATAGATAGATTTAGATACTCTTAATCTACTTTGAAAATTTCATAAAGATAGTCCTTCTAGAAATGGAGTTATGAGCGTCCCAAATTCAGCCCAACCCGCCTCCAAGCCACGACAGCAACTGCGCGGTTAGCAGAGCGCGCGCTCATAAGTGCGTAAAGAAGAAGAGTATCACTTTTTTTGCAGGGTTCAGGGGATCTCGTAGTCGAGCCGTCTCGACTAGAGCCTTCTTACTTGTTTTTTTTTGCTTTTTACCCAATTTCAATTAATATATAGATATATGTGTAATTCCATATTATTTGCCACACGAACTCCTGTGATATTCCTTTCGATAGCCAAATATATGATATCTTTTAATTTATGGCATTGTTTTCGATATTAAATTGAGAGCACAGCGTTAATTAATTCGTAAATTTACTATTTTCATAAAAACTATATTCAAATGAAGTATGTAAATGATGATTAAAATCTGGCGATAATAATGCTATTGATGGATATAGATGTGCGTATGAATGTGCGTATTTATGTATATACATACGCCATTCACCTCATCATCATTATCATTGTCATTATTATCATAGGCCGGCACATGAGTTGGCAAATGAGCGGCTGAGTCAAGAGCTGACCGACAATGCCAAAAGTTCGCATGGACATAAACATGTATATAGTCGACATATATGTATGCATGTACATACATTTGTATGTATGTATGCATGTGCGTGAATGTGTCTGTTGTGTGCGTGCGTTTGTATGGGGGACTTTGTGGCGATAAAACATCAAACAAAATTCCGAAACAAACGATTAATCTTTTGGTCATTTTCATTTTGATTGACGGATGGGAAGTAAATGCGCGCCTGTAACCGATTGAGCGGCCAGAACGAGAGAGAGAGAGAGAGAGAGAGAGAGAGAGACAGAGACAGAGACAGCGAGTGAGAGAGTGATTTAAATGAGATACAACAGATTTCAAGTGTTTGTCGAGATTATGCACAGTTGCATAATGCCGCAAAAATATATAGAGCCAACAACAACAGTAGAAATCGAGTGCAAATTATATAGCTGCATATCGCACAGATTTCGAACTCTACCTGAGCCAGAGGGGTAAAAAGGTGTTGTTGCCCGTAAAAGAGCAATCAGTTGGACTGGTTCTATGCGGCTCAAATGGCTCTTTAAAGTGCTGTCTGACAGCCACACTGGCTGTGTGTGTGTGTGTGTGTGTGTGTGTGTGTGTGTGTGTGTGTGAGCCGAAAGAGGACAAGCAACTAAAACAAATTCAAGTCAAAGAGCAAAGAAAAAAAAAAGAACGCCTACCGCGGAAGCAGACGTTTGACTGCCCAAACCGGCAATTATCAAAATATGTGCATTAATAATGCGTAGCGGAATGAATCAGCTGCCGACGCTGCTGCCAATGGGGTGAATGTGAATGTGAGTATGTGACTATGTGTGAGTGTAGTGAATGCGAAAGACACCAGCGGCCAAGACAGAAAACAATCGAGAGCTCGACTAGCGCACAGGGTCAGGGTAGTCGTAGCCGTAGCCACGGTTGACGCCCAATGCAGATTGATATTCAAACAGGCAAAGGGCAAAAGGGAACACCAACTACTACAACAACAACAACAACATGAAAAGAGAGCAGACGAAGCACACAGAGTCCACACTATGCATAGCCACCAGGGCTTCACGAGGGCGTTTATGGCCCCCGAAACGGCGCATTTCAATCTAAAAGAACACGCTTTGTGTCCGCTAATTAAAAATGTCCTTCGACGAAGTTAATACCTTTGCCGAAGACAGAGTGAAAGATGTATGTGAGATAAGGATCGCAAAAAATAAAGCGAGATGAATACTAATGCTGTATGCTGTATGCTGTATGCTGTATGCTGTATGCTGTATGCTGTATGCTGTATGCTGTATGCTGTATGCTGTATGCTGTATGCTGTATGCTGTATGCTGTATGCTGTATGCTGTATGCTGTATGCTGTATGCTGTATGCTGTATGCTGTATGCTGTATGCTGTATGCCTGTATGCTGTATTCTTGTATGCTGTATTCTGTATGCTGTATTCTGTATGCCTGTATTCTGTATTCGTATGCTGTATGCTGTTGCTGTATGCGTATGCTGTATGGCTGTATGCTGTATGTGTATGCTTGTATGCTGTATCTGTATGGCTGTATGCTGTATGCTGTTCTGTATGCTGTAGCTGTTATGCTGTATGCCTGTATGCTGGTATGCTGATGCTGTATGCTGTATGCTGTTTCTGTCTCTGTATGCGTATGCTGTATTCTGTATGCTTATGCTGTATGCTTATGCTGTATGCTGTTATCTGGTATCTGTCTGCTGTATGCGTAGCTGTATGCTGTATGCTGTCTGCTTGTATGCTGTATGCTGTATGCTGTATGCTGTATGCTTAATGCTGTATGCTGTATGCTGTATGCTGTATGCGTATGCCTGTATGCTGTATGGCTGTAGGCCTGTAGCTGTTGCTGTATGCCTGTATGCTGTATGCTGTAGCTGTATGCTGTATGGCTGTATTCTGTATGCCCTGGGTAGGTATTAAACCATAAAACGACGGCTAAAACCGCTAAAACAGCTAAAAAACCGCTAAATGCTAGAATGTACTGGCACATTGATGGGCAAATGGATGGATATAAAAACTGGTTCCATCATCCCATGAACAGAATCGTGATTATGAATAAATATGATTACGTGGGATCGAATAATGGTAGAAAAGGTAATGGATGGATAAACCAGAAACGGCTGTTGCGTAGCTGTATGCTTATGCTGTTATGCCTGTATGCTGTCTCTGTATTCTGTCATGCTGTATGCTGTATGCTGTATGGCGGTATGCTGTATGCTTTAGGCTGTATGCCTGTATGACTTGTATGCTGTATGCTGTATGCTTATGCTGTATGCTGTATGCTGTATCTTTATGTGTAATGCGTAATGCTGTATGCTGTATGCTGTATGATGTATGCCTGTAATGCGGTATGCTGTATGCTGTAGCCGGTTGCTGTATGCTGTATGCTGTATGCTGTATGCTGTATGCTGTATGCTGTATGCTGTATGCTGTATGCTGTATGCTGTATGCTGTATGCTGTATGCTGTATGCTGTATGCTGTATGCTGTATGCTGTATGCTGTATGCTGTATGCTGTATGCTGTATGCTGTATGCTGTATGCTGTATGCTGTATGCTGTATGCTGTATGCTGTATGCTGTATGCTGTATGCTGTATGCTGTATGCTGTATGCTGTATGCTGTATGCTGTATGCTGTATGCTGTATGCTGTATGCTGTATGCTGTATGCTGTATGCTGTATGCTGTATGCTGTATGCTGTATGCTGTATGCTGTATGCTGTATGCTGTATGCTGTATGCTGTATGCTGTATGCTGTATGCTGTATGCTGTATGCTGTATGCTGTATGCTGTATGCTGTATGCTGTATGCTGTATGCTGTATGCTGTATGCTGTATGCTGTATGCTGTATGCTGTATGCTGTATGCTGTATGCTGTATGCTGTATGCTGTATGCTGTATGCTGTATGCTGTATGCTGTATGCTGTATGCCTGTATGCGTATGCTGTATGCTGTATGCTGTATGCTGTATGCTGTATGCTGTATGCTGTGTGCTGTATGCTGTATGCTGTTGCTGTATGCTGTATGCTGTATGCTGTATGCTGTATGCTGTATGCTGTATGCTGTATGCTGTATGCTGTATGCTGTATGCTGTATGCTGTATGCTGTATGCTGTATGCTGTATGCTGTATGCTGTATGTATGTAAACCAGAAAAACGGCTAAAAACCGCTAAAAACAGCTAAAAACCGCTAAAAATGGCTGGAAATGTAGATGGCACATTGATGGGCAAATGGATGGATATATAAGACTGGTCATCATCCAATGAACAGAATCGTGATTATGAGATAGAAATATGATTAGAAGTGGGATAGAAAGGTTGAAAAGAGGGTAGAAAGGTAATTGATGAGATAAACCAGAAAAACGGCTAAAACCCGCTAAAAACCGCTAAAAATGGCTAGTAATGTAGATAGAACATTGATGGGCAAATGGATGGATAAATAGACTGGTCATATCCAATGAACAGAATCGTGATTAAGAGATAGAATATGATTAGAAGTGGGATAGAAAGAATGTAGAAAGGTAATTGATGGATAAACCAGAAAAACGGCTGTATGCTGTAAGCTGTATGCTGTATGCAGTATGCTGTATGCTGTATGCTGTATGCTGTATGCTGTATGCTGTATGCTGTATGCTGTGTATGCTGTATGCTGTATGCTGTATGCTGTATGCTGTATGCTGTATGCTGTATGCTGTATGCTGTATGCTGTATGCTGTATGCTGTATGCTGTATGCTGTATGCTGTATGCTGTATGCTGTATGCTGTATGCTGTATGCTGTATGCTGTATGCTGTATGCTGTATGCTGTATGCTGTATGCTGTATGCTGTATGCTGTATGCTGTATGCTGTATGCTGTATGCTGTATGCTGTATGCTGTATGCTGTATGCTGTATGCTGTATGCTGTATGCTGTATGCTGTATGCTGTATGCTGTATGCTGTATGCTGTATGCTGTATGCTGTATGCTGTATGCTGTATGCTGTATGCTGTATGCTGTATGCTGTATGCTGTATGCTGTATGCTGTATGCTGTATGCTGTATGCTGTATGCTGTATGCTGTATGCTGTATGCTGTATGCTGTATGCTGTATGCTGTATGCTATGCTGTATGCTGTATGCTGTATGCTGTATGCTGTATGCTGTATGCTGTATGCTGTATGCTGTATGCTGTATGCTGTATGCTGTATGCTGTATGCTGTATGCTGTATGCTGTATGCTGTATGCTGTATGCTGTATGCTGTATGCTGTATCTATGCTGTATGCTGTATGCTGTATGCTGTATGCTGTATGCTGTATGCTGTATGCTGTATGCTGTATGCTGTATGCTGTATGCTGTATGCTGTATGCTGTATGCTGTATGCTGTATGCTGTATGCTGTATGCTGTATGCTGTATGCTGTATGCTGTATGCTGTATGCTGTATGCTGTATGCTGTATGCTGTATGCTGTATCGATTGTACTTCGATAATGCGTTAACGAACGAAATGATTAATTTTATCAACAATTTGAGATCCCAAAAGAATAAGTAATGAGAACAAATTGTGACTTCAACTGTAGCCGCACACACCTTGCACATCAACTGGCAGCTAATGGCTAATGCGCTGCTCGCTGGGCTTTTTGATGACCAGCGATCATCTTCAGTTATTCATGAATAAATATATATAAATATATATATCTATGTATATGTGTATGTATATATTATTGTATATTCATAAATAGCTGGAATTACTTAATATTTGTATTTATTGAGCGTGACCAGGGGCCAAATGCTGCACCTGCCATAACAAACAGTAAACTGTAAACTATAAACTGTAAAGTGTAAACAGCGACTGTGACTGCGACTGCGACGGCGACTGCGACTGCGACTGTGTCTGCTACTTCGACTGCTACGAAGACAGCGGCTGTGACTGCAACTGGGTTGACAAAAGTTGTGGCAAATTCGATGGGCCTACGGCTGGGGCTGGGGTCATTAGCCAGGGTTAACACTGTACGAGATGCATTTATGCATTTACCCAGGGGTTGACAACATTAGTGGCTGCTTGTCTCGCATTGTCCACAGCCACTTGCACATTCAATTCCACTGATTATGTATTCATGAATAAGTTAATATGCTGCTAGTTGTGCGCTGCCCCCCTCACGCTTCAACTGCATGTGGTTTAAATAATTCGAGAAAAAAACAACACAAAGACCAAGACCAAGACAAAGACGAAGACGAAGACGAAGACGAAGACGTTACCCGCCCCGTCGCCGTTTAGTTGGAAATGTTGCGGCGTAAAACGAATGCGCGAACTACTGCGGCATGAAATTAAATCCAACTTCATATCTGAGACGAGTCGGACGGTGCTGGCTGCTATCTTGCATATCCAAGTGCTGGTGAAATGCAGCGGCAAAAGCCCCACAGATATTCAACAGATGCACATGCATGTGGCCATGTCCGAAACAAAGAAAACTCTTCTCTGCGGCTCAGGCTCAGGCGGTTGTCCAACCGTGCCATGTCCATGTCCATGTCCGTAGATGCGTGTGTGTGTGTGCATAGAGAGGGCACTTGTTCAGTGCCCCAGAAACGTAACAGAAAACGGCAAACAGCAAACGAAGCAGCGATGATCGCCACATTTTCTTCATTTTTTTTTTGTGTTTTTTGCCTTCGCCTTATTAATGAGCATCGTGAAAAGTGCGACCAAATGTGACGTTTAAATATTCATGAATCACCAACTATAACGCAGTTCCAGTTCCATCCGCAGACACGTGCAACAACTAGTCATGTGTCTGTGTGCGTGTGTGTGTGTCTGTGTTTGTCTACCATCTACTTCCGTCCCCAGACTTTCATTTACATACCTATTAGTCTTGGCGCGAACGACCCAAGGGCTTTAGGGTCTTGCTTACAGATTTTTGTTGGCTTTCTCTGCATTTTGTCAACGAACCCCAATTAGCTGCAGCTTAATTGTTTCAAAATGAACACATTTTAATTATGATTCCACAACAGATTAGCAATCTTTCAATTTTGACCCAAAAGCAGCAAAGAAATTCCCACAGTCTGTAAAGCGAACACAAGGATTAAAATATTAATAGATATTTTTAGTTGTTATATATTTAACTTTTGTGACGATGAAAGCGGAATCTAAGGGCATGAACGTTTTTTTTAATCTATGAGAAGTTGTTTAGGAATAGAAATCATAGCTGAAGTTTATATTCCGAGAGATCTACAGACATATAAGATTGGAATCCTATTGCTGCTGATTTGGACATTTAGTCACAGTAGCTGCAATAAGTCATCGCCCAAACAGGTTGATGTTCTAATAATATGGACTGACATATGGAAACCACTTGAGCTTCATTGAACCAGCTAAAGACTAAAGACGGACAGACAGGATACCACACCTGTGTAGTCTGTGTGCGTGTGTCGATTTAAGGGCTGCACTGCAACTGCACTTTCCCTTTCGTTTTGGCCCTGGGGTCATCACATTAGTCGCATCATGGACATTACAAAAACAAACATTGCATTACGCATTATGCATTGATGCCCCCCGGACGCGCAAAATGGGTCTGGAGCCTGGCTAATGACTGCGGTTTCTGCAAGCGTCCAAATTAAACCATCATAATTTGAGTAATGATTGAAAACCCAAGGGTATTTGCGTATCTGTAAGGGTATTTTCGAAACTCAAAACTGAAACTGGAACTGGAACTGGGTGTCGGGTGTTAGCCGCGGCCAAGAGGGGAACAGCCATGACTTCCTGATTTGCATATGTAAATGCGTTAGCTGTTGCTGGTCCTCGCCCGGTGTTCGCCTGGTCCTCGCGTAGTCCTCGCCTGCATTTGCTTTTGGTGTCTGTTCTGCCCAGACTTTTCCCTAACTGAATATTGCAATTTGCATGGCACAAGTGTTAAATAAGTCGTTTATTGCATATTAAAAGACAGCCAATTTTCATTAAATTATGACCATGTGTATGATAAGTATATCAGTAGCTAACGAGACACTGATCGATCAAACAGCTGTCGATCAAGTGTGTGAAGATAAGCAAAGATTTGTTTGTTATAGTAAGAGATTTGTGAGCTGAATATCTATAAATGGAGTGTGTGTGACACACTCTAGCCAGCATTGATTGGTTAAGTCTTACTTAACTTGTGATCTATATCAAGATCGCACTAATTGGCCAATATCATTAGCAACAGATTGCCACATCGATTGCATTTGACTCTTTCGTCTAGCGGTTGCCCCATCATACAGTTCACAGCTCACATGTTGCATGTGGCATGTGGCATGTTGCATGCTGCATGTGGCCATTGCCGTTACTCGCCATTCGCCACTCGACTCGATTCGACTCAACTAACCGCCAACAACAATAGCAACAGCAGCAATCATTGCCGCAATACCCCATGGTGGTCAGTATTTGGCTATATGACTATGCCGATCATTTTGCCGTTCTCGTTGAGCTGCAATCGTGTTGGCGCCGTCACCGTCACCGTCACCGTCACCAGCACCATCACCGTTGCCGTCACCAGCAACGCGGACACAGACTCGGACTTGGATGCGGACTCCCTTGAGACACCTCATAGCGGGCAGCGTTCGCTCAAGCGTTAACTTTAACTGCGCGTACTCGTGTGCAACTGCGAGAGAAAACAAAATAATACTACTTACCTCCCTCGCCTTCACTGCCGCTAAACAGCAGCACGAGGCGCTGGCCAGCCCCAGTGCCAGCTTTTACCGTTTTAGCGGCTCCAACACTTGATGGATTCAAGTGCCAGTTATGTCGTATGCTGTATGCTGTATGCTGTATGCTCTGTATGCTGTATGCTCTGTATGCTGTATGCTCTGTATGCTGTATGCTCTGTATGCTGTATGCTCTGTATGCTGTATGCTATGTATGCTGAGCTCTGTATGGCTGTTTGCTCTGTATGCTGTATGGCTCTGCTATGCTGTATGCTCTGTATGATGTATGCTCTGTATGCTGTATGCTCTTGTATGCTGTGAGATCCTGTATGAGTGATGATATGTATGCTGTAGCTCTGTTATTGCTGTTATGCTCTGGTATTGCTGTATGCTCTGTATGCGTATGAGGCGTGATGCGGAGCTCTATGCGGTATGCTAGTATGTTAACTGTATGCTATGGATGCTGTGTATGCTTATCGTATGCTGTATGCTCTGATGCGGTATGCTCTGTATGCGTTATGCTCTGTATGCTTGTATGCTCTGGATGCTGATGCTCTGTATGCGTATGCTCTGTACGTGTTATGCTCGTATGCTCTGTTGTGTATGCTCTGTATGCTGATGCTCTGTTGCTGTATGCTCTGTCTGCGTAGCTCTGTATGCTGTATGCTCTGTATGCTTGTGATGCTTGTATTTGCTGTATGCTATGTATGCTGATGCTCTGTATTGCTTTATGCTCTGTATGCTTGTTGCTCTGTATGCTGTATGCTCTTATCTGCTGTATGCTTGTATGCTGTATGCTTGTATGCTGTATGCTCTGTATGCTGTATGCCTGTATGCTGTATGCTCTGTATGCTGTTGCTCTGTTGCTGTATGCTATGTATGCTGTAGCTCTGTATGGATGATATGATCTGTTATGCTGTATGCTCTGTATTGCTGTGTATGCTTTGGATGCTGTAGTCTGTATGCTGTAGCTCTGTATGCTGTATGCTCGGTATGCTGATGCGCTGTATGCTGTATGCTCTGTATGCTGTATGCTCTGTATGACTGTATTGATCTGTATGCTGTTATATGCTCGGTGCGTTATGCTCCTGTATGCTGTTGCTATGGATGCTGTATGCTCTGTATGCTGTATGCCTCGGTATGCTGTATGCTCTGTTATGATGTAGTGCTGTATGCTGTATGCTGTATGCGTATGCTGTATGCCTGTATGCTGTTCTGTATGCTGTATGCTTCTGTATGCTGTATGCTCTGTATGCTGTATTGACTCTTGTATGCTGTTATGCTCTGTATTGCTGTTGCTCTGTATGCTGGTATGCTCTTGTATGCATGTATGCTCTGTATGCTGTATGCTCTGTATGCTGTATGCTCTGTATGCTGTATGCTCTGTATGCTGTATGCTCTGTATGCTGTATGCTCTGTATGCTGTATGCTCTGTATGCTGTATGCTCTGTATGCTGTATGCTCTGTATGCTGTATGCTCTGTATTGCTGTATGCTTCGTATGCTGCTATGCCTCTGTATGCTGTATGCTCTGTATGCTGTATGCTCTGTATGCGTCTGCTGTATGCTCTGTATGCTGTATGCCTGTATGCTGTATGCTGTATGCTGTATGCTGTATGCTGTATGCTGTATGCTGTTATGCTGTATGCTGTATGCTGTATGCTGTATGCTGTATGCTGTATGCTGTATGCTGTATGCTGTATGCTGTATGCCGTATGCTGTATGCTGTATGCTGTATGCTGTATGCTGTATGCTGTATGCTGTATACTGTATGCTGTATGCTGTATGCTTCAACTTTTTACAGCAAATATCGCTCAATATATTATGTTTGAGTGCTTGCACTTCATTTCTGATTCAAATATAATAACAACAACAATTAAATACGTATATACGTATATATTGTTACATACTAGTTTTCACACTGGAGGAGCGAAAAATTAATCATGCTCGTGATTCAGCTACGTCTGTCAAACGCAAATGTCACATTGATGAATGATTATCGTAATTAAGCGGATAACGACGTCTGGGACTTAACAAGGACTCACACACACTGCCCACACCTCCGTCTCGGCTCTGACCAGGCCGCTTTCTGGACGGTGACATTGCGACATGTGCGACTCAATGAGTTTGTCTTCAATCAAAAGTCAGCAGAATTCCGAAATCTGAAACAACTCACAACAACTACAAACACATACACACGCACGCATATGCTTAATATTTCGAAAGTTTAGCTACGTTTCGTATATAATATAGTTCGTAATGTGCTTGGGAGCTGGGCGAGAGAATGCTGCAAAGTGATTGCCCGAGTCGATTTCCAGTTATTGCCCATAAAGCTGGTCAAAATCTGAGTGCTTAAGGTCAAAGTGCGCTTTTAACTAATTTAATCTACATTCTCGCATATGAATGAGCCACACATACAGAATGGGGGCACAAGCAGACAGCGACAGCGAGACAGACAAAGATAGACAGAGAATAGGCACCGGAACGGGGAATGTCTTCAAAAAGTCAAAACACAGACGGAATAAGTCAACTCGATGCCATTACGGCAGCCGAGTCGAGCCATCTGCAAAATTAAATTGTAAATTTTCAAAGCTCCTGGGACAAATTTCTATCTTTTATATGTTTTTACGTCTGCGACGTTGAAGAGGTAACGAATTATGGCAACGACTACGCCGTGAGCCTTAAGGGCGCGTGCTGGGTACGGTTGGCCTCAGTTCAGTTCAGTTGAGTTGAGTTGGGTTGGGTTGCGTTGTCGCTGCTAGTCTCACAATACCTAGCCACTGTTGTTCTGGGTGGGGCACCCACATTTATGTGTGCGTGTGGCCACATTGTCTTCTTCCGCCTGTGGCAGTGGCTCACCTCGGCGAGACGGAAACTAAAAGGCAGCCACTAACGGCATCTGTCCCAACCAGCACGAGACACGGTGCATGTCAGAGCACAGAGCACAAGACAAAACTCAAACTAATATTCATGTATAACCTAAGACATTTTGGGTGCCAACTAGACTAGGTCTCATCTATAGCCTAGCTGAAACTCCTGGTCTGCGGAGCCCTTTGCCAGTACATGCCTGAGCTGGACTGGCCAGCTATTTAATAGGCGCCAGCCAGCACACAAGCTAACTAGCTACAACTAGGAAGAGAGTAGATAGATAGGAGACAGAGAGAGAGGTAGTGTGTGGGATGCTGACTACGAGCAAGTCACATGCGTCGAGGGAAGGGGTCTTTGGGCATCGCAAATCGCGGGGATCGGAGGAACAGATGTTTATGAATCGTCTTGACATTTGACAGTTTGTTTATTTTATTTCGTCACATTCTCGTGATGATTTGTAGGCGGTTTAGCGCCAATTACTCCACAACTTTTACAATGCAGACTGTAAACGAGTCTTTAAAAAGAACATGTTGGCGCCAATTCCATAATAGATGCAGTCGCATATGTACATATATTTTGGTAATACTCTAACCAGAGTAGTACAGTAAGACAACTTTGGGTAGAGCGGAAAAGAGATAAGCTTTTATAAAAGTAAATAATAAAAGTGCAAAATTATTCTATAATATAAACAGCATAGATCTAATTGTATTTACTTGGAAATTTTAAATAAATCTGAAATTAATTATATTTAATTTTTTCTTTGCTCTAGATGTACATGCAAAGCTTTTAAATTGCATCACATAAGCAACAGCTTAGAGTATAAGTTGAGTAAACAACGGAGTGGAAAGTTTTCTATAATATTTATATATATTTTTTCTAACTACATTAAACGGAGTCGCTATATTCGGATTCACTGTATATATCTTAGCTTTCTTATTATTTCTAGATCACATTGAATGCTTGCTACGTTTATAGAGTATTTTTACTGTGGCGTGTTAAATATATTTCTCTCACTCCCTCTCTCCCTTTCTCTCTCTCTCTCTCTCTCTCTCTCTCTCTCTCTCTCACTCTCCCTCTCTCTCTCTCTCTCCGTCTCGGCTCTACATATGTGTGTAAACATTCGATTGTATACACATACGGCGTACATTCTAAATGCCGCACAACGTGCAACGTGCAAGCGACTTAGGGCATGGGCAGGGGCATGGACCTATGCGAGCATGCAGTCTGGGACACATGTGCCCACTGCCAAGTGTTAAGCTTCGTGTTAAATGTGTCGGTCGGACAGTCTATCGGTCTGTCTGTCTATCGGCCTGGTGGGCAGTAATGAGTATAGGAAAGTTACTAATGCCATAGTTATTGGCATTTGCCAGCTCTGATTGTTGCTGGGGATTAGGGCAGTGCCAAGGCGTTTTTGGGGCAACGCATTGACAATAAGTAAATTGTTGACATTCAATTAGAAGCGAACGCGTTTGACATGCCGTCTTTAATGGGCAATTGGAATTCGTACAAGCCGCTCCATAACTGAGATCCGGATCGAGACGACAACGCAGACGTTGAAGAAGTTGCCATTTTACTTAATCCAACTTAATGGTCATGTATTGTGTGCGCAAAGGGGCGCACTTGATCGTGTCAATTTAACTGTCAAACGCGTAGTCGTTTAATTTCTGTGACAGAAACGCGATTTGTAACGTTCCATTGTGCCAACAACAACAACAACAACAACAACATCAATGAGAAGAAACAGCTTCAACAATCACAAATTGTTTTGCGCTGGCGTTGACGAGTCAGGGCGAGTGAAGGAGTCAGGTGTCAAACCAGCCAGACAAAACAACATGGCCAAAATGCCATTGCGATGTCTGCCACAGCAACGCTGTTCAAGGCTAATTCTGTCAGCTGTCAGCGCTGTCAAGAGTTGTTCGGCGATTCTCTAAATTGTCAACGTTGCAATCGTTTGACACACTTGCTACCTTCAGCTTCAGCTTCAGCTTCAGCTTCAGCTCCAGCTACACCTTCCCGCATCCAAGCACCGCAGAAACGAGTCTGAGTACAACTGATTCGACCATGGCCAACTGACAACAATGGCAACAGCGACAGCTATAACGGTGTCGATTCAACCGAGTACAGGTGTCAATCGTAAGGTAAGCCACAACTCAAGCTATAGCCACACCCCCATTGCATAGCTGCAATCGGCTATAATCGACTCAGTCATACTTTGAGCTTAGGCTAGAAGCAAAACCAGTGAGAGTTCTCCAGTCGGGAGTGTTCGACTAGAGGATACCCAACACATTTCTGGTTATGCTGAAAAACATTTATTATTATCGATATTCAGGAAATGCTGAAACGTGGCTTGACATGAACGCTGCCACGTCTCCGCCTATTACATACATTTCCATAAAGCCATTATACCCTGAAATGGGTTCTGGGTCAGGCTAAATAAATATATTTCTCTTTTTCACCTTTTTTTCTAGCCGCTTGACAATATTGTATTAAACAATAATTTAATTCTGCTGGAACGCTTTGGGCTCATTTGATTTGCTGCGGGCCAATGTTAAATTGCATTAAATGGCAGCTGCTGCCGTTTGCAAAATTTAAAATAGCCCAATAAAACATTTTGGTGCGCTTTATATGCGTCTCTGTTGGCAATCTGTGGTCACTCCAAACAGTCCAATAAGATGAAAAGCCAAAAACAAAAAAAAACAAAAAAAAGGAACAAGAAATACATAGAAATAGACCGTAACCACGAAAAGGAATAATCGCTGGAGTCAGCAGCTGAAAATGAGGACTCAGAGCTAGCAGCAGCAGCTAAAGCAGGAGCAGGAGCTGGAGCTGAAGAGCCTCCTGCTGGCTAACTATGCATGAACCCAAGCATTTCGTCCATACTTACGACACCCATGGGAGCAGCCAATAATTTCAAATCGGACACACGGAGAAGGAGAGCGATAGTGAGAGAGCGAGATAGAGAGAGAGAGAGAGAGGGAATGAGTGCGAGCAGGAGGCACACCCACACGCACACCCACTGCTGCTGGCCACACCCATGCACTCATGAATCAATGGCACATATATGAGTATCCTTGGTAGCATTCACATTCGCATTCACATTCGCATCCGCATCCGCATCCTTGAATGCCTTCCCGCAATAACAAAATAACAACTTTGCGCCCCAGCCTGAATTCTAGATTCTTTTCCTCCTTTTCCACTTTTTTTTTTCGACGTCACGTAGCTCTACTAGAAAGTCGACAGCAGAACTCCGCTTTTCAGTTTTCCCATTTATATATATATACATTCGACGCCTTTATATACATTATATATATATATGCATCATTTCGTGTATATAGTATATATAAATTTGTTGTTTGTGCAACTCTCCAGTTGCAACGCTTTCCGAGCTGAGCAGCAGAAGACACCACTTGACATCCAATCCTCTCTCAGCTCGGAATAATTTATCTCTCGAAATTAAAGTCATCTAGAGCAATAAGTTGAAAGCACAAGACATATATAAGATATAAGAGCTAAAAGATATATATATATATAAGAAAGCACATATATAAGATATATATAATATATTCTGCTGGATATGATAGAGAAGTCTTATACTAGATTTGCTCAAAGAGTATCGCAAGCTTTACAAATTTTATGACTATCTATACGACAAAATAAATATATGTATGTATTCGAGTACATTTATTTCGGCGCATAGTTATTCCTTAATAAATATGAGGCGCATCAAAAATTTTCGTGACCTCTAAAGCAGACTTCGTAATGTATTAGTCTCTTTCAATTTAATTTTTATAAAATACAGTGGAATCCGCTTATACCGAACGTCGCTACACCTGATAGATGTTATAACCACATCAGTTAGCTCAATTAAGTTTGCATGGGAATCAGACTTTTCGTCGCAATTGCCGGACGTACGCTATAAATAAAGCCGTTGTAAGGATTCTATTGTATTATGGATTCATAGCAATGTTTTCTTTTTAATTTCTTGAATGAGGAACCTCAAGTTTTGTATGATTCAGTAAGTCCGAAGATGCTGACGTTCTTTCATGGGCCTCTTCGGAAGCAAGACATAGTCACAGACTAATCAGGTCTGAGGCATACGAAGTGAGTAAGTTTCTTGTTTTTGGCACAAAGTTTTGGAACTGGCAATGATCATAGATGAGCCGAGATAAATTCAAGTAAAATAATAACCAAAAATGAATTAATTTGTTGGCATATGCTTGCTTATGCAAGGGATATGTGTAGCAGTAAGTAGTAACCGTAACATACGTAATACTTCTTGAATAGCCCTCGAAGAATATATTCCATTATATCTTATAGTTAATTAAAGTCTCACTCAACTTGCTTGTCCTGTCTTGTGATGCTTAGGATTTATACTTATAAAGTAATATACTTTTTGCCAATGAATTCACCAAGAAGCATGATCTAATAGACTTTACAATGCATCTGCATCTACAGATCAATTTGACGACATTCTGGTTGCAAATCAATAATCAAATATATTTAATCCTTGCGCATAAAACTCTTTTATGTTGATTGATTGACTGACAGATTGATCGTAATAAAAGCAGATAAAAATCTTAACACAAGGCTCTTCGTTTCGTTTCGAATGGCTTTATATACAATGTATGTAAATAGTCGAAATATGTATTCTAAGCAAGTATTATTTCTGTATGAGATGCAAAGCTGATGCTGCTGCCACTGTCTGCGACTGTCTCTCTCTCTCTCTCACAGTATGTGTGTCGTTACACCTTTTTCTCCTCTTGCTGTTGTTGCTGTTGTGAAAACTGAAGCGAAATAAAATGAAATATTTGAAATGACCACGTCTTGGCTATTTGCCGTTACATTATGGTAAAATATTACTGTGGCATACGCTCTCGACTGGCCATAACATGCTCTCGTGTCCATTGGCAGTCCCACAGTCGAATGGTCCAACGGTCCAACGGTCCAGTGTTCCGTGCAGCGGCCTCTTGTTGGGGAAAGCGTGAAGCGTATAAAGTCATAAGGGTTTATGCATGAATTGATTGCAGCAGCCACAGCAACAGCAACAGCAACAACAGCACATGCCACAGTCAGCAGCAGCAGCAGCACCACCACCACCACCACCACCACCACCAACGCCGAAACGGCACCACCAAACATTCGGACACTTGCTGGCAATATACTCGTAATAAAAGAATAAGAATTATATGCTTTTGTGTAACATTTCGCTTTAATAATCTATGAAGTGGCTACAGCGGCAGCTTCTTGGCTGCGACCAGTTTCAGCTTGGCTAAAAGTTGAAGCGGGCCAACCGCAGCTGGACGGCTCAGCTTGGCTCGGCTCGATTGCCTATGGCTGCACATTGTCTAGCCAAGTACCAACGTGCAATTGAAGAAGGCATTGACTCTCGTGCCCAGCAGCTGCATTGACAAGTGAAATATTTGACATAATTAAATTTTGATACAAGTCCATAACTATTAGACATTCCTATTCCGGCCATCTCGTTAGCTAGCCCCCACTCCATCAAACAAAAACACACAATGGCCAACTTTGGTAATTTCTGGCTGTGGGCCCATGTGTGTGCAGAGTCAGTCAAGGCATCCTTCATCCTTCATCGTTCAGCCGTCGTCTTGTGGCGTATCAGGGCGAGTGACATTGGGTGCGTTATTTGTTTACTTCGTGACTGACCAGCGGGACGTTTGTGGTCGTCTTGAGACGACAATAGCCAAAGAACCTTCCATGTCTCACGTACATCACTCTGACGACGAGCTCCAACTCCTGTTCCTCCTGCTGCTGCTGCTGCTGCTGCTGCTGCTGGTGCGACCAGTTGTTTTTGTGCTGGCATTGCGGCTGTCTGCGGGCATTCCACTTGTCATTAACCTTGTTATTAAAACACTTTTGTTTATGGCCATAACATCTGATGTCCCAGGCGCAAAGGGGACAAACTGTACAAATAACTTACGTGCCGCTCATTTGTCTCTTTTGGTTCCGCAAAACTACTTGGGCTATTGTAAATGTGTTTGGTTAGTCTTAGGGGCTTGACCATTGCCACAGAGCTTGGACTGGAACTGGACTTGGCGCCAACGACAGATAAAAGACACCTTGCCCAACACTCTCCACTCCACTCCACTCCACTCCACTCCACTCCACTCCACTCCCCTCCATTCCAGTCGAATCGACTCGGAATCAACTTCCTTGTTTCAGTCCTTTGTGCTGGGCCGTTAAAGCTTCCGCTTGCTGCCACTTGGCGGCCATTTGTTTTCCGGTGATCATCGCAATGTAAACGAAATGAGTTCAATTTGTTAACGCTGCAGACACACGTATTAAACACACTAATTTGCGGCATCGCTTCTGGACATATCAGCAATTTGTTTCAAGCAGCTGTCCCCAGGACTCACACACACACACACACACACATAGACAGACCCAGAGAGACAGACAGACACATTCGTAACTGTAAATGCCGACAAGTCCAGTCCAGTGGTTGGTTGATCCGTCAACAATATTTCATACTCTCCACACTCGGCTAAATGCCAAATTGACAAACCCCATAAAATTAAAAGACGAAAAACAATTTGGGTCGAGCTGTCAGCCAGCACCAGCAATTGCTTTTAAAGCTGTTCTAAATTATAACGAATTAGGATGAGGCATCCTTTTGCAGGGTATCCAGAAATTGAAAATAGTCACACAAACAAATTTAATGACATTAATAAATAAGTCAGAATCTATAGAAGATATATGTAGTTATTAGCATATATCTGCTTTGACAAGCTCCCAGTGGGCGTGGATATATCATACATGGCCAGTCATTAGGGGGTGTCCAGAGCTACGATACTGTAAAATATTAAGGCATATGCATAAAAACTGGGTAATTTATAGGGTATTTTTGATATGCCATGCCTCTAAAGAGTATACCTCATATGTTTTTTACTCATCAACAGGGGATATACTATACCAGGATATACTTCAGGATATATTATACGAGAAACTAGAAACTCAAAATATGATATATTTGAATTACTATAGACCTAGTATCTCAAATATACAATTTCTATGTATAGTATTTCCTGAATTGGCACGCTCCTAGCAGACATATCGGAAAGTTCTAAATCTTTACTAGATGATACGCACGAGTATGTATGATATCGTATATATTTAAAATCTCTTATGTCAGACGTACGACTGCAAGGATAGATGTGTAAACGGACAATACTCTAAAGCAATATATAATCATTCACTTCGAGAATGATTATACAAATTTCAAAACTTATTTTTATATACTATAGCTCATATCTTGTTCATGATATATACAATATATAAGCTATATAAGTAGAACGAAGTACATTATATAAGCTATATGTAGTACGAAGTATTCAAACTAGTTTCCTAGAATTCCCATCAGCTACAAACCAAACTAGGTCTTAATATTTAAGGTCTATGTCTAATACAAAAATATCTGCAAATCTATAAAGTATTTCAATGAAAAACATCGTAGGAAACCTTATTAGCAAAGTTCGGTAGTTCATCAAGTTCATTTGTACGAATTCTTGGGCATTGTTGTCGTTTTGTCGCAATCTACAAGCGACATGACATCTTGGGTCGTTATGAAATCTGAGACGCAGCACGATTAAAAACCGCATCACAAAGCCCAGGAGCTGCCCACAAAAACTGAAGTAGCTGCAGCCACATGATTAAGGCACCCAGGACAAATGCTTAAGCTTCCTTGCCGCTTGCTCCCTCTCCTCCCTAAGCCAGCTGATGATCTACAACAAAAATAAAATAATTTAAAAAAATAAAATAATGAAGAAGAAGAAGAAGAAGAAGGAGAAGTGCAGTGCAGGTACGAATGCACGATGCCCTGTCTGAGGTTAAAATTGAAGTATTTGAATAAATGTAGAGCTCACGCATATCTGCAGCCGGGACAAAGGGTAACTAAAAGGGTAGCGATGAGACATAATCACCGCAAACTGCATACAAACTCATTACACATTTTGATGGACCTGAACTTAGGATTGTCTCGCTCTGAAACCGCATTCATGAAATCGTGCCCGTGAGCAAATATTTAAACGCAAAACCAACAAGCAACAGAGTTCATCAAGGCAAAGCAACGAAGCTGAAATACTCTAATGGAAATGAGATAAATGTAAAAAAAATTCCTATACTATGGATAGCTCGGGAGAATTTCGGAAAATTTTAAAATCTTAGTTTACTATTATATTCTGCTGCTGTCCTCTCTGTTACAAAAGAGATTGTTCAATTGAGTTACCCTTTGGGCAAGTGCATTTAAGCTGTTGCCCTCGATCTAATCTTTGCATGCAACAGCTCCACTTGGACGGTGGTCTCATTTGCCACGGCAGCTGCAGCAGCAACAGCAACAGCAACAGCAACAGCAACAGCAGCAACTAGTTGCTACCGGCCAGTGGCCCTCGGCACCAGGTGTAATATGATGCGCCTTTTGATGCCAAATGACAAATCAGATACAAGTCGCGGCTCACGAATCGAGCACTGGTTATTGCATTGACAATTCGCCACTCCTGGTCTCTAGTCATGCCGGATTTGCTGTTAAGCCATGCGATGAGGGACAGATGAAAGGGGTTGGGTTGGACAAGCATGCATTTTATATGAGATGTTGCCTTAGCTGTTGTATCTGCTCTGAGCTGCATAATAATTTCGTTGGCTCTTTAATAATTCTTGCTAACGAAATTGCGTAGAAACTCATTAACGAGCTCAAAGGGCCCAGTTCTGTGCCGTGTGGGCGGGGAAGGAAGAGCAGGAAATGAAGTTGGATGGGGTGGAGAATGCGGAGAAGGAGGAGGAGGAGGAGAGGAGACTCAAATTGAATTCCATGTTTCAAGTGCGAGCATGTTTAACCCGAGTTGTTCCAGTTGTTGTTGTTGTTGTTGTTGTTGTTGCTGTTGGGTGTTGTTTATGTAAGAACTGCTTTGGAATTATTTATGAACCCGATGGGAAAAGCTTTGAATGTGTCGCAATGCTTGCCACGGGCCCTGCCTGAATACCTAATTCCGGCAGCGTCCCCCTTTCGCAGCAGCCGCATCAGCATCAGCACAAGGACGTGGGCCACGCTCAGGTCCTGGGGCCGCACAAGTGGGAATACATTTGCTGGCAAAGTGGCGCATCGTGCAATAAACGAAAGTGTTTTCCAATATAAGGAGCGCTTTATCCTATAATGTGGTAATCGCTCGCGTAAAAGGCGACAAATCATTTAAACCCTTTCCCACCCACTGACCGGCGCAGCCAGAAGTCGACTGGCCCGACCGTCCAGCCGTCCAGCCGTCCATCCGTCCATCCGTCCATCCCTCCGCCTGTGGCTGTAACCTAACGATGTAACGCTATGTATCCATCTAGTACAAGGGTGACAACAATAACAAGCAACAGCAGCCCTCGCTTCCTGTGCTCCGTCTCTCTCCCACTCTCTCTCTCACTCTTTCAGCGCTCTCTGTGCCCCCTTGGCGGGATAAAGTGTGCCATGCATCAGAGCCCAGGGCGGAGGCGAATCACACACCCCATTCCCATACCCATTGCCAATCCGTTTGGGCCCCCTCTTAAAGAGCTGAAAAATGTATGCACACGTTAACCCTTTGAGCATTGGGCCTCAGTAGTCAAGTCCTTTGGACGCAACCAGGGCCCGTAGGCAGCTAATGCTAATGCCTCGTGCAGTCGGTCGTCCTTTTGAAATTGGGCATCAGCGTTAGCATCATCAAGGCAGTAGCTGTTGCCTGTTGGGCTAGTATTTGAGTATGCTATATGGCTATATGACGACTGGTTACTGGTAGCGGCTGGGCGGCTGGGCTGCTGGGCTGGAACCCCACCAAAAATGTGTTAGATCCCCTCACCGCGAATGTTAAAGGCCAATTCGAATGGGCCATGAATCTCTTCCGCTCTGCCCGTGCCAAAACATAAAAGTGAAATTTGTTTTTTATGACATCTTTATTCAGGCTAAATAAATACAAAGTATTATAGTGCCAGGGGACATTTGTGAGTGACCGACCGTTTGCCTTCCATTCCATTTACCCCTTTTCTCGCCCAGCCCATATTGATTAGCCAGCCGTTCATGATAAATAGACCATTATGCAGTTATCGTAATTGCGTGGACCCAGCCATAAGAACGGCGTGAAATTCACTCGCCGCAATAATGTTGCCAACAAATGCGAGTAACATATCAAAAATGCAAATGATATACAATTCATTACCTCAACCGTTCTCGATAGTCCCCAGAGTACCATCATCCTCCAAAAGATGATCTAAGAAAAATCTATGAAAAGCTGAAAACGAAAACGTTTGATTATCGACTCTAGCATAAATGACTAAAACTTTTGGTAATCATGACTAGGTAGAGTCCAAGATGAATAACTGAGACTAATGTGAATCGAGTCTAGAATGAATGACTAAAACTATTGGTGAACGAATATAGAGTAGTTTCATGATGACTGAGACTATTGTGAGTCGAGACTAGGTAGTGTCAGCTCCTGCTGACTCTAGGATGAATTACTAAAACTATTGGTGAACGAAGCTAGATAGAGTAAGTTTCATGATGACTGAGACTATTGTGAGTCGAAACTAGGTAGTGTCAGTTTTTGTTGACTATAATGACTAAAACTCTTAGCAATCGAAGCTAGGTTGAATCAGTTTCATGACGACTGAAGTTATTGTGAGTCGAGGCTAGGTAGTGTCAGTTCCTGCTGACTCTAGGATGAATTACTAAAACTATTGGCAATCGAAGCTAGGTAGAATCATTTCTTATTGGCTCTAGAACGAATGAATCGAGGCGAGGATGAGTCATTTCCTATACACCATCAATCGAGACTAGGTAGAGTCAGTTCCAAGCACAGTCAAAGACTAGATCTATGCTGGCTAGCTTTCGATAGAGCTCAATTAGAAATTTACAATCAATTTACTCTGCTTTCCAATAAGAGTCTTATCTAATTTTAGGCTATTTAAGCGGTTATCGGTTATCGACATAGCTGACATCACGATGAGTTCAATTCGTCCATTGCCGCTAACCACTCGAGTCTGTTCAATTGGCAAAACGGAAAGTATCCGAAAATAAACTCTAGAATAGACAGCGCCAGTGCCGCTGAGGTCCATTACAGAGCACAAAACTTCTGTGTGTTTGTTTGTGAAATATCTAGAGATATTCGTGTTAAGATATTTAATGGAATTTTCTGTTAGAGCACTTCCTCTCCCTCTCACAATTTCCCCTTACCTCTCCCCCACCTCTCTCTCTCTCTCTGTCTATCTGTGTGTGTTTATGAATTTTCGATTAATCAACGCTTGACTTTCATTTGCTCTGAGTTGTGATGACATATCTGACAGAATGAAAGATTGTGCAATGGGACGAGACGACGTCTGGCTGTTGCAGGGTTTCGACAATTTCATTTATGGTAATTTGCATGTTCAACAAAGGTCGTGAAATAAATAGGGACAACAAATCAGGACGGGCCGTAAGCGTCATGTAAATTGTATCTACCGCCCTCTGGTAATTGAGCAGGTTGGCTAAAAGGCAATGTGGCAAGGGGCCACAGCCGGGGACACGCCCGAACATGTCGTCGAGGACGTTGCCGTTTAGCCAAGCAATCCCAGTCAGCAACCAGCAACAGCAGTGTCAGTGGCAGTGGCAACACCAGTGCCACAGCGAGTGCCAGAGCCAAGTCCCATGTGAGCAGTGAAGTTTTTTAATCAAGCCGCCTGTCAAGTGTTTGCAAAACAAATACCGCGCTTATCCATCAATCAAAACACGCAATATGGCAGCGTGACTTTCCACAACTAAGCAGCCGTAGCAGCAGCAACAGCAGCAACAGCAGCAAGTGGTTCTTGGCACTTGGCGAGTGCTAAGCCATATGGAACCAAGCGGAACAATAAAGCGACACTGTCAAACATTTGCATACACGACACCAGGCGACGGCAGAGCGGCAGACCACGCACTCCATGCCCCCACTCCACCCACACCGAGGCGACGGTCAGCCAAGTGAGTGGGCCATGGATCACTTTTAATTGCAGCTAATCAAGCTGACAACATTGTTACAGTTGACATTATTTAAGTACTATAAGCAGCTTGTTGTTGGTTGGATTTTTTTTCTTTTTATTCATATTCCCATGCGGATGGAGCTGTCAATAGTTGGAATGGAAAAGTAGAGCCAAGGTCGCAAAGGGCTCCAAAATATCAACTGTGTGGAGAGCAACACGAACGAGGGGGGCCAGGCGAACGGAACGACGATGGCTGCGTCACATCGAGAGCTTCACAAATTAATCCAATGGCATTTGCATGCCGGGGACAAAGCCCCTGGGTAAATACTAGCAAAGTAGATGGGGGAGCAGGAGTGGGGGCGGGCTTTTTGTTACTTGTTACTTGTCGAGCGTATTGTGTTGAAATTGATTCTTAAACGTTTTGAAGAATGATGCGAACTTGACTTCAGCTGCCAGGCCAGAGAGCCAAACAGTCAGCCATCCAGTTAGCCACCCTCTCTAACCAACCCTCAGCTAGCTTGAATGGACGGCTGGCAGCGGAACGGAATTGCGATGCGGATAGAGCGGGGCCCGGGGGCCACAGGAACAACACATTAAACAACAGTTCCTGGTGTAAAACATGCACAGCAACAGCAGCGCGAGGCGAAAAAAAAAAAAAAAAAAAAACAAAAATGTAAATGCCATTGTAAAGAGTAAAAAGGATACAGATATGGCAACACCTATAGTAACAGATACAGCACACAGCATACACATTGGCAAAACAATGAGTGTGAACCAAATACACACACACACACACACATACGCACACAGCAACAACAACCCCAATGAATGGCAAACGCAAATGGTGAAAAATATGCGCACAGATATGAGTACAGATGTCGAGAGTTTTAAATTGCATTAACTCATTTAATGATGTTCAAATTGAGGCTGACAAATAATGGGGAGTAGTATGTCAGGCGGTGGCGCCTCATTCCCAAATCTCACGCCACTTTGTGACACCCAGCCACAGTTCACCTCCCCCCCACCCGCAACCAGGCAGCCAGGCAGCCAGGCAGCCATTGGAGGCCTAGGCCCAGACCCAGGCGCTGCCATCACTTTAAATTGCTGCTGTCAAAGCGATGTATGCGGGTGGCTGTGTGTGTGTGTGTGTGTGAGGCTGGGCTAAACTATTTGTCATGTCTGTCACACTCTCGTACATCTTTGTCAACACTATTTAGAAGTTTAATAAATTTTCACTTTGTTGAAACGCCAGTCAAATATTTAATATCCACGCGCTACAACTCAACGTCAGCAGCAAGAGCAGAGACAGCCAGCGACAGCTTCTGCTCGACTAACCCCATCTAACCCCATGCGATTACCATCCCTCCCATCCCATTGCTCCATTCAGATACGTCCAATGTCCACTGGTAGCCTTAAGATTAACTTGATTTGGATTTGAAGTTGAGTTTTGATACTAATTATAGATATAGATATAGATATAGATATAGATATAGATATAGATATAGATATAGATATAGATATAGATATAGATATAGATATAGATATAGATATAGATATAGATATAGAATAGATATAGATATAGATATAGATATAGATATAGATATAGATATAGATATAGATATAAGATATAGATATAGATATAGATATAGATATAGATATAGATATAGATATAGATATAGATATAGATATAGATATAGATATAGATATAGATATAGATATAGATATATAGATATAGATATAGATATAGATATAGATATAGATATAGATATAGATATAGATATAGATATAGATATAGATATAGATATAGATATAGATATAGATATAGATATAGCATATGTCCAAAGACACTCATTGCGTGTGCTGAGACGGAATGCAGACTGCTTAAAAGTCTCGTATTCTGTAGATCTATAAATAGTGCATCAATATGTTTGGTTGGGGTTCGTGACTGGCTATGAACACATATCGACAGTGGTTAATATGACGCCCATATGCTGCAAGAGTCACGCTCCGGAGTGTTTAATTCGCTGAAATAATGGCCCGTGATTGGGAGACTGCGGCGACCCACTTGCCAGATGCGGCCGGCGTCCAGTTGAATGGTAAACCGAATCGTTCAATCGGCCCAAAGAGACCACCGTGCAAAGGAAATGCACTGTGGAATCCGAGACGTAGACGCAGACCTACATAGCTCGAGTCAAAGATGTAGATGGAGATGGAGATGCAGATACCCCGAACTATTTCGATTCCTAATAGAGAAGTGCAGTCGACCGCAGATCGGGCAATATTCGAGCGTGTGTGTGTGTGTGTGTGTCGGGGGGATATAAAAGTCAAAACCGCACGCATTTCTGATTGACCATACATAGAAATATATACATATATGTATAAATATATATACATATTTATAAGCACATGTGGGCGAGTGTGTGTGTGTGTGTGTGTGTGTGTGTATTTATTTATTTAAGCAGTCGTGCAAACGAAACTCCACAATTGGTGGTCCCCATGAATACTTTTAAAGTTCGAGTACATAGTCAAAACTCCGGCACATGTATAGCTCGGAAGGGAAATGCTCGAATGCAGTGCCGTATAGAAATGTGTTGCACCCGTTTCAGAGCAATGCAGGAGAACGGAGAACGGAGGGCGGGGCGAGCTGTGAGCTGTTATAAAAACGACGCGTCTAAAATCGGAGAATGCGACTAATGGAAAAATTCATATTAAATCGATTATATTGACAAGGGGGGCACATGTAGACCGCGACCACGAATACGACCGCCTGTGCCTGCTGCTGCTGCTGTCGCCAGCGTCGTCATCAAGGGGCCAATACAGTGGGCCATGTGCGACGTCAAGACGAAAATATACAACAACAACAACAAAACAGATGAACAAAAAAAAAAAAAAAAACAAGAAGAAAAAAATATAATGAAATACATTACGCGTAGCACGAGTCAAATCATAAATTTGTAAGTTATTAACAAAAACAAATACACTCTCATTTTTTTTTCTTTTTTTTTTTTTTTTTGTCAAATTTTAATTATTCATCGACAGCAGCAGCGACAGCAGCAGCAACGACAACAATAATCGACGTGGCGACACTCTCAATTTTACACACTCTGGTAAAAGCCGTCTGTCACACAAATTGCTGAAAAGCCATTTGACAACTAATTTTTCGAGGTGGCGACGACAACGGCGACACCTTGCATGGCCAGCAATGGGAATATGTGACCAAAAATGTGAGTCCCCACGCCCACAGCCCTCACGCCCCATTGCCTAACCCCAATCGAACAAACGCCTCGCACTCGCACATCGCACATCGCCTCGCACTCGCACTAGTCTAAACGTACCGCAATCTAATTGCTGTTGGCAGCATCCGCGGTTCTTTAATTGAAGACATCAACACTAGCTAAAAATACGATATATATATATATATATATATATATATATATATTTGTGTGTGTGTCGTGGGTGTGTGCGTAATCGATGAGGGGCGAAATGGGTAATGGAAGCGAGGAGTTTCAGGCATTGAGAAGTCTGGCAAGGCGCAACTTGTAACTGCATTTGAATTAGAGATGAGTGCAATTTATGCGATAGTTGAGCATCGATATAAATCTAAATAAATAGCCAAGAATATAGCTAATTATCTATTATAGATATTGATCAAGTGCAAAAAAAAGCAAATCATGTTTCGTTCAATCAATTGCCAAGGAACTCACGACTCAGTCACGCGTTCATCTTTAAACGTCTCTAAATTGTTTAGCCGCGCTGAGCATAAGGAAATGTACTATGTATGCTCCACTGGCATGCTGTGCTGCACTGTGGTGTAATGCCATAAACTGTTATTTGATGTGGGTTTGTGTGTGAGCATGCGAGCCTTTGCCTGGTGCTGAGCGAAGTTCCACAATACCCAGATGCTTGACGTTTCGGCTGTTAAGCAGCCAAACACACACACACACACACACACACAGACACACAATTATTGGCTCTGCCGCAGCCAAACAGAGAAGAACATTCAAATATCGCATAAGCAGACCCGATAGCAGGTGACTGAGCGGGCGGCGCGATCTGCCAAACGGAACTGGCTATACGACAACAACATCGACGACAGCGACAGCGACAGCGACAGCGACATGACGCATGGTGACTGCCGCTTGGTGGGCTGGCTGGAAGAGGCAACTGCTGCAGACGGGGGAATGTGACTGGGTATTTGTTTTCTTTGTTTGCGATGTGTTTACATCGCGGGCGACAATAGTTTACATTTGCTGCCATCTAAAAATTAAAAGGTGACAAATCATAACAACAGCCGATGGGTAATACAACGGCTGCTGTTGCTGTTGCTGTTGCTGTTGCTGTTGCTGTTGCTGTTGCTGTTGCTGTTGCTGTTGCTGCTGAATAGCTAAATGACACAAGGGCAATAAACTCCGACTGATCGCTGTTTCACTAGCTGAGGGGAGGAGAACGAGCTAGCCGGATGCTCGCTGATAGAGTAAGCTAGAATTAATAATAGTTCAACTCCATTCCCTACAATCCACAATTATCTATTTAGCATAAGCTTGATTTTCTAAAAACTATAAAACTAATGTCATTGACAACTCAATGACTAATGGACCTTAAGCTTCAATTAAATGAAGCTCGTCGAATCAAATCATAAAAAGATTCGTCTTACACACTTATGTATATATGCTCAAGCCAAGTTTAACATTCATACTGACAGAGGGACAGACGGCTGGACAGACGAATGGAGGAATGGATAGACGGGCGAGCAGACGAACGGACGGACAGAGGCATAGGTAGACGGACGGATAGACGGAAGGATAGACGGACGGATAGACGGACGGATAGACGGAAAGATAGACGAACGGGCGGATAAACGGAGGGATAGGCGAATGGACGGATAGACGGACGAATAATCAGACGAACAGATAGAAGGATAGAGGTATAGGTAGACGGACGGACAGACAAACGGAAGGACAGACAGATGGACAAACGGATAGACATGCGAACGGGTAAGACGAATGGACAGATGGAGAGACGGATCGATAGACAGACGGACAGACAAACAAGCAAAGATCGACTCGGTTAATTTTTTCTGACCTACACTAAATATTCTCTATATACCTCTTACCATGAATTCATGAAGCGCAGATACATAGTATTAACACTAGTCGACAATATTCGATGATATTAAAGTAAAGTACCCAGGAATAATATATTTTATTTTGCCACTGATTTTTGTGGATTGTTAGATGCGAAACAGAACTCATAGCAGGTCTATCATTTAAGGTCTTTCAAAGGAAAAATGTTTGGAAGAAAATCAAATCAATGAATTCCAAAACCATTTCAGTTCTTCTAATATTACAACAAAATCTTTTCTTATACCAGAATACATCATACAGTAAGCTGACGTGAATACTCTATGAATAGTATAAGAATCGCTTAGAGCAAATATGCAGAAAAGTATAATTTAATTATTGCTCACACTCATCATGTTAGTCTGAGAAGTTATCACACTACATTGTTCTATAATAATAGACTCGAAATATATTTATGCACTCTATATATCTAGATCAATATTTCTGTTTTGCTGCAGAATAGTTGACAACTTAGTTTTGTCATGTAACATATTTCTGCACTATTGTATACAGCATGTATTTGTCTCTCAGTTTATATCAGTTTTTATCTATATTTGTGTCTGTGGGAAGGGCTAGTGTCACAATCTGCTGTTGGTCCGTGTTTGGCTGAAGAGCTGAAGAGCTGGAGAGCATGTTTGGCCGATAATCGCTGAATAATAAATGGCATCACTGTCCCATCCGAAAGATCATTATCGCCATAAAACTACCACTAAACGTCACTTCTTTTAAGATCAAAGTGTTGTTTGCGCGATTTAAGTATGCGCGCACGCATCTTCAATTAAAGGCATATGCTGAATACGAGAGATGGACCTCGAACAGATCTGCATCTCGGCAGCTCTAGAGCTGAAGCTGAAGCTGAAGCTGAAGCTGAATCTGGAGCTGAACTTGCAACAGTTGCTGCAACACAATTACCAGTTTGACATCTTTCGAGCTGATGAAGTCAGCAGAGAAAGAGAGAGAGAGAGAGAGAGAGAGAGAGAGAGAGAGAGTCAGTAAAGGGGAGAGAGTGAAGACCACCAGACTCGATGGCAAAGATTTTGGTGGAGTGCGGCTGACGACAAATTAATTTGGCACAGGCAGCTCATTGGGCAAACAATGGGCAGAGCAATTGGAATCCATGAAAAAAAAAAAAAAAAAAAACAAAAAACAGATAAAGAGCAGCCGTGAAACTCTATCGAGTCATGAGGGCCGAGAGAGCTGAGCGCTTTGGTGTATTGTATGTGTTATCTTAATATTGTCATTGTCACAAATTTGCAAAAAGTTACGCTAATGGATTACACGATTTTCGCATTATCGCTTTGTTACCGCGCCGATCGCAATCGCATGCGATCAGCAACAGCAACTGCTGCTGCCCAGGCTATAGCTGCAACACCCAGTCCCAGTGCCAGACCCAGTTAAAGTCGCACTCTCTGTCTCAGTTCTTGTCCCAGTCACAGTCAGAGTCAGAGTCAGAGTCAGATTCAAAGTCGCTGGCGGTAGCCGCATGGCATTGTATGTAAAACTACTGCAAAGCATTGCGACCGCCAACATATCGCGTCGGCTCCTCGATACGTGCCGAAAGCGAGATTAAGGGGCCAGCTTTACAAGCAGGAAACGCTGCTGCCCCAAACGGCTGCCGCTGCCCCAAACTCCATGCTCCATGCATGCAGCTTCGCTTACTCGTTTCAGCTTTCAAAGTGCCCATGAGCATTATGCCAGACACTTTGTCTTTGACAGCACTGGCCTGGGCCTGGGCTTGGGCCTGGGCCCAGCTCCAGCTGCAGCTTCAGGTCCAGTGCGACGTTTATCCAGAGCGAAGATACTCTTATCAGCAGCGAACATAGCACGTTCCATTGTCGCTTCGCGTCGATCTAATCTGAGCATTGCCGATGCTCCGATGCTCAGATCCTTTCTCTCAACTCTGTTGCGTTTTGTTGTTGTTCCGGTGGCCTCGGCTAGTGCCAAGTGTCATACAAGCTGCAACTTCACTCAGCTTAATGGCAATAAGCATTTGAAATATCTAAACAATTGGCTAAAAGGGCAGCTTACATACACTATACCAATACCAATTAATGCCAGGGTATGCCAATTTGATGGGTCTAAAGGGCTTAAGTGTTGAGGTCTAGAAGAGCTGAAGTGCTAAAGATATTTAAGAATTTCATTTTGCTAATCGATTATGATTCTTCTTCTGCTCGCTTCAATAACTTAGTTAAGACAATAATAGATCGCTGTACAGGGTAGCTACCGAACGAGTTAGGTCTTCAACTGCAATCCTTTGGCTACTTTGGACATATGGAGCCTGCATATTTTGGACACTGGCAATGGGCATTGAGTGTTGTCAAATATTGCCGTTTTATGCTAATGAAGTGGTATGGGAAATCACGAAAGGGTTAATGTTCCGACTGATCAGGTGGTTAGAGCAAATGCTGCCATGGTGGTAGGCAGAGCTGGTAACTGTGCTGCTAATCGGTTAAAAGCCAATTGAAAGGCACTGAAATGAATCAATTGCTGGTTGGGGGAAACTGTTTAGGATGATTAAATTTGTTATAGAAATCATTTCGCATAGGCTGTCTGCTTTGTCGTCTGCTCGCCCCAGCCAGCGTCCCTTCCACACGCCGATGAATGAATCAAACGTGGCCGAGGCCGAGTGCCCTCTGACTTTAATGTTGCCACATCCATACAACAACAACAACAAAAAAGACAAAACCGAGAGAGGGAGAGAAGGAGAAAAAAATCCTGAAATGGAAAAAAAAGAAAAAGCAAAGGAAAAACACTCGCATAAAAAGCAAATATTCTGATGGGGCCAGGACCAGGGCAGTCCGAGGCGGAACTGGGCAGGGGTAAAGACACCAGTAATCAAGTGTATGCATACAAGGGATGCACGGGCCGGCTTTGGTCCTTGGACTGGGTGGGCATGGTTGACGCCCCCACGCACACACACACACACACACACACAAATGGGCATAGGATGCCCAACAGTTGGCCGTTGTACATTTGTTTCTTTTTTGTGGTCAAATACTTTTGCATGTAAATGTTAATTCATTGATTTTTATAATGCGCGCACGTCAAAAGGGATAATGCCGCCTGCCAATCTGCCCCAACCCCAGCCTCGGACTCAACTCCAGTCCCACTCTCAGTCTCAGTCTCAGTCTCAGTTCAGGGTTTGGGCTGGGCCACGGCCACACTCTTGTCGCATTCGTCGCAGGACTTAGCAAGAGGGCTGATGCTGAAGCGTAACATCGACCAGGGTTGGGCTGCGTCAACATTGGAAACAACCAAAAACCAAACAACCGGCTGCTGAGCAGGAGTAGCGAAATGAATGCGCCAAGGCGAATGAAAGGAGCGAGTATTTGGCTTTGATGTTGCTTACATTTCATCACTGGAAGTCGTCGTTGTCAATAAAAGCAAGTTAATGGGTAAACAGTCCCCACCATCGCCGCCACCGACGGGGTCAGCTGCCCAAAGCTGCCCACTCCCGAATGCCACAAAACTAAAAACATAACTTCTGGCTAGAAAAACGTTGTTTGCGCGGTCGCCCATTCAAATATTTGTGGCCCGAGCATTTACTTTGCCCAGGCAGCAGCTGACTCGGAACAAACCGATTGCCACTAACCAACCTCCAACCTCCGACCTCCAACTACCGACACCCCCACCGCCACCGCCACCGCCACCACCATCACACCCACCGCACGCACCACAGCGCGGCGCAGAGAAGTCGCTGATTTGAGCCCCAGACAATTGCCATACTTAAGTGCATATAAATGGAAATCATTTACAAGTGTATACAAACATTTGTCGAGAGTCTTAAGAAGGTATAAATAGTACGATCCAGACAATTAAAATCTATACTTTTGTATCGCTTTTTAACCCGCCCCAACGGGGCTGAGTGCTGCTGAGAGAGGAAACAAACGTGGGAATACTTAAAAGTCGACCTTATGCTAAAGCTGATAAAAAATAAGTGATAAGAGGGCAATAGTTGAAATAGTCTACAACATAGACCTATAGATCTAGAGGATAAGTCTACACATTTACAGGATGGATCTATATATTTAATACATATACATGGACAGATCTGAGCGATAGGCCTGTAAAAAATTGAAGCATAAGCCTATAAATCTAAAAGATGCACCTATAGATCTAAAATATATTACTGTACATCAAAAGAATGTATCTTTAGTTCTGAAGTTTTACAGATATATCTAAATAATAGATATATCGATCTAAACGATAGATGCATATATATATATTGATCTAATGATCTAAAATATAGATCATATGTGCATATTGATCTAATGATTTCAAAGATCGTTCCAAATATCTGAAGAGCAGGTCTCAAGATCTAAAGATCCAAAAATACAGCTTTTGAAAGAAGTAATCGAATGAAAAAAATAAATCTTTAGATCTTAACAATAGATCTATTTATCTATAGTTTGAGAGTACGGATCTGCAGATCTAAAGTTTAGAAATATTTGATATTGCCTATAGCCCCATAGATCTTTTTCTTGGTCCCATAGATCTATAACAACTCTAAGCCATTCAAATGCACATCAGATTAAGCACATATATTTGTTTACACTAACATATATCTATAAATAGATAAACTACATGGCGATTCCAGCTATGCTAACTTTGATTTCTGGTGATTTCTCATTTGTCAGTGAAGTCTGACTGCAAGTGGGAGGCTGAGCTTCTTGGCTGCTTAGCCAATTAGGCTGCCAGTTGAAGTTTGTATTTATAATTTGCATGAATCTCCAAGGACTAACAAGTGTGTGTGTGTGTGTGTGTGTGTGTAGACATCAAACTTTCAAACTGACATCAATCACTTAAGTTAAGTTAAATTAAGGCATCACCGCGGGCTGTGGGCCAATGGCAGCCATTGGTTGCCGCTGGAGCACAGTGGCCGTCGCAATTATTCAAGCGTAATTCTGGCGATGAGCCGTGCCGATGACATATGCCCAGAGACCCTTGGGCGGCCCAATCAGCTGAGACAATATCAGAGTTCAGGTCAAAGTTGATGTTTGAAATCGTAGTCCAAGTCGGAGTTAAAGTTCAACTATGGAAGTTTTTCCTTTATTTATTTCTTTTTTTTTTTTTTTTGTTCGCATTCGCTGCTGTATTCACTGGTGTGTTTTGTGGTTGACCATGCCCGAAACGACGAGGAGCTGAAGGAGCATTCGCACTGGAGTTGGACATATAGCCATGGGCCTTTTTCATCATGCGCCGTTTACCGGTCGCATTTGCCATTCAGCTTGCGGGCGCTGCCCAAACAAACATACACGGGTGACCTTACCGACCTGACGACCACACACACACACACACACACACACACACACACAGAGTGAGCTCACCCACACCCATACACCTTCACATTGAAGCTTAATGAAGCTTGTGTAATTGATTTTATGTTTGTTAAAAACGGCAGAAAAAGAAGCAACGTTCCAGGCACTCGACTGGCCATTCGTTGATGTCGATTTGCCTCGATATTCATGGCATTCAATTTCAATTGAATCGCAAAAAATCAAGCAGCCACAACAACAACAACAACAATAACTGCTGCAGCAGCAGTTGAATGGATAAAAAAAAAAACTAATTTTACTGGCCTGCAGCAACTAAAGTGCATAAAGTGGCCGCTAACAGGAAAAACACAACTTGAGCTTCAACCGGCAATCGGGCTACCCCCCACTCCCCACTCCCCACTCCCCACTTCCCCACTGCCTACGTCCCTCATGCCTCATGCCACATCTCCGCCATTCTATACGCAGTCAGGCAATAGCAGTAGCACTGGCTCTGGCAGCTCTTGATGGGTTCATTTTGGCTGGGCTGTACAGTAGCCGTCAGGGTGCTGTAGGGTGTCCATTACAAGAGCCCAGCTGACTGCAGCCCTTTCGTTCTGGCAAACCCAATTAGCACTTATCTATGAGTTTGTTAGACACGAATTTGTAGTTGTCTTTGCGTGCTGTTTATGTTGATACAACACACAGCAATAGAACGGAACAGCGAGAGTGTGAGAGAGAGAGAGAGAGAGAGAGAGAGAGAGAGAGAGAGAGAGCTCGACGACAAAACGAAATACAAATCCTTAAAGTGCCGCGCCGCTTGTCAATTTGGGAAAATCCGAAACGAGGAACGACATCTAGAAACGACACCGCCAGCAGTCACAGATCGCAGTTCACAGTTCACAGTTCACAGTTCACAGTTCACAGTTCACAGTTCACAATTCACATTATCATTATCAATATGTTTACTTTGGTCGATGGCTGGCCGTACCCAGATATAGTCCCGGATCTCGCAACACATTTGTTGCCGCTATGTGTTAATTGCACTTGGCAATGTTTTCCTTGAAAAGTGATCCTTTAGCCCGCACCGTACCGAGCCATACTGAACCGTGCCGTACACTACCAGCAATATCGACTACTGCACCGCGCGCTCAGCCACTGCGATAACGATATGGGCTATGGGATATCAGATTAAACAACATTGCCGACACGCACGACCTTGGCCAGATCCGAAACGTAGGCTCTGCAAACAGAAGAAACCGAACAGAGAACATTTCGAATTTGTTGTTGTTGGGTGTCGCATGTTTGTTAACTGCAATTCGGTAGCATGTTTTCACAACATGTCGCCCAATTTACCCTTTCACGGTTATCTTTCTGCTGCTTCTTACACATCTATTTATCTATCTACATACATATATATCCCTATTTACTTAAACCCAAACTCGACGGCTCCCTCGCTGCGGCTGTGTGTGCGTGCCATATGAGAACTTTGTCTTTGTATCCAATTAGCATCGTCGTTTGATGTCGTTTAACTTGAAATAATAGAACGAGATGGCATCCTAAGACAATCGCTGCATACGATATCTGGGTATTTGAATGCATGTACTACCTGTTTGTAGCATCATATACTATACAGATTGTCTGTCTAGCTACACTTTGTCACACTTCAATCCTCGCATTTGATTGTTTGTTTTCTATTTTCCATTTTCTATTTTCTATTTTTTTTTTCGTTTCTTGAGCTAACCACTTATCTCCGGTAGCTGCAATCGGGTCGGCCGAGATCAGAGCGCTGCAGCTATATGTATTTTTATGGTACTGCTAATTACGTAGGAGAGAAATAAGATTGAGCAACTGGCAATGCGCTGTCCCTTGAACTGTTTCCAAGGAATAATCATGGGCATATACTTACAACTAGCATTTACAATGCTTACCAGCTATATAAATCCCTTTGAACTTGCGTTATGGAATCATGTTCTAAGCATTGATGACTCGAACTATTTGAAACTGCAAATTTCGTTTCTTTCTTCATTTATTTTCTCTTCTATAGTAAACGTTAGTTAGTTACCCTAACATAGTCCTATATCAATCATACGTATATTACATCACTTATTGATTGATATCGAGCAAGATGATGTTTCATATCTATATCTATACCTATGTTGGCATATCAATTGATAATAGTTTGCTTACGGACAGTAGTTGACTAAACAAAATGCTTCATATCCCCAATAGAGCTTTATTAGTCCTCTTTGGGATAATTAATATTTGATGTAGCTTGCGGCAGCTCTCTCTCTCTCTCTCTCTCTCTCTCTCTCTCTCTCTCTCTCTCTCTCTCTCTCTCTCTCTCTCACTCTCCCTCTACCTATCTCGTCCTTAAAGCAGCTTTAATTGGAATACATTTATGATTAAAATATGTACGATAAAGTTATTATATTACGCAGCCCCACAAGCCGAACTGAATGCGTTGGAATGGTCGAGTCCATGCCGTATAAATACCCTTTACCCCTTTGATATGCTTTGGCACACAAGTCAGCAGCAGGCAGGAGGCTGGCAGGCAGGAAGCAGGAGGCAGGTGGCAGGTGGCAGGTGGCAGGAGGCGCTATCAAAAGGCATTTTGAGTGATGCTACTGTAACAGATCCAACAATAAGTAAGCCATGCGTGCGATGGCTGCTGCTGCTGCTGCTGCTGTGCATGCGAATGGAAATCGAGAATCGGAGGATTGTTAGAGTTATTGTGGATAACTGTGGGGGTGGGATCGTGATTGGTATTGGTTTTGCTATTCGTTACACTGCAAAGCAATCAGACAGTAGCATTCTACCGTTATTGTTACCAAGTGCCCAACTGGAATGAGCTGGGGACAGTGGCGGCAGCGATGGGGCGCTGCGGTATGCCGACCTCACTGCAATTTGCGCAATGTAATTTAATTAATGACAAAGAAAAAAATATATATGTGTGTGCATGTGTGTGTGCGTGTGTGTGTGTGTGTGTGTGTGTGTGTGTGTGTGTGTGTGTGTGTGTGTGTGCGTATGCAAATCGTATGCGCTGAGCAGGATGATAGCTCAGTCCATCGATTCTGACTCTGGCGGGGTGCCATTGGCTGCTGCTGCTGCTGCTGTGTGTGTGTGTGTGTGGCACAGTTGTTGTTGATTATGTTGTTGACAACAGGCGTTACGCATTTTACGTATATTACGTAAATATTTATATAATGCAGCAGGTAAATTTATGCTGGCCGCTTGCAGGTGTGCGTGTGTGTGTGTGTGTGTGTGCGATTACATATATACATTTATGCATATGCACACACGCCCACGGCCATTCGCAGCCACAGAGGCCGCCGTGCTGCCACATGGACAAGAACAACACCAGCAACAACAAGCAACAACCAACAACAACAACAACCAACAAGAACACCATCCAAACAGGAGTAGGATCTGAGAGAACGGGCGACGGAGCGTTGTTTAAATGGTTGTTCGCAAAATATTTATTTTGGCTGGCAAGCAAATAGCCATTTAAGTAATTACTGCACTTAATTTTTAATATTGATTTTGCAAATTTATTAAAACTTAATCAATTGTTTAATCACATAATGATTGTGCCTCACAACTGCCAGCCCGGACAACAGGTGTTCAAGCAGGAGGCGACATTTAACCCACGCCAGCTCAAGTTGGCGCTACTAAATGCTTTATTAATCAATCCAATACAAAAGAAACAGAACTTTTAATATTTTTATATTTTATTTTATTTCATTTTTTAATAATCTAAGTTTAGCTCTTTGAGATTTCTTAATAATTACTAAGTTCAATAAAATTTCTTAAACTTCAGTTTACTTGGAGTTGACTCTAAAGAAATAAATTCTATAACAGCATAGATATTACTTAGAGAATAAGTTTTCTAGAAAAAATGATGTAAAATGATGTAGAAAGGCAATTTCATTTCATTTTTGATTCCACCTTGAAGCAAGAATCATGCTCTAATATATTAAAGGTCTGTCCTTGGCACTAATCAGTCTAAACTTTAATTGGGAATAACTAGACTTAGCATCTACGCTGTTAGTATAGCAATCGCGTCTCTTGAGCTAGGCCAGAATGTTGGGCCTGCGAGATAGTATATAATCAAGGGCTGTCAAACTCAGAGCAGGCAAAGCTCATTGAAAATTTAAAGTACTGCTTGTTATCGATAACTTTATTGATACTGATATATAGCTATTGTTAATATTCACTTGGTCACTCTGTGTAAAGTACAAAATCTATACTCTTATTGGGTTTACAAGCCGAAGAATATATGTTGGTATTAACTCTAAAGGATTTAAAGCATTAATCCGTATTAATAGTTATCTTTGATCACTCTAAATAACTTTCATAGACATTAGAAGCCAAAGGATATAATTTTACATAAGCTGTAAAGCTTTTAAGTTCACATCGCTTCTCATTGCATATTTCAAGGTCTGCATGTTATCGATAACTTGCATTAGTCCATATAAATAGTTATCGTTGATAGTAAGATATATAACTATATAACTTTTACACTCTTTAGATTCTTTAGAAAATCAAATGTTATCGATCAAATCTAAGACAGTGCTAACATATTTAGCGAAAGTATTAGCATTTCTATTTGGTCAAAGAAGCTATACTCTTTATAAGTCGTAAAACTCTTCTTTTAAGCTTTCTTCAAAAACTATTCTCTCTTAGCTAGTTTCACTTTTAGTTACACAGATCAATCGATGTTCAGAGGGCTATAAAAAAAAGTACAGCCACTTGCTGATATTGAATAAAAGTCATGTGAAGTCTATGTAATTGAAGAACACATGAAACAATAAAGTCTTTTATATATAGTAGAGATATATGTATATAGAGTAAGCTACATAAAAGAAATTCAGCTCAATTCCGTCAGAATAATATTTTATGCGTCATATTTAACCTTGATATTGACAGAGAGAGAGAGAGAGAGGTGGGCATAGAGAGAGGCAGGGTGAGGTTGATATAAAGAGATAGATCTTTGATTCGACTTTCGTAAACTTCAACAGAATTCCAAGTTTGACTATTGCCCATGCAGATTGTGTCTGGCAGCGGTTAAATGAGCAACTGTCGATGTCTTTTTGCTGCTACCACTTGTCCAAAAGTTGTTCGTTTACTTCGGGCTGCACACACACACACACATGCACACACACACACATACATAGAGAGAGACAGAGTATTAGATACAGTCACCTGTGTCTGCTTCATGTTCCCATGAAATGTAAATTAAAATGTCGAATTAATTGCCCAAGTACTGAGAGCGAGCCGAGGCCGCTTCTTGGTATTCTCCCAGCCTCCGACACGAGCAACTAACGAGATTCAATCAGCGAGCACTTTACCAGCAATTTCTATGTCATTAAAATTAAGTATATTTATTTACTTGGAATCGAAGTTGTCTCTTCGTCTGTTTGCCCGATGTTGCCTGTCTGTTGTTGTTGTTGTTGTTGTTGTTGCTCCTCTTGGCTGCCTCTTGGCAACGACAATTACCCAAATTTGAATGCATTTTACGATGATTGCATCTGCATCGCCACTAAAACAGAAGCTTATCAGTTGCGTTGCGTCTGCCAACCGGTTGATCGAGTGACCTCAAAGCCATATGCTTGACAAACTAGATATCTATATGAGCATGGGAATAATGCGAATCAGAGTTAACTTTAATTCAATTAGACTAATCACAGTGGACTGCTGGAAAGGAATCAATTTATGAAACAAATTGAATCTGATGCATATTTATATTTTAATTTATAATGAGTTCTCTGAACTGGCCAATGTGTAGAGTTGTACTCAAATATAGTATATAGACGCTCAAGGCACTGTCGTTATATCCGGCAGGCGTTGTAATATAAGTTGTATATAAGTTTGCATGACTTTCATTGGAGTAAACGTAGAAACGCTATAAACGGCGTATTTTTAAATATATTCAATTGTAGAGTATAATCCGCTTATAACGACGCTCTATTGAGCCTCTTACCAGCCTTATACCCGGAAGACACTATAAACAAATAAGTTTGCTCATATAAATTGGAATGAGGACCAGAGTTTTCGTCGCAACACGAACCAATACGAACTCTATAAGTGGAATCATTATAAACGAATTCAACTGTACAGTAGAATCCGGCTATAACGACGCTCAAGAGACTGTCGTTTGCTCAGTTTGTATAAGGATCGGAATTTTCATCGCATTAACCGTACGAACGCTATAAGCGGAGTTCTTATAAACGGATTCATAGATTTACGCATGAGGCCTTTCGAATTGCTTTGTTCAACTCGAATTCTATGAACTATCTTGCCTTGATTATGTGTAAAAGTTTTGTTTCGCTTAACTAAAATATTCATAGACTTAGATTTGCCCTGAGAAATGTGACAAGCGTTTGAGAATGCTTTTCAAATTATCAATTGTCGCTTTAATCCTTACATGCTCGCTCTCTCTCTCACACACGCTCTCGCTACCTCTTTCACTCTCTCGTTTACTCTCTATCCAGCCCTTGCTCTTGCTCTAGCTTGAATAACTTGTTTTTTTTTTTCTGGCTATGTCATTCGCCTGTCAAGTGCCGCACTTGATGTGGCATTGGACATTGTTGCATGCAAATGTATTTGCAGCTAACTGACACACACACACACATACACATATACAATTGCACACTCATATGTGTATATTTATATCTATGTTTTTTAGCTGCTGCCAAATGAATTCGCGCTGGCCAAAAATTGTAAGCAGTTGATCCTATTTCAAACGTCAAGTTAGCTCGACATTGCGAATCAGCGTTGTCTCTCCCCCTCTCTGTCCGTCTCTCTCGCTCACTATCTCACTCTCTGCTCCATCTACGTCTATGTCTGTGCGTTTCTGCGTCTCCCCGTCTACTTGACTGTCACATCTCAATAACCCTCGAGTGGTTTTCAATTGTCTCCAAAAATAAACGCATTTGCATCCCCCCAGCGACGAGCGGCAGACGCACACACACACACACACACACACACACACACACCAACACACACCAACACAGACATATCCCAATCTCATTCCCATTCCCAATCGCAATCCCATTTGAAATGTTAATTTTTAACGCTTTGTAAATTTTTCTAATATTTCATAAAGGCCAAAAGAAAGAAAAAAAGAAGAAGAAAAAAAAATGCGCCGCATGAAGCGAAACCTTTTCCTTTGCTTCCGTCGCATTGCCAAACCACTTGAATACTAAAGTCACCCACTCGCACCACACCGCACCACACAGCACCACGCCGCCTCGTGACATCATCCAATTCAGAAAAACTTAAAAGTAAATAGATCCCCAGAGATGAGAGCAGCCATTTCACAGAGCCACGTTGTTGTCGTTGTCATTGTGGTTGCCATATGAGCTTGTGTGTGTGTGTGTGTGTGTGTGTGTGTGTGTGTGTGTGTGTGTGCTGATGTGCGTGTGTGTTGGTGTCTCAAGTGACAACGCTGCCAAGGATCATCTCATAATGTGGCAAGCATTTAGCTGTCTGACTGACGCACACACTGACGGATTGCCCAACTCGCTGTGCCTAGCCCCATCTCACTCACTCCCTCTCTCTCTCTCACTCACATATCCTTTTCTTGTGTTTTTTTATTTTTATTTTCTTGCCTCCCCCTCTCGCGACGGCACTTGACATTTTCTTCACAGTCCTCACGCATTCATGTCAATTTTGCGGTTTCGGTTTCGGCTTCGGTTTCACGCAACTATGCTACAGCTCCCAGAAACAGCTCTCAGCTTCAGCTCGGAATCTCAATCAGAAACTCCATTGAATTGTTTTTTTTTTTTGTGCCGAATTTAGAATTCAACATTTGGAGCCATGCAATGCTCTACCTCTCTCTCTCTCTCTCCATCTCTCCATCTATATGGCCCTCGAGTGCCTATGTGCGTGTAATCTGTTCATAAGTGGCCTGCCTAGCCTATACGCAATGATAATAATAATGATGATAATGATGATGCTGTTGCTGATGATGATGATAATGATGTGGTTGATAATGCGGTTGCCAACCAACCAGTCAAATAGACCCAAAAGTAGCTGGGATATGAATGTCACGCCTACTCAAGAAATGCCACAAATCTGAAGATGAATACAATT